>CM058042.1:30682121-30777622 GCA_030169165.1 Centaurea solstitialis | reverse complement strand
TTAGTTTACATCGTAAGTCAAGTGTGAAGTGGACAGAGTGTAAAGCATGTATTAGGTTGTAGTTTGTACCTTCAAGATCATTTTATGAAGTTTACGGAATTTTAAAATGAATATAATTCTAGGCAAGGCATAGCTTGGAAAAATTGTGTGGCAAAGTATATCGTCCTATGCACATAATTTTAATTGAGTCATAGATTTTAGGGCAAATTGTCAAAAAAGGTAACATGAATGTCCAAAAAATCCAATCAATGGAACATACATTTTTTTTTGCCGTAAAAGGATTATCCATTTAATTTTGTTAAAAAAGGGGAAAAAGTGACCGGTAACTTGTATAACCGGTTAACCCTTTTTTTTCTAACTTTCGCTCACCCTCTCTCTCCCTCCCTCTTAGAATTCAACCACCCCCTCCCCCCCCCCCTCTCTCTCTATCTCCATCACCACCACCACCACCGTCACACCATCACCACCACCACCTCCGATCACCCCTGTCGGCAAACCACCACCACCACAACCACAACCACAACCACTATCTTTTAACCACCACCAACACTTCTTCAATTAAAACACACACACATACACATGTGGTTCGACTTTTAGATCTAGTTTGGGGGTTTCCGGCGGCGGCAATGCGGTGGTGGGTAGCAGAAGAGACCAAGGGGGATTTTTTGTTCGACTTTCAGATCGGGTTGGGGGTTTCAGATTTGGTTTTGATTTTTTGCTCAACTTACTCAGATATGGGTTTCGTGGTGGTGGCTATGATGGTTTGGTGATGGCAGTGGGTGGTGGTGAATGGTGGCAATGATGGTGGTGATGGTGGTGAATGGAGGTGGCAGTGGGTGGTGGTGAATGGTTGTGGTGATGGTGGTGGCAGTGGGTGGTGGTGATGATGGTGGTGAATGGTGGTGGCAGTAGGTGGTGGTCGTGAGTGGTGGTGATAGTGGGTGGTGAGTGGTGGTCAACGCCGATCAAAGGTATGATAGGGTTGACTTGATTGTCACTTGGACTGACACGTCAGCCGGTAATGTTGACTGGACTGCCACTTGGACAGACACGTCAGCAGGTTACCTGCTGACTAAGCGGTTATCAAGTTAATCAGGTTACCTTCCTCTTTTTTTGACAAAATCAAATGGATAATCCTTTTACGGCAAAAAAATGTACGTTCACTTGATTGGATTTTTTAGACATTTATGTTAACTTTTCGATAATTTACCTTAGATTTTAAGCAAATAATACATACTAACTCTTCAAATTAAAGAGTTTCTCTATATTTGAGGTGTTATGTATATTCTTTAGAAAACTCCTCTGTTTTGTACTTATGAGCCAACGACTACTCATGATTTTTCAAAAGTTCTCAAGTTAGAGAGTAATATGTTATGATTCAATATTTTATTTGTTTAAGGTTGATTACATTGTTAATTTAATAAATCAAACATCATTATACATGATATCGATATGATCCAAGATATCAATGCATATGCAATCATTAAATTGACATGTGAAAACTTATTATAACAATGAAATTTTCACGTCTCCATAAATTCGATAATTATCTTTGTTGTTGTTTGAGTTTACAATAAACCAACATAAATTTATAGATAAAAAATTTGCATCTAATTAAAATATGATTTATATTAGTTTTTTAATTTAAGAAACACAATTTCTTTTTTGAATTTCTTGTCACTAAATATATTTTTCAAAAATACGTTTTTTGCTCAAAAGAAACATATTTTCGAAAACCATATTTTAATGACTACAAGTTTTAGTAATTTCTATTTTCAAAATGAAGTTATGTGCAAACAGTATGCAACATTTCTTGCTCACAAAGTTATTATGTATCACATTAAGTGCGTAAGTACATAATAAGTTCTTTTTGTTATATAAGTGCATTCTCTAAAATGAGGTTTCTAAAATTAAATTATTACAAGTTTTATGTTTCATTCTAATAATGTAATTTGACCATTAATATATTGAATATGATGTTGACGACTAAAGATGTACATATATAATGATTAGATTGATTAATTGATATTATTTAAAATTAGTACATCTATGATTTATAAACTTTATCACTAGATCAATCTTTCTAGATTTTTTTTCATATATGTTTTTAACTCAAATCCCAAAGGATCAATCATACGGTTCATGTATTCCAATCATGAATTCATAGTCATTCTATAAATCCAACATTACTTCATCATGACTCCCTCTTGTGACATTAAATCCTCCACTCATTGATCTTTTTATTTATAAATATATTTTAAAATGGTTAAATACATAAAATAAAATCATATGTTTATTTAATCTATATCTTTTCATGGAAAAAACTGTAAAAAAATAAAACTTGAAAAGACAATAATAATTATAAATTTGTATGTTATATACATGTATATACAAGTAATTTGTTCAGTTACACATCTTTATAATATGCACAAGTACATAGTCACATAGAAATCAAAGAAATGCATGTGTCCATACTCCATGCCATATATACGAATGTTTGTTATTTAGTGTTTTCTCAGTTTTTTCTGCCGAATCTCAGACATACACATGCTTTCTCTCTCTCTCTCTCTCTCTCTCTCTCTCTCTCTCTCTCTCTCTCTCTCTCTCTCATTGTGTGTGTGTGTATAGGGAATGATTCAAACGAGAAGATTTATAATTTACACAAATGTGTGAGCCCTCGGAAGCTTATCATTCGGTTTTAAGTCACAGTTTTAAAAGGCTTGAGGGAGCAGTAAATATTAAATAGATAGTTTACATTTTTTAGGAATATCAACGACATACACGGGTAAGATAGGAAAACCTTCAAATCACATCATCAACAGAAAATTGATGATCATGGATGTAATCATCATCGATTTATCACGTCATATCAAAACAAATCACATCATATGAAGTCATTAATTTGTCAAAGAATTATTATATCATTATCATAGCAAAATCACATCGTCATCGCAACATTATCAAATATCGACAAGGGATGCATCCGCGTAGAAATCATCAATGATACCGGCAACATTTAATGGATGGGTGTTGTTATCTGGACATCCATAGTTCTTTTATCACTCACATAAGAATAGACCCCCTACACTGAATCCTACCTGTACACACATAAACCTACTCATAGCGATCATAGGAGGGTCTATTTATAATTCTCTTAATGGATAAAGATAATTAAAAAAGATAAAAGAAAATTCTTAATATATATTATAATTAAATTAGTACCCTTAATGATCTATTTTCATTTTGTTATAATTTTTATTATGAGCTAAATAACTTGGAGGCTTAAAAGGTTTCTTGCATTTTCGTAAAACAATAGTGTTTTCTTATTTGAACCTTGTCCATATATAGGGGCCTTTATTTAAGAACCCATAAAATTATGGTAATCCTAAGAATCGATGCATCATGTGCCATTTTACATGATATTTTCCATCTACGCCTTGGATTTGGCATATTTATTAGGGTTTAGTTCCTAAAAGTGTATCCAACTTGTCACGAAAAGTTATTGTATGTATTGAACTTCTATTTTTTCTATTGTATGTATCAAACATATCAAAACTACCATTTAATGTATCCAACTTTATCAAAACCTACCACGAAAGTGTATCCAACTTGTCACAAAAGTGTATCCAACTTTTAACCAAATACATCAAATGGTAGGTTTTTATAAGTTTGATACATACAATGGAAAAAATCAAAGTCCAATACATACAATAACTTTTCGTGACAAGTTGAATACACTTCCGTGAAGTAAACCGTATTTATTAACATATATTTGGTTCACTTCATGTTTGTGAAACAAAAAACACGAAAAAAGTTTTACATTGTGAACTAAATACATATGTAACAAATATATAAATTGTAGTCTTAGATGAAAAAAGAAAGATCATGTAAAAGAATAGCTTACAATAATAATTCTCATCATTATCATAATATATAGGGTTCTTAAATGATTAACCCCCATACACACAGGCGTGCGTATATATATATATATAGAGAGAGATGATCAAACAAGAACTATGCATATTTAGAAAAAGACGACAACCAACAAAATCATATATTATTCTTGTACACAACTTTTTTTGGAAAGTTACTGCAAAATCATTTGTGATTTAGTTAGTTCTCGTGTTCTTCAAATGTGAACTCAATTTTGGTTGTGAACACTAAAATCGTGCCATGCAGCAATATTCACTCTGAATATCATGCATTATTCAGAGTGAATAAAGCTTAGGCGCCTTTATTCACTCTGAATAATGCATGATATTCAGAGTGAATATTGCTACATGACACGATTTTAGTGGTCATCACATTCACAATGAAAGATAGGTTTATATAGTATTAGGTTCAAATGAGAAGTGATAAAAAGATACAAAGTAAAGAAGTGATTTCTAGGTCCTAAATACACGAAAGTAGATTTCTAAATATATATATACGAAAGTAGATTTCTCAGGAGTGTTGTTATATGGACTCTCTTTAGCTTTTGACCCACTAACATAAAAGTATACCTTTTATACTAGATCTCACCTATATATTGAGATAACCCTACATATTCTCCTCATAAAAAGTCCATTTACAATTTCCCTTTATATGACAAATTAGGAGAATATGGAGTTATATTATTAGTGGATGAAGATCTTATAAACAATCTTGTATGTACGAATGTGTGTGTATTATATATATATATATATATATAGTTATATACACACAAAAATCTCTCTCCCTACTCAACACCTCCTCCCCAGGCGGGCCCCTCAAACCCAAACCCCTTAACTCTCCACCCTATATAAGGAATCACAACTTTGAGGCAAATGTCATTCCCACTTCAATTGCTCTTTTAGTTCTCTCTCTCTCTCTCTCTCTATATATATATATTTTAGTTCTCTCTCTCTATATATATAGTATATATATCTCTCTCTCTCTGATACAAGAATATGTCTACTCCCAAATCTTCAAACAAGCTCAAATCCCTTGAAACCAACCCTCATATCGACATGGGGTTCACCATACTACAAAGAAACACATCCATTCCTCAACCCACGGAACGAAGAGGCCGGAAAAAGGAGGCGGAGCCAGGGCGGTTCCTCGGAGTCAGGCGGCGCCCGTGGGGTCGGTACGCGGCTGAGATACGAGACCCGACAACCAAAGAAAGGCATTGGCTCGGAACATTCGACACCGCCCAAGAAGCTGCCCTTGCCTATGATAGGGCTGCCCTTTCCATGAAGGGAACCCAAGCAAGAACCAACTTCATCTATGCCACTGATCATGATAACAACACCAACTTCCATTCCCTCATCTCCCCGCTTGATGTACAATCTTTATTCCAGCCTGCACAACTCTTCAATGCACCACCACCACCACTTGTTCAAACTTCTTCCACTAAACAGCCAATAAACCCTAATGTTATCCCACAAAACCCTAACCAATCAGGGCTTGACACGTATCACCAATCCTCCATTGATGACCAACATAGCTTCTTTAGCTATAGTACTAGTGAAGGTGGTGACAACTCTGGTTACATTGGATGCATTGTGCCTGATGACTACTTAAACCCTAGAAGCAATAATAATAATAATAGCAACAATGTAAGTATAAGCCCTAATGATCCAATGGGTCAATGTTCATATTGGGATCAAAGCAGCCAACTTTTCAGTTCTAATGAAGGAGAGGTGTATGGTGATATATGGGGTGGGAGTGACGGTTCGTGGGAGACGATGAACGGTTATGATTTGTCTGCAATCGTGAATTACCCGACCCCATCTTTGCTGGATGAGGAAATGGTCGGTTTATACGATTCAAACCCGAGCTACGACTTGATGGCGGGTGGTGGTAGTAGCAATGTGAGCAATAGTTCACCTAGGACTAGTTGCTCTTATAGTGACATATATGGTATTCGATACTAGCTCTCTAATTTAATTTGTGTTCTTCTGAGTTTTGTGTGTTGGGTATGTTTGTTTTCCTACATGTTCAATTCTTCGATTAGTCGAATATATATAATGTAAACATCGAGTCATGATCAATCAATTACTACTTTGAGTTAAAAGTGTTTTAACATGATCCATCTTACCTTTCATTAAACATGCATGCGTAATTAGGTATATATATTATGCAAGGGCCAGGTTCAAATAAAAACTCATTTTTAATTATGAACATGAAGACACTTTGAGAGCACGTCACGTGGCATATTCACTCTAAATAATCATATACTATTCAGGGTGAATAGCACAACATTCAATGTTATTCAGAGTTTCACTCTGAATAATAATTATTATTCAGAGTGAACATGCCCACATGAAAGGGTTCTCAGTTGTCCTTGCGTTCGCAATGAAATATGTGTTTGCGGCCGAATTTTCGTCTATTACACAATACATTAAAGTCTTACTACAAAATCTACACACATACATATATTAATAGGGTTCTATGCATGGCTATCGTTGGAAATGACCGTGAAGTCGTTTATAAAAGGCTAATTTAATGAACTTGTGTTGGATCCAAATAGCTAGTTTACGAAATGCTTCAAGTTAAAACATAAAAAAGTTTATTGGAGTGGTTAGTGCACATGAGGGTAATCAAATTTATGGTAAGCATGTGATTGGTAGGTAATTTTCTCGTATATATCCTATTTAGTATTCTATTTGTTCTTTAGTAATCATGGCACTTATCATTTTGGTTGAATATAAATATATTACTTTTCATTTTAATGTTTAATTAATTCTTGAAGCAAAAGAAAGAAATATATATGTCACATTAGCGGTATTATGAGATCGATCATCCATTCTAAAGGATCCACAAAAGTTCGTTCGTGGTACACTACTAAATACTAATTAAACGACTATCCGACGGCTATAAAACGCTCATCAACAAATACAAACGGTTGAGGAACCACCTTCAAAAAGATTCGATATTTGTCAAGCAATTTAGAAAACCAATGAATGTCAACAACCTAATATCTTCTGTAAAACCGATCGACATGAATAGTGGACGGTTTTGTGTTGGTATTTTTGTCGGTGAACCACTACATATTTAATAAAAGAAAAGAAAGTATAACTAATTGGCGGTTATTCGATGATTTTACCAAAGCCTATGTTAATCAACATATTCGGTTCATGGTTTTCATGTAGCATTGTGGATTGGTCAACAAATTCAGTGTTGATAGAGTTTATTGTGTTGTAGAAGAACAACCGTCGATGCTTCTATTTAAAGTTATATAAAATGTTAGGACTTATTCTGTTGCATTACCACTGCTGAAAGTCTTTTGATTAATACTGCTGGCTTTGGAGTTCTTACCACTGCTAGTTCATCTAAAGGTTACCACTGCCAGTATGTGTGGTTTCACTGAAGATCAGATTACCACTGCTCTTGGAGAATTACCACTGCCTGTACAAGATTACTACTGCTGGTTGAAGGTTAACACTGCTTTTGTTATTACCACTGCTGACAAGATAATGATAAGGAAATGATTGCGATGACTGAAGATATGGACAAGATACGATCTGCTTGGAGATATTTTAGAGATTATCTTGTAAATCTAGTTTCCTTATTGTAATCTTGTAATTCGTATATATAGCTGATAGGTTTTCATTATTAGGGACGAGTTTTTCATAGCTTTTGTTTAGAATTAGAGCCTCAAGATTGTTCTTGTAATCCCTGCAATTGAGAAGAGTTGCACGTCTGTTTGAGCCTGTTCAAGCAGATTGGGGCTTGTGTTTGTAATCATTAAGCTATTGAAATCAATACACATACAGTTTGTTATAAATCCATTGTTTTGTTCTTATAATCAAAGTGTTATTCCGCAAACTTCTTTGATTAAGTTTTCTGATCTTGATATTTAGATCATGTCAAGTGGTATCAGAGCTAGTTCTAAAAACCAGAAAACTTATCTACAATGGATACTCAGGAAACAGTCTTAGTCTCAAAAGTTCCCATGCTCAAACCCAATGAGTTTGACATGTGGAAGATCAGGATCCGACAATACATGCTTCTCACTGACTATGGTATGTGGGAAGTTGTTGAAAACGGACCTGGTGTTGATGAAGCTGCTGCTGAAGGAGGTGCAAGACCCCCACCCAGATCTGATGCTGACAGAAAGAGAAGGCAAACTGAGATGAAGGCATTGAGTACCTTGCTGTTGGCTATTCCTAATGAATACCAACATCAATTCAGTACTTATACTGATGCCAAATCTCTCTGGACTGCACTTGAAAAGAGGTTCTCAGGAACCAAAAGCACAAAGAGGAACCAGAAAGCCATTCTGAAGCAGCAATATGAAAACTTCACATCCTTGAAGAATGAATCTATGACTCAGACCTTTGATAGATTCAACAAGCTGATTGGAGAGCTAGCAACTGTGGATGTGAAGATGGACAAAGATGATGTGAATAGAAAGTTCCTCAGATCTCTTGGAGAGGAATGGACTATTTACACTGTCTCATTCAGGCAGGGAGATGACTTGGAGGATAAGGAACTTGAAGATCTATACAATGATCTAAGGATCTTTGAAGCAGAAGTGGAGAAGAAGAAAAGACCCATTGGATACACTCATAATACTGCTCTTCTTTCTGAAAACCCTAGTTCTTTCAATACCACTGCTTTCAATAATACCACTACTGCTTTTAATACTCCTGCTAATGAAACTGTTTCTAATGTAAATTCTTGTTCATCACAGGAAATCAATGAGGATACAGTTCTGGAAGCTTTCTTAGCAAGTCATGCCAAGTCATCATTGATCAATGATGATTTGGATCAGATCAATGCAGATGACCTTGAAGAGATGGATATCAAGTGGCAGATGGCCATGCTTACCCTGAGGATGAAGAGGTTTATCAGAAGAACTGGAAGGAACAACTTTGATCTCAAGAGAGGAGATAAAGCCGGTTTTGATAAATCAAAGGTGAGATGCTACAAGTGCAATGAACCAGGGCACTTTGCCAGAGAATGCAAAGGTGTAGCCACCAACAATCAGAATAATGGAGATGGATCTGCACAAGCTTCTAGATTCAACAACAGGGGAAGCAACTCAAATCCTAGTTCTTCTCAAGCATTGGTGTCTCAAGAGGGACAAGGATTTGATTGGAGTGATCATGCTGAAGAAGCAGTTCAAAATCAAGCCTTCATGGCTGAAATTAAGGAGACTGAAGTTCCCACTAAGGTATCTTCTAAACTCTGTTCTGATTCTTGTTTAGAAACTGTGAAAAAGTATAGGGATCATAATCAGACCATGAGTGATAGTATCAAGAAGATGGAAAGAGAGAGGAGAGAGTGTGTTAAGATCATAGACAATCTGGAGGATCAAATAAAGGCCTACAAAGCCAATGAACTTCAGTTTGAATATGACCATAACTACTAGAAGTGGGAAAAGAAAGAGCTTGAGAGAAAACTGTCAAAAGAAAAAGAGGAAGTAGAGAGTGCTAGGAAAGAATTGTCCAAAGCCAAGAAGACCTAGAAAAATTTTCAAAGTCCTCTAAAGCTTTAGAATCAATCATTAGAGCACAAGTGACTGATGACCTGAAAAGGGGTATAGGATACAATAGTACCCCTCCTCCTTACAATCAGAATTACATTCCTCCAACAACTGATCTTCTTGAGAGTATAGACAGAAGTGAGATGAAAGAAGGTTTAGATAGTGTAGATCCAGTTGACTCAGAGGAGGAACCTGATAGGAAAAGCACTGCTGAGATCATTCCTGATGAAAACCACCTTCTCACAAATGAGAAAGGTGGTATGCCATTTGTTCCTAGCAAAAAGACTGAGACAACTAGGAAAGAGAATAGGAAGGACCACTACACTCAGAGGACTGTAGTTGAACCTGGTACTTCCTCACAGTCTCAAAACAAAAATCATCCTAGAGGGAATAAAAGGAACTGGAACAACCATTGGGCTCAATGTCATGGTATTGATCTGAACAAAATTAACAGACCAAAACCATGCTTTATCTGTTGTAAGACAAATCATCTAGCAAGAGACTGTTATTTCAATCCATTTAATCAAAGAAATAGATATCAAGCTAGAAGATTTGTCCCTACACACAAAAAGGTTGTTCCTAAACAAAACAGATCTAGTCAACCTAAAAGAAAAGTTCAAAAGAAAAAAGGTTGAAAAGAAGTCTGTTAAATTGGTTACTAAATGGGTACCTAAAGCTTCACTTAGCAATACTACTACTTCAACAAGCAGTGGTAACAACAGTGTTGCTTCTGAAAGCAGTGGTAACAGCATAAACAGGGTGGAGGTTAACACTGCTGCTAGCAATATCAGCAGTGATAACTCAAACACTGCTACATCTCAAGTTAACACTGTTGTTAGCAATAACAGCAGTGGAAACTCAAACAATGTTACCACTGACAAGTCTTCATTGAGAAAACCCATTATAACCAAATATTCCAGTCATGAGATCCCTAACAAAGATTATCTTTTAAAGCTTAACAGATTGACAGAGGTCAATTATGTTAATGAAAAGGGAGAACCCAAGACCATATTGGCTTGGGTTCCCTCAAGACACTAACTGTTTCATTCTATGTGCAGAGCAACCAAGGAAGAAGGAGCAGTCTTTGGCATGTGGATAATGGTTGCTCTAGGCACATGACAGGTATCATGTCATTACTTGAAGACTTTAAAAGGTTTGAAGGTGGACATGTTGCCTTTGGGGATAATCCAAATGGAGGTAAGATCAGTGGCAAAGGTAAGGTATCAAAAGGTAAGATGACTTTTGATGATGTCTATTTTGTAGAGCAATTAAAGTATAATTTGCTTAGTGTTTCTCAAGTTTGTGACAATAAGTTTGGTGTATTTTTCACTGATACTGAGTGTCTCATTCTTGCTCCTGGCTACAAGATAGATGAGAGTAAAGTGATGTTAAGAACACCTAGAAAGGATAATGTTTACTGTTTGGACATTGAAGATGCTTCTTCTTTATCATCCTTAAACTGTTTATTTTCAAAAGCATCTGTGAGTGAATCATCACTGTGGCATAGGAGGATGTGCCACATGAATTTCAAAAACATGAACTTACTTGTCAAAAACAACCTTGTAAGAGGTTTGCCTGCCAAGGAATTTTCAAGTGATGATCACTGTGTAGCTTGTCTCAAAGGCAAGCAACACAAAAACTCACACAAGTCCAAAGAAGTAAACACTATCTCATCACCTTTACAGTTATTGCATATGGATCTTTTTGGTCCTACCAATGTGATGAGTATAGGCAAGAAATCCTATTGTCTGGTGATAGTTGATGATTACTCTAGGTTTACTTGGGTTTACTTTCTGAGAACAAAGGATGAGACAAGTGGACTGATCAAACCCTTTGTGACCAGAGTGGAAAACAAGACAAACCTTAGGGTAAAAGTCATTAGATCAGACAATGACACTGAATTTAAGAATGCTGATTTAAATAGCTTTTGTGAGGAAAAAGGTATTGAGAGACAATACAGTGCTCCTAGAACTCCTCAACAAAATGGTGTTGCTGAGAGGAGAAATAGGACACTAATTGAGGCTGCAAGAACTATGTTGGCTAACTCTAAACTTCCAATCACTTTCTGGGCAGAAGCAGTTAACACTGCTTGTTATGTCCAAAACAGAGTTCTTATAGTCAAATCAAAAGGCAAGACACCCTATGAACTTTTTGAGAAAAAGAAACCCTATATAGGATTTTTACAACCATTTGGGTGTCCTTGCACAATTCTTGATACCAAAACTCACTTAGGCAAATTTGAGAGCAAATCTGATGATGGATTTTTTGTTGGATACTCTTCTCAGAGCAAAGCACTTAGAGTTTTCAATAGTTCTACAAGGATCATAGAAGAAAGTGACAATGTAAAATGCAATGTGAACACTCCTAACATACCTGGAAGTGGTCCCAATTGGCTATTTGATATTGATTCACTAACTAACTTTTTGAACATGAGCTATACAGTGAATACAGGTTCAGGTACAGAGCAAGCACAAGAAACAAGTCCAACATTTGTCATGTTTCCCATGCCTCTTGTTGATTCAAATGATGCCAGTACCACTGATGAGTCACATGTTGATGATCAAATAGACTCTGGGTCTGCTGAGAAGAGTGATGATCAACCAATTGAGGAATCCTCACCCTCTCAGAATCTAGAAGGCATACCTACTTTAGAAGAGGGACCTCAATGGGATCAAGAACCAGAAGTGAATGATTCAAATCTAGGGGTGGATTTGACTGAGGAACCCCTGCATCTTACTAGAACACAAAAGAATCATCCACCTTCTCTGGTAATAGGAGACATTCAGTCTCCTATGATTACAAGGAAGCAAAGCAAATCCCTTCCTGATCCACACTTAAGTATGATATCAGTCTTTCTTTCACAGACTGAACCAAAGAAGGCCATGATGCAAATAAGGACCCAAGTTGGATAGAGGCCATGCAAGAGGAATTGCTGCAGTTTGTCCTACAACATGTTTGGGATTTGGTAGATTTACCAATAAGACACAGAGTCATCGGAACTAAGTGGATCTTCATAAACAAGACTGATGAGAGAGGCATTGTTATCAAGAATAAGGCCAGATTGGTAGCACAGGGGTATAACTCAAGAAGAAGGGATAGACTATGATGATGTATTTGCACCTGTTGCCAGAATTGAAGCCATCAAGCTATTCTTGGCATTTGCATCTTACAAAGGATTCAAAGTCTATCAGATGGATGTCAAGAGTGCCTTTCTTTATGGCACTATAGATGAAGAAGTATATGTCAGTCAACCACCAGGGTTTGAAGATCCCAAATACCCTGATAAAGTTTACAAGTTGAGGAAAGCTTTGTATGGTCTTCATCAAGCACCTAGGGCTTGGTATGATACCTTGTCCTCATATTTGTTGGAAAACAAATTTAAGAGAGGTGTCATTGATAAGACCTTGTTCATCAAGAGAACTAAGACTGATATGCTTCTAGTGCAGATTTATGTTGATGATATCATCTTTGGATCTACAAAGGATGATATGTGCAAGGAGTTTGAGGAGCTGATGCACAAGAAATTTAAGATGAGCTCTATGGGAGAACTAACTTTCTTTCTTGGTTTGCAGGTCAAGCAGAAGCCTGAAGGAATATTCATCAATCAGTCCAAATATGTTGCATCCATGCTTCAAAAGTTTGGAATGAATGATGCAAAGCCAGCAAGCACTCCAATGGAAACTCATAAACATCTTACTGCTGATGTTGAGGGGGAGGAAGTTGATGTTCATCATTATAGATCCATGATTGGATCATTAATGTATCTTATAGCTTCTAGACCTGATATTATGTTTGCTGTTTGTGTTTGTGCCAGGTATCAAGTCAGGCCAAAGGAGTCCCACTTGTATGCAGTCAAGAGGATATTCAAGTATCTCAAGGGTCAACCAAGATTGGGACTTTGGTATCCAAATGATTCATCTTTTGACTTGGTGGCCTATACAGATAGTGATTATGGAGGAGCAAACTTGGATAGAAAGTCTACATCAGGAGGATGTCAATTCTTGGGAGGAAGGTTGGTTTCATGGCAATGCAAGAAACAGACCACTGTTTCACAATCCACAACAGAGGCTGAATACATAGCTGCATCACAATGCTGCTCACAAGTGCTTCGGATTCAAAATCAGATGCATGACTATGGTCTTTCATTCTTGCAGACACCAATCTACATAGACAATAACAGTGCTATTAGTATTGTCAACAATCCAGTCAAGCACTCCAAGACCAAACATATAGAGATCAAGTACCACTTTATTAGAGACTGTAATGAAAAGAAGCTAATTCAAGTTCTGAAAGTCCACACTGATGATCAATATTCAAACCTGTTCACAAAAGCATTTGATGTTGGCAGGTTTACATTTTTGGTTACAGGTGTTGGAATGATGAACTCTGAATAACACTTCTCTTTATTACACTTTTGTTTGTACTTTCTCTGTATACTTTCTTCCTTTTTGTTTTTATTCTTATTACTATTTTAATGAGTTTGTGAATGTTGCAGATACATGGTGAAGTTCATGGTATTGAGTGCCCAACGCTTGAGGATGTTACCACTGCTTAGTTGGAATTACTTCTACTAGCAGTGTCAATATCACGATATATGATTTTCATGTCTAAGTCTTTACCACTGCTAGTGTTGCACATTACCCCTGCTCGCACACTCGCACATTACCCCTGCTCGCACACTCGCACATTACCCCTGCTCGCACACTCGCACATTACCTCTGCTTGCACACTTGCACATTACCACTGCTCGTGCATTCGCTTTTTACCTCTGCTCTTACAAATCGCATGTTACCACTGTGCTTGATATTTACCACCGCTGGTGTTATATGTGTCTTTTTACCACTGAGCGTGTAATTACCACTGCTTTTAAACTTACACGGGTTTTTACCACTGCTTTTAATTTGGCACCTGTAATTACCTCTGCTTCAGTAAGTTACCACTGCTTTTGAATAGACACACGTAGTTACCACTGCACATGTACTTTACCACTGCTTTTGATTATGCTTAACTAATACCACTGCTAGTGTTGCTTAACCCTGATTGAGATTTTTACCACTGCTTGTGTTCGTTACCACTGTTGGTGGTAGTTACCCCTGCTCATCAGTTCACTATAAAAGCCCTAACTTGACCGCCTTTTTCACAAACGGCTATTCTGAACTTTTTCTCTGAAAACGTTTGCGATTCTGCATCTCTTCTCCATCTGTGTTCTTGAAATTTCAATCGCGTACTGATTTTCTTCTGATTTTAGGGTTTATTGTGTGAAATCGATCATGGATTCTCTGTGTTTCGTCTAGGATCACAATAAGGTGGGATACTTCACAAAAGATGCCAATTCCGAAGGGTTTGACGACATTATTGATTTCTTGGCATCATCCCATATTGTCTATGCCGCGACCATCAATCCCACGATCTACATTCAACATATGCACGATTTCTGGTCGAATGCAGTCATTCAAGAAGAAGAACGGGTCAAAATCATTCAGACCACCATCTGTGGTCATTCCCTAACCCTTACCCCTGCAAAGTTCAGATTTCATCTTCAACTACACGACGAAGGAGGTATTTCTATGCTTACACCCTCAGTCATCATGGAATCTTTTGAAAGAATGGGGTATACAGGCTCTCGCACTTCTTTAAAATATCTTAAGGGTAAATTTTGCCCTCAGTGGAGGTTTTTTGTGCATACCCTGTTACATTGTTTTTCAAAGAAAACCACCAGTTTTGGTGAGTTTAGCAGCACTATTGCCTCTGCAATGGTCTGTTTGGCCACTAATCAGGTGTTTAACTTTTCACAAATGATTTTTGATGATCTTGTGTACAATCTTGAGAACATTAACAATTCTAAAGTCAAAACATTTTATATGTTCCCAAGATTTGTCCAAGAAGTTATAACTAAAGAATTGACGGCTGTACCAATGCATGGTGACATCTATAAGAGCTCTGCTCTTGGTCATAAGGTGTTTGCCAATATGCAGAGACCTGCAGAAGGCTCTAATGACCAATTCACTCCATTGTTCTCTACAATGATGAGAGTGAACCACCCACAAGGTGAGGCATCAGGCTTGCAGCCCACACAACCAAGCATTCCCACTGATGACCTACCACACCTATCACTGATACAATCCCTCAGTCCCTTGATACAACCCCCACCCCTACACTTAAAAAGTATCAAAGAAAGAACAGGGGAGCTCCTTCCTCCTCTGGTTCTAAACCCCATGAGCCTTTAAGCTATCAGTTGGAGCACTCTCCTTCTGATACTATTCAAAGGGAAACCCCTGGAGTGATGCCCCACTCAAGTATAAAGAAGGTGCCCTCTAAGGAGATGGAAGGGCATGTGGTTGGTGAGGCTCAAACTACTGGTGTTGCACAAGGTGTGCATCAGGACAGTTTGAACATAGCTAAGACCCCCACCACGGCAACTCCTATTGAGAAATCAAAGGGAGGTCCCAGGTGCCAAGAAACCAAGGGGGCATCTAGTGCTTCAGCTAGGCTGAAGACTAATGTCAAAAAGCTCAAAGATCCAGTAATGGAGGTAAACACTCCTAAACCTGGTGAGGGCAGTTTTCACAAAAGGAATTGATGGACAATTTCACTGCTATTGCCAAGGATTTGAAGGCATTTGAGAAGAATTTCCATGTACATGATGAGAAGCATGGCTCTAATGAGGCTAGGCTGGATACTTTGGAGGAGCTAGTTACTGCACAACATGATCTAATCAAGGTGCATGATGCAAGAATTGTGAAGCAAGCCAAGATTATTCAAGCTCAAGGTGCTGCCATGGCTTCAATGACAGGCACTATTAGAGCTCTTAGGAAGAAGTACTCCACTTTGGTTGCATTCACAAAGGGGGAGAGGAGATCTAAGGTGAAGGGGGAGCCAAAGAAAGAAAAAGTTGTTGTGAATGAACCTGCTGAAGTTAATAAGGATGAAGTTAATGCTGACTTGCCTGAAATTGTGATGGAAACTGGTGCTAAGGGGGAGACTGAAGAAGGAGTTAATGAAGAGACAAAGGTTGCAAATGAACCTTTAGTTGATGCTGTTGGTATAGAGGCTAAACCAGAAGTGACAATTAATGAAGATGAGCTTACAATTGCTGAGTTACTTGTAAAAATGTCTGAGGTAATTCAACCAACAAAGGGTGTAGTCATTAAAGAGCCTGAAGGAACAAAGAAGATTGAAATCCCTGTTGATCCAAAAGACAAGGGAAAAGAGAAAGTAATAGAAGAAGCTGAGCCTGAGACTGATGATGAAGCTGTTGAGGCTCAAAAGAAAGTGCAAGAATATGAAGCTTCAGAGGCTCTTGCTAAGAAGCTAAGTATGGAAGATCAAGAGAGATTGAACAAAGAAGAGAAGGAAAGAAAGAAGAAACAAGCTCAGCAAGACAAAGCTGGAAAGGCTGCAGCTAGGAAACTTCAAGACAGGTTCAACAAGGAAGTTGAAAAAGAAAAGATCAAGAAAAAGATTATCAAGCCATTGACTAGAACTGAAGAAAGAAGAAGAATGGTGAGAAGTCTTGCTGGAATTGTTGGAAGACCTGTCCAATACTTCTCAAAGTGGTCTTTTGAGAAATTCAAAGAGCACTATGAAGAAGTTAGAAAAGAAACTGATGTTGTAAAGGAGGCTGATGAGGAGAAAGAAGTCCATGTGCAAAGAAGAAGTAAGAGAAAGCATGATGTAGTTACCACTGATGAAGGTACTACCACTGCTGAAGAGAAGGTTCCCACTGCTAGTGGAACAGAGGAGAAGAAGGTTGATAAAGAACCAACTCAGATAGAAAAGGAAACTGCTAAATTGGCTAAGCAAATCAGTCAAGCAAAGAAGAAAAGGAAGAAGTCCATTGCTCATAAAAAGCCAACCAAGAAGAGGAAGATTTTCAGTGAAGCTTCTAAAGTGATAGATTGGTATTGCTTTGAAGACAATAAAGTTGTGTTCTTCAGGATTGTAAGAGAGGATCAGACAAGTGAGGTATTCTCTAATGTCAACAGAATTTTTACAAAGCTCTCAGCTTCAGATCTGAAGAAGTTATATGAGGTTGGATGTACTAAAGGGATGACTGAGTTTGCAGATGCCATTTTCTTCCAAGAAAAACTTCAAACTATGTTTGCATTCGAGAAAGCCAAGGAGGAAAAGCAGAAGAAGAACATGAGACTGGAAAAAGGTGAAGTGAAAGAAGGAGAGGTAGTTGCTTGGAACTGCTACAAGGCAAATAGAGTATTCACTGTCACTTATGATAATGGTGTCAAAAGCTACTTCTTAGTTGATAAGAGTTATGACTTTGAAAGAAAGATGATAGAAGGAGTTTTGAAAAGAAAGAAGTCTGTTATGTCTGAACTGGAGAAAGAAGTCATTGAGAATCTGACAAATCAGTTAGCAGACTTGAAAGAAGAAGAAACAGCAGAAGAAGAAAAAGTAGTGCTATGGGGAGTAAGAGGAATTTTCAAGAAGTATTACTTTGTACAGTGGAACAATGGAAAACAAAGGAGCAATGCAGAGTTTGATGGGATTCTGAACTTGGTTACTGCTGATGATAGAGTAACTATGCATGAGTATGGGTTGGAGAAGTTTCAAGAATTTTTGAAGGACTCAAATAGTTCAGACCATGCTAAGATGATTAAGAAGGCCATGCAACAGTTGAAGAACTTAATTTCTTATTAAAATCAGAAGTTAAGTTAGGGGGAGATTGTTAGGACTTATTCTGTTGCATTACCACTGCTGAAAGTCTTTTGATTAACACTGCTGGCTTTGGAGTTCTTACCACTGCTAGTTCATCTAAAGGTTACCACTGCCAGTATGTGTGGTTTCACTGAAGATCAGATTACCACTGCTCTTGGAGAATTACCACTGCCTGTACAAGATTACTACTGCTGGTTGAAGGTTAACACTGCTTTTGTTATTACCACTGCTGACAAGATAATGATAAGGAAAGGATTGCGATGACTGAAGATATGGACAAGATACGATCTGCTTGGAGATATTTTAGAGATTATCTTGTAAATCTAGTTTCCTTATTGTAATCTTGTAATTCGTATATATAGCTGATAGGTTTTCATTATTAGGGACGAGTTTTTCATAGCTTTTGTTTAGAATTAGAGCCTCAAGATTGTTCTTGTAATCCCTGCAATTGAGAAGAGTTGCACGTCTGTTTGAGCCTGTTCAAGCAGATTGGGGCTTGTGTTTGTAATCATTAAGCTATTGAAATCAATACACATACAGTTTGTTATAAATCCATTGTTTTGTTCTTATAATCAAAGTGTTATTCCGCAAACTTCTTTGATTAAGTTTTCTGATCTTGATATTTAGATCCTGTCATAAAATAACTAAAAAAAACCATATTTCTTGCAGTAAGTCTTGTACTTATACGAAGTATAAAGTAAATCTAAATTCCAAAATTCATATAAAAGAATCAAAAAGTATAAAAATATATTTACATATGTTTAAAAGTATTTGTAACATACTATTACAAGCTAGGGACCGACAGGGGGATCATTAAAAACAAAAAATAATGGTCGGTAGTTTTGCAACAACGACGCCCATTCGAGGGTCCTAAATATCTCTACTATCTTCTCTTTCTCGACTTTCTCCCTTTCACATTCCTGTCTCTCAACCTCTCGATCCAAGTTCTTCATCCCTATTTTTGTTTCTCTACTTTTACCTAAACACACTAAAACTAAAATATGTTTCAATTAGTTAAGAGAATAAAGAAGAGTAAGCAAAACTACATTGTCGGTAAAAACGATCAGCATTTCTAAAATATCAGCAGTATAACTGAACACTTACCATTCGTGTACACCTTGTTTCTATCAATTAAAACATTAGGTTTCATTTTGTTGCCAATAAATCAAGAATAAGAATAAAAAAGTAAACTCTTAAACTATTAACAAGAAAAAGAAAGTTAAAAAAAAAAACAAACAAACAAACAAACCAAGAATGAGATATGAAAAGCAATTCTAAGACCCTAAATCAAGAATAACAATATCTAAAAACCAATTCTAAAACCGTAATATCAACATGTCAAATAAAAAACATAAAAAGCTATTAAAGTTGCTAAGTACGATTTAAGAACGGGTCCATTGTAGATATAAGATGGGTGTTATCACAAGCCCAATCTTTTCTTTGGGTGTTCATGGCCCACTGCATGACCATAGTCTCCAATCTCCATCTTCTTTTCCATTTATTTGGGCTACAAAAGAATTGCTTATCCCAAAACAAATTTTAATTCATGAAATCTAAAAGCCCACTTCAAGAAAATATAGTTATGCTTAATCATATGAATTGGATATGCAAGATAAACGGTATTTGAAAGTCTTTATTAGCTTATCAACTTTTATAGAAAGTTAAAAAAATTTGGCTTCCTAAAAAAATTGCTTATAGCTTCTCCAATAAGTCATAAGTAGTTTATCCAAACACTTCAAAACAGCTTATTGCTTTCCCAGAAAGCTAATAAGTTATAAGCAAATAAGCACTCCCAAACACTCCCTAAAGACATTGTTAGGAAAGAACTTTGCTCCACTACAAGAAAATCATGTTTATTGGATGTTAAAATTTTGCAAGTGCTATAATAGATTTATCTATAGAACTTAAATTTATAGTTTCAAATAATCTTACGTTGTATGGAAAAGTGTTCGTTGCAATAAGTTTATAGATACCTAATGGAGGTCTTAACAATTTCTTAGAAGACATTTGAAATAAAACGTTATATTAAAAAAATTATATGACAATATTTGGAAAAGTATTTTATAAAAAGACATGTTTATATTTCTCAAATGTTTCTAGTAAAAAATTGACTTAGAATCAGTTGAGACCAAACTGTTTCCGTGAGACTGGTGAGACCAACATTTTTTATGTGAAACTCCATAGCAAAACACTGTGAAGGTTTAAAAAATGATCATTAATCTTAAAAACACCGTAAATGTTACATTCACGGTGTTTTTTGATATGAAAGTTCAATTTTTTTTACCTTCACAACATTTTTGTTGTGAATGTTCGAATTATTTATTTGTTACCATCACAGTTTTTGGAGCTGTGAAGATTTCTTTTTTTTATCTTTTTTTGGATATTTTTTCCTCGATACTGTTTTTTAGTATGTTTTAATGATTAATGATCAATTTTTGTTAACTTTCACAGTGTTTTCCTGTGAAGTTTCATATAAAAAGTGTTGGTCTCACCAGTCTCACGTAAACAGCTTGGTCTCACCGGAACCTAACTCAAAAAATTAGTACGATACTTTATTTTAAAAATGTCTCGAAAAACTTGATGTCCAAAAACATCTTACAGATTTATAGTAACTCTTTTACGCATGTTGCAGACAAGGGCGAATTTACCCTTTGGGTAGGTAGGTCCCGCGACCTACCTAATTATTTTTTATTAGAAGTTATATAGAAATTTTTTTAGGACCTACCTTAAAAAGTTTAAAAAAATGACCTTAAAAATTATTTTGCAGCTTAGGAGGAACAAAGACTCTAGTGGTGTGTTGGATAACACCTCTATTATGTATAAAAGGTAGCAGGTTTAATTCTCCTTGTAGATATTATAACTTTATTTTAATAAAATTTGTTTAAGATGATGAATGGCTTCAAAATAAGATGGTGGAAATTATGTCTTTTTAACTACAACTTACTTCCCTATTTATACTACATGCGAAAGCTAAAATCTAGAATCTTTCTCCAGCTTAAAAAAAGGGTCTGAATTATTGTGATCCACAGCTATCCAGATTAAGCCGACAAAAAGACATGCATTAATCACCATCAGACCAATGTTGCGGGAATGCTATGACAATCCTGCTGACCATGTCTTCTAAAAAACACAGAAATCAGCCTATGTTGAGTTATTTTAGGTTATTCTTCCATAATTAGCTTTGAAATAAGAAAGTATGAAAAAAATGTAAAATTGTGTAACATCCCGATTTCCTTTCCTTTCTACTTTATTATTATTATTCTTGGTTGTGATATTGTAATTATTATTAGTATTATTATTACTAATTAAAATTAGGGTTAGGATTGGATTAGTCGGTTTGCTTGCGGGTCAAGTATCGAGATGAGGAAAAAGGCCCGGTAGAACTAGGTTAAAAACCCTAGGGATGTGAATCCCTCCTTATTATTTTTCCTTGGCGAGCAAGGCATCGTGAGGTAGAGAAAAGAGAGGAGAGAAGGCGAGAAAGAGAGAGCTCGGGTTAACGGTTTCGGTTCGAGAGGTCGCGTAGGTAAGCTTTCGTCTCTCGCGTTTTAGATTCGGACGACGGCGGTGGTCATTCACCGGACCGCCGCCGCTGCGGTGTTTGCTTTAGCGTCGAGTGGTGGTGGCGGCGTGCGCCATATCGCCGCCGTGCCCGCTGTGGCGGGTGAGAACCGTCAACGGCGATAGCCGTGAAACGGTGGTGGAGTGTGTATAGTTCAGACGGTGGTGGTGGGGTTTTCCCCGCTGCTGCCGTACGAGTTGCAGATGGCCGGCGGCCCGGTTAGCTGGAGGCAGCGCCGACCCCCGCCGCGTCTTTTCCGGTCGTCACCACACCGTCGCTAGACGGCGGCGGTGTTGGTTCGTAGTGGAGCGCCGATGGGCCCAGGCACGGCCTGAACAGCCGTCGTGGCCGTATGGCCAGCGGCCACCATGTGACGGTGACTCCGTGGCGGGTGTCGTGTGCGTCGAAACAGCCGGCGGTGGTGGCGGGACTAACACCTTGCCATCGCCGCTATTCCGTGTTGATCGATCAACGGTGGTGGTGAGTTATCGACTCGCCGCCGCTGTCCCTTAGCCGCTCAAGGCGGCGTGTGGTAGGATTCCGAGGCCGGTGGTGGCCGAGACCGTTCTTGGTCGCCGTCGTGGCCTGCGGTAGTTGTATGCGGTGGTGATGGCGGCCTGAACCGCCGCTGCCGCCGCGTTGCGGACGGTGCGCGGTGGTGGCGGGTCACCGTCGTCATTATCACCGTTTCGTGTAACCGGCGATGTTGGTAAGGGTAGTTTGAGTCATGTCGGTTGTCTCGGTTAAGTATGATAGTGTTTTAAAGGTAGATACGATAGCTTATCGATGATCGTAATATTTAGGACCGTTGTGTTTAAATTTCAGAGTGGTTGCGTGGATTACACTTGTGAGCGAACGTTTTTACGTACACGTGGCATCTTTGAGGTGAGTGGGTTTACATGCGGTAAATTGTGATTCTATGTGTATATACTTGACGTGAATATTACTTGGTGATGTTGTGGGTTGCGTGATGACCCGAAGGGCGGGAAACCGCGGATGACCGGATTGCGGGATGGTCCGGTAAACGGGAAACCGTTAAGCTGTTGATGTGGTTGATGTGTATGTGCATTAAATTGTAATTTATTGTATGTAACTTTACTCACTAAGCGGTTGAGCTTACCCCTCGTGTTTTAAATATTTTAGGTACGAGCTCCGGTGTTGATAAGGGCAAGGCTCCGGCTTGAGGGTTCCCGGCTCGATGGCTTCCGATCCGATCATTATTTTTTTTCTGTTGACTTTATCTTGGGATGTTATTTATGGTTGACCTTGGGTTTTATTTTGGATATTCACTCATTTATGATTTATGCAAGATTTTTATTAAAATTTTATTTTTAAAAAAAATTTCCAATCGGGTTTGGGTGTTACAACTTGGTATCAGAGCCTAGGTTTAAGAGAATCAGCACACGCACTCGTGGGTGTGTGTGTGGTTGGACTTAAACCAGGCGGTTGAGAATAATCGGATAAGATCGGAACGGCCAGCGGAACCGTCAAGACGGAGGTAAGCTTTAGTACCTTTAAATTATTATATGCACGTGTGTAGTGTTAAATACTTGTGATCGCGTGCTTAATTATGTAACTGCATGTGATTTCGATGAGAATGAAATGTAGTTGAGTTGTGATTTTATGTGACTGTTAGTTAGTAAGTTAAAGTCTAAATAGGACGGTATCAGAACCAAACTTAAACACCTTGGTGCGTCGGGGATGGGTCGTCGGGCAAATTCCTGTTTGGTTATTACCCGGTGGTCTTGATCCGGCCGCCATGCATGGTTGATTATAGTAATACGGCGCCAATAATAGTGTTACTATAAGCACCTGTGTAAGGTTGGATTTGATTAAGTTATGGGGATTTTAACTGACTGACAACGGCTAGGGTTTTAGCATGCTATGTGGTTAACTGTTATGTATTACGTGTGTATATACCTGGATCTGTTGTGTTAGCATGCGCGGAAGGAACTAGCCTTAGGGTTGGCATGATCACTACTACTAGGGTTGCGTGTGAATATCTTAGTAGAATATAGTAATGAACTGAGATGCTTTGAACCTTCAGAATGGTGCTAACCCAAAGCCAGACCGATGATGAGGCCGGACAGTCCGACCACATCGCTGCCCAAATCACTGAGACCCTGCAGCAGATGCTGCCGGGGCTGTTTGATCAGATGAGAGACGAGCTGATCCAAACCATGGACCAGCGCATTGATGCGGCCCTCACGGCCCGTAGCTTAGGTACGGGGAACTCGAGTCAGTCCCAGCCTCGTGGGATCACCTTCAAGGATTTTATGGCGTGCCAACCGCCATTATTCGACGGGAAGAAGGATCCCGTGGCTTGCTACCGCTGGTACTCGGCGGTCGAGGGAGCATTTCGCACTTGTGGGTGCCCCGATGGTTCGAAGGTTCTTTTCGCTGTGAACCTTCTTCGTGGAGCTGCAAAGGACTGGTGGGACCTGACGCTCAAGAAATACACGGAGGCACAGATCACTGCGCTGACCTGGGGGGACTTCCGGGCCTTGTCCGACGAGGAGTTTGCACCTCGCATCGAAAAGGAGCGGATAGCATCTGAGTTCTTGAAGCTGACTCAGACGACGGAGTCGGTGAACGAGATCACTGCGCAGTTTCTGGAGAAGCTGATGTTTGTACCGGGGTACGCGAACGACGAATCGCTGAAGATGGCTCGTTATTTGGGAATGCTGAAGCCAGAACTGAAGAAGGCGGTGGCCACGGGGAGGTGTAAGACCCTCAGTGACATGCAGGAGGTAGCGCGGTCTCAGGAGCTAGTCTTGGAGGAGTTGCAGCAAGGGAAGAGAAAGGCAGAAGACCAGTCGGGACCAGCAAAGAAATTCAAAGGAGCAAGGAACGAAAGCAGGAGCGGGACCCCGAGCTGCCCAAAGTGTGGGCGTTATCATCGGGGCGAGTGCAGACCACGGGAGTTATCATGCTACAAATGTGGCAAGACGGGCCACCTGAGCAAGGATTGCAAGGAGACTGCGAGGATCTGCTTCAACTGTTATCAGCCGGGGCATATCAAGACTGAATGCCCTCAACTGAAGAAGACGCCAGCCCTGGCCCCTGCACCAGCGACGCTTATGATCACCGACGGTACTACCAAGGGGAAGGGCGGAGCTACTACTCGTGGACGGGCCTTTCAGATGACAGCTGAGGAAGCGCAGACGGCGCCTGATGTGATTACAGGTTTTTCCTTGTTATGTTATTATGCGATTATTGGTAGTAGCTTATTTTATGTGTTAGTAATAAGAATAGTGTATCTGCCGTTAAATGTGTACTTTAGGCATTTTTCCTGTCAACTCGAAACCGGCTTTAGTGCTTTTCGACACGGGGGCCACATGGTCCTATGTGTCACGTAGGTTCTGTAAGGACTTCCAGATCGAGCTCGGGAATCTGGACAGTCCTCAGGCAATCGACGTAGCTGCGGAGGAAGTGCAAGTGGTCGAGCATGTGTACCGGGGGTGCAGCATTGATATCTTTGGAGTTCGCTTCAGCATCAATCTCATCCCCATTCTCATGAACGGAGTGGACGTAGTTGTCGAAATCGATTGGATGTTTCCAAACCGGGCGACCACGGATGTTGCGGGGCAATTTGTACGCATCCATAACCCAAGTGGGGGAGATCTGGTGGTGTACGGCAAGGGGAGAAGGGTATCTACATCATTTTGTTCTATCGCGAAAGCTCGGAGGTACATCCAGCGGGGGTGTACGGGGTTTTTGGTTTATGCTATGGCGGATCAGGCGAAGGAGAGGAAGCTTTTGGTAGCGGAGGTGCCAGTAGTCAGAGAGTTTCCAGACGTGTTTCCAGAGGATCTGCCTGGCCTTCCACCTGATAGGCAGATCGAGTTCGGCATCGACTTGGTACCAGGAGCGGCTCCGATTGCGCGAGCTCCTTACCGTCTGGCTCCGCCGGAGCTTCAGGAGTTATCGGAGCAGTTGCAGGAGCTCTCGGGGAAGGGGTTCATCCGCCCGAGCAGCTCACCGTGGGGTGCACCGATTCTATTTGTGAAAAAGAAAGACGGGAGTCACCGTATGTGCATCGATTACCGTGGACTCAACAAGGTGACCATCAAGAATAGGTATCCACTACCTAGGATTGATGACCTGTTTGATCAACTCCAAGGAGCTTCGTGGTTTTCTAAGATCGATCTACGGTCGGGGTATCACCAGCTGAAGGTGAAGGAAGCGGATGTCCACAAGACCGCTTTCCGAACCCGTTACGGCCACTTCGAGTTTCTGGTAATGCCGTTCGGGCTTACCAATGCTCCAGCAGCTTTCATGGACCTCATGAACCGGGTGTGCCGCCCGATGCTTGATCGGTCCGTGATCGTTTTCATCGACGATATTCTAATATACTCGAAGACGAAGGAGGAGCATGTGATGCATCTGCGGGAGGTGCTTGAGGTGTTGAGGAGGGAGCGTCTCTACGCCAAATTCTCGAAATGCGCTTTCTGGTTGGAGGAGGTTCAGTTCTTGGGCCACATCATTAACCGGGAAGGCATCAAGGTGGATCCAGCAAAAATCGAAGCAGTTATGAATTGGGAAATTCCGAAGGCACCTACCGAGATCCGGAGTTTCATGGGTTTAGCCGGCTACTACCGACGGTTCATCCAGGATTTCTCCAAGATTGCGGTACCTTTGACGCGTTTGACAAAGAAGAGTGAGCCGTACGTTTGGGGTTCTGAGCAGCAGAAGGCTTTCGACACGTTGAGACAGAAGCTGTGTGAGGCTCCGGTTCTAACTTTACCGGAAGGGGTGGAAGACATGGCAGTTTATTGCGACGCATCTCGGCTGGGTCTGGGTTGTGTTATGATGCAGAGGGGACGGGTGATAGCCTACGCTTCGAGGCAGCTGAAGCCTCACGAGGCTAATTACCCCACGCATGATCTCGAGCTTGCGGCGGTTGTTTTTGCTCTCAAGTTATGGAGGCACTACCTGTATGGAGTGAAGTGCACCATTTTCTCAGACCACCGGAGCTTGAGGTATTTCTTGGAGCAGCCGAATCTGAATATGCGACAGCGGAGGTGGCTTGACGTAGTCAAGGACTACGATTGCGAGATTCTCTATCATCCGGGCAAAGCCAATGTGGTTGCTGACGCTTTGAGTAGGAAGACGGAGCACGCGCCGCTTCGTATCTCACACCTAAAGATGGCAGTGACTACCTCCTTTGTGGACCTAGTGCTGCGGGCACAGGAGGAGGCGAGTCGGGAGGAGAACCAGAATGGAGAGCGGATTCGGGGGCAGATGGCCGTGTTAGTCAGGGATAGTCGAGGGTTGCTGACTAGGTACGGTAGAGTGTGGGTTCCTCGGGCGGGCTCGGCGCGACAAACCTTGCTTGAGGAAGCCCATAAATCCAGATTCTCAATTCATCCAGGAGCTACGAAGATGTATCGGGATCTGCGGACGGGTTATTGGTGGCCAGGGATGAAGAGAGACGTGGCCAGGTATGTGGAGTCGTGTTTGACCTGTCTAAAGGTCAAAGCTGAGCATCAGAAGCCTCATGGCAAGATGCAACCTCTTGAGATCCCCGAGTGGAAGTGGGAAAACCTCACTATGGATCTAATCACCAAGCTTCCAAAAACCCCTCGGAAGTTTGACGCGATTTGGGTCATAGTTGATCGTTTGACCAAGAGCGCTATCTTCCTTCCTATCCGGGAGAGTTCGACGGCAGAGCAGCTGGCGAAGATCTATGTGGATGAGGTGGTGTCGAGGCACGGGGTGCCAGTGTCGATTATCTCGGACCGGGACGTACGTTTTACTTCTCGGTTTTGGGAGAGGTTTCATTCGGAGTTGGGTACCAGGTTGCATTTTAGCACCGCGTACCATCCTCAGACAGACGGTCAGAGCGAGCGGACGATTCAGACCTTGGAGGACATGCTGCGAGCTTGCGTTTTGGATTTCGGTGGCAGTTGGGATACGTACCTGCCTCTGGCGGAGTTTTCGTATAACAACAGTTACCATTCTAGCATCGGGATGCCGCCGTTTGAGATGCTCTACGGGAGGAGATGTCGTACCCCTATCTGTTGGGGTGAGGTCGGACAGCGTGTTCTTGGTAGCACCGAGGTTGTACAGCGGACTACGGAGGATATTCAGAGAATCCGGGAGCGGTTACGGACGGCTCAGAGTCGACAGAAGAGCTACGCTGATCGTCGCAGGTCAGATTTGGAGTTCCAGGTGGGAAACCGAGTTCTACTCAAGGTTTCTCCTTGGAAGGGAGTGATTCGGTTCCGAAAGAGGGGCAAGCTGGGGCCTCGTTACATCGGACCGTTCACGGTTCTCGCACGTGTTGGGAAGGTAGCTTATCGTTTGGAGCTGCCTGCGGTACTAGGCCAGATCCACAGCACTTTTCACGTTTCACAGTTGCGTAAGTGCCTCGCCGACGAGACGGCTCATATTCCTTTAGACGACATTCAGGTGGACGAGAGCCTGAATTACGTCGAGAGGCCGGTAGCGGTGATAGACCGGAAGGTGAAGAGGTTGCGACGCAGGGAGATCGGAATCGTGAAGGTGCAGTGGCAGCATCGGAAGGGTTCCGAGTGGACCTGGGAACCGGAGGCAGAGATGCGAGAGCACTACCCGGAGCTGTTTTCAGAATGATTTCGGGGACGAAATCCTTGTAAGTGGGGGAGAGTTGTAACATCCCGATTTCCTTTCCTTTCTACTTTATTATTATTATTCTTGGTTGTGATATTGTAATTATTATTAGTATTATTATTACTAATTAAAATTAGGGTTAGGATTGGATTAGTCGGTTTGCTTGCGGGTCAAGTATCGAGATGAGGAAAAAGGCCCGGTAGAACTAGGTTAAAAACCCTAGGGATGTGAATCCCTCCTTATTATTTTTCCTTGGCGAGCAAGGCATCGTGAGGTAGAGAAAAGAGAGGAGAGAAGGCGAGAAAGAGAGAGCTCGGGTTAACGGTTTCGGTTCGAGAGGTCGCGTAGGTAAGCTTTCGTCTCTCGCGTTTTAGATTCGGACGACGGCGGTGGTCATTCACCGGACCGCCGCCGCTGCGGTGTTTGCTTTAGCGTCGAGTGGTGGTGGCGGCGTGCGCCATATCGCCGCCGTGCCCGCTGTGGCGATAGCCGTGAAACGGTGGTGGAGTGTGTATAGTTCAGACGGCGGTGGTGGGGTTTTCCCCGCTGCTGCCGTACGAGTTGCAGATGGCCGGCGGCCCGGTTAGCTGGAGGCAGCGCCGACCGCCGCCGCGTCTTTTCCGGTCGTCACCACACCGTCGCTAGACGGCGGCGGTGTTGGTTCGTAGTGGAGCGCCGATGGGCCCAGGCACGGCCTGAACAGCCGTCGTGGCCGTATGGCCAGCGGCCACCATGTGACGGTGACTCCGTGGCGGGTGTCGTGTGCGTCGAAACAGCCGGCGGTGGTGGCGAGACTAACACCTTGCCATCGCCGCTATTCCGTGTTGATCGATCAACGGTGGTGGTGAGTTATCGACTCGCCGCCGCTGTCCCTTAGCCGCTCAAGGCGGCGTGTGGTAGGATTCCGAAGCCGGTGGTGGCCGAGACCGTTCTTGGTCGCCGCCGTGGCCTGCGGTAGTTGTATGCGGTGGTGATGGCGGCCTGAACCGCCGCTGCCGCCGCGTTGCGGACGGTGCGCGGTGGTGGCGGGTCACCGTCGTCATTATCATCGTTTCGTGTAACCGGCGATGTTGGTAAGGGTAGTTTGAGTCATGTCGGTTGTCTCGGTTAAGTATGATAGTGTTTTAAAGGTAGATACGATAGCTTATCGATGATCGTAATATTTAGGACCGTTGTGTTTAAATTTCAGAGTGGTTGCGTGGATTACACTTGTGAGCGAACGTTTTTACGTACACGTGGCATCTTTGAGGTGAGTGGGTTTACATGCGGTAAATTGTGATTCTATGTGTATATACTTGACGTGAATATTACTTGGTGATGTTGTGGGTTGCGTGATGACCCGAAGGGCGGGAAACCGCGGATGACCGGATTGCGGGATGGTCCGGTAAACGGGAAACCGTTAAGCTGTTGATGTGGTTGATGTGTATGTGCATTAAATTGTAATTTATTGTATGTAACTTTACTCACTAAGCGGTTGAGCTTACCCCTCGTGTTTTAAATATTTTAGGTACGAGCTCCGGTGTTGATAAGGGCAAGGCTCCGGCTTGAGGGTTCCCGGCTCGATGGCTTCCGATCCGATCATTATTTTTTTTCTGTTGACTTTATCTTGGGATGTTATTTATGGTTGACCTTGGGTTTTATTTTGGATATTCACTCATTTATGATTTATGCAAGATTTTTATTAAAATTTTATTTTTAAAAAAATTTCCAATCGGGTTTGGGTGTTACAAATTGACTCAAATTGGGGTATGGAGCAAAATAATTATCCTAAAACTCCTCAAAAAATAGCAAACACATTGAAAACTCAACATGTATCACTACCCCAAACTTTGAAATTTGTTTGTCCCCAACCAAAAAAATGACTCAAAAATGAGCAAATATGGAGTAAGAATTCCAAAACAAATTGATTCAATTTTGAAAAGACAAGATGATGTATTAAGTGCTTATGTGATGAAAAAAAATGCCCAACAATGTAGTACATAGCTGTTTAAAAATCTTAATGTGCAATTCAAAGTCTAAATGATTATGTCATACTATAAGTAGCATAATTTCTCTTTGTTAAGTCAAAACACAAATCATATCCAAGATCAAAAGAACTTAGAAATAGGATTCACTCTCTTTGGTATATCTTTTCCTCACATTGCCTTTTCCTCTCAACATAGCTTCATGATGTATTTCTCATTTTGTGGTTGTATGTGCTCTTTTGTTTGAAGTTTGCACTAGTCCCTATGGGACTTTTCTTTTGTGCATTTGATAATTTCCAACAAAATTTAGAGCTGCGCTCTTTTGTGAGTTGTTGTATCTCTTTAGAGATCTTCTTTAGATACACGGTGACAAGCATTGTGGGATGTTAACACATTGTCTCAAGTTTGACATAAGATGTCTTATTGTCGAGAGCTTTTTTACGTCTGTTGTAAAAATTAAACGATGGTTGTAAGGTAACATATCTTATCAAACATATAGTGGAATCATGTATTAGCATTAAGTCGTGTATTGGTTCCATTGCATTTATGTTGTTCATGGCTCCATTATTATTAGTATCACCATGCTTCGAGACATCGAAACATTATAATCCATTTTGTTTCCGCATTTATGCTTGTCTACACTTTAGTATGGATTAAGATTTAAGTGTATCACATGTTCATCACCGATCCAACATGCTTCTCTACCAGTAAAAGTAATTGCTTAAGTTCATCAACCTGGAGCTCGATAAAAAAACTAGCCATTAGACAGGCTTTAGAATCCGAGTTTCAAATAATAACCATGGTTTTTTTAATACCTAATAGAATTGGCATGGTAAAACTCAATACACTTGAAACTAAATCTTAATTAAGAAGGGTAAGTTTGTTAATTATAAGAGTAACATGAGAGAAGAATGTAAATTTAGACATTCTAATATTTTATATCTTGTATCTTGCACCAACTATATGTATTATAACATTAAATCAGTGACACAAGTCTAGACAATTCCATGGACATAAAGACACAACTCAAGACAGACACACAAACAAATAAAGAAGCATACAAGTACACTCAAAAGAACACAAAAAAGTCGCACATTCATGTTAAGAAGTCTCGTGCCTGTAAGTACTAATTAAAAGATGAATGATACTCATCTAGCCAAATGTCAATAACGGAACAACTTCTATATTTTTTTAAAAGACAAATGATAGCCTTCGAGTCAAATTTCGTTAATGGAACAATTCCACTTTTGAGATCGTATTTTACGAATGTGAACCGTGAACTTCTCTCGTAACTATTGTATTTAACACATAATTTGAAAACAACGATCATATTTGATAGAAAAATTCACAAGAACATTGTTACCAAAGTTCTGTCAAGTCAAGGATGTACCCAAGAATATTTTTTCTATATGGTGGCATCTATTATAAAACAGTTGCACTTTCTAAAACAACATGATTGCTTCTTTCACCAATCTAAACTTTTTAACTTAAGACATATGGACAATATGGTGGCACGTGTCACCGTAGCCACTTAACTAGCCTCAAGTAGAAATGTATTATAAAATATCAAATCAAATACAAATTATTGTGTGTGTATATTTTTATAAATCTATGTGCTTTTCAATTCAATACCAAGATATCGTCACAATATCAAAATCAAGGCTAAAACATCGTCTCTATATATAATTAATCAGTTCCCGGATTATATATATCTAAGGCGGCGGTAAGGTTGTAATAATCAGTTCCCGAATTATATCAGATAAATCAATTTCGTCAATCTTCAATTACGAAAATTTCTTATTTGTAATATAAAAAACCAAGAGTACGATTAGAATCTTTTATGAAATTAATGAGGGTATGGGACTAGAATCTCCTAACTCGACTATCATGCAGTTTCCATCTCGATAACCAAGATTCAAATCTCCTGGAAAACAACTTTGTTTGTGTTTGTTTATGGAAAAAATGGTCAAAGAAGATTAAACTATTGTGTTTAAATATGCTTCTTTAATTCATTATAATTAAATATTGTATGCCTAAAAGACAACCCCGAGATGCATGGAAGGAAAAGGTTAGGAAAAAGAGGACATGTGTATGTGATAGAAGTTTCAAGATTGTCAACTCAAAGTTGTCTTTGAATTTATTTATTTAAATTTGGAATTAATGGTTGGTTTTTAAATTATAGAATTCAATTTTAGGTAGTAGTAATGACATCGAGTATGATAAAATCAAATAAATAAGATGCTCTCATTATTGATGTCGTATCTGGCGAATTGTAGAAATATCGTAGATTAATTTGTTGAAGTTAATATATCATCAACTAGAAAGAAATTATAGACGATTGGAGCGGCGGTGGAAACAAGATGCACTCAGCGGTGTGTAAGGCGATTGGAGCAACGTTCATAAGCACGATTTGGATGTTCAGAAACAGCAAGGTATTCAAAGGGACTATTAAGAAGGACAATAATCTAGTTCGGGATATCCAATTTATGGCGTTCAACTGGGTTAGGTGTCGTTCGAAAGGTTGTAATCTTCTTGTCTGGGAGAATTGGATTTGTAACCCGGTTAATGCCGTGGCTTCTTGTATTTGTCTAGCTTCTCGCTAATTAATAAATTCCCTTTTTGCTTGCTGTCCAAAAAAAAAAAAAAAAAAAAATTATAGACAAAAAATTGATCGCATGACAAGAGTTGTAATTCCCTATAATAGAAATAGAAATCTAAATGTATGAGGCTAGAAGAATTGAAAGGTAAACTTAGTTTAGGAAAGTATTATAGTACCATCTAAATACGATGAAAAAAAAAAAAATAACCTTCAAACTTTCCTAAATTACACATATGCCATTCTATCAATTTTTACAAGGTGGCTGCCTTTTTTCCTTCATTCTCATGAAAAATTATTAATACGGCCTTCATTCTTAAGGAAAAAAAATTAATAAAACAATAAAGTAATTTACGATTTCATCCTTATATTTTCATATTTATTATCTTTTTGTCGCTAATCTTTAAAACCTAATTTTCTTCGTATACTTTTTATTTTCATTCCATTTTTATCCATCCAACTTTATTAAATTTAGTGGTTAAGTAATCCAAGAAAATGTGTAATTTATCAAATATTAGACTACCTAGGTTTTGCATAAAGCCTCCAAAATATCAACCATAGTTAAACCATAATCACATATAATACATTTAGATTTTGAGTTAATAAAATGTGGTTCTAAGGCCATCCACAGCCAGGGCGTGAAGGAGGCCGGCAAGGAACCGGTACCACAGCCTCGTCGAGGATATATAAGGCGGTACCAACCATCAAGCGTGGAAATCGGTACCCCCTACCGGTTGATGAGAACCCCACCCACCCCACCCCACCCCACATTCTCTCTCCTTTCTCTCTATCTCTCTCTTCTATCTCTTTCTTTTTTTTCTTTTTTTAGTTAATTATTTAAATTGGTATTGGTATGGGATTGGTATGAGTGTGGATGAATTGGTAAGGATTGGTAAGATGTTGGTAAAGTTGATGTGATGCTGGCGTGGCAGCTGGTACCAATGCAGTTGGTACCATTGGTACCAGCCATCACCACTTAGAGCATCTCCAAGAGCTTCCCCAAAATTTCTCTAAAATGGGGAATCAAAAGCTAAAATCTCCAAAAAATATTGCATCCATCTCCAACAGCTTCTCTATTTTGGAGATTTCTATATCAAATATAATATTAAAATATTCCACTTTTCTATTAAAATATTATTTCTCACTCTAATTTCTTATTTTTATGGTACCCTATTGGTTCATTCAAATGGTAATCATTTTTGGGGTTATCTCCATATTTGGAGAAAAAACCCTTCTCTCTCTTACTTTCTCCAAAATGGGGATAGATATGGAGAAGCTGTTGGAGCACATTTTAGTCCAAAATCTCCAAATTCTCCATTTTTCTCCATTTTGGAGAAGCTGTTGGAGATGCTCTTATGTTCCAAATATATTTTGTTGTTTCGACCCTCTAACTCAAAATATGCATAAGAAGATAATGTTGTATCCGTCGTCTCAAATAAAAATTACTCTTCCATCATTCCATGTTCATGTATAAAAAGAACTTCATCCCTTAGCCCCTTCTTAAAGTGAATGTTTTAAAAGCTATTAGAACAACATATTATCATTCACCACAAGGCTTGTGACGTAACGGTAAGGCCTGTGAAGGATGTGGATGGTATTCCATTCACCCCAGGTTCGAATGCCTTCGTGCACATCTTGTGGCCAGGCTTAGCCTCAGACGGCCGAATTTTTAGTTTCAAATTGCCAATGATGTAGTCCAGGCGAAACCTAGATGGACCTTATCCCCAAAAAAACATATTATATCATTAACTTGAAGGGTAATGGACTAATGGTGTACTAGCAAAAGCCCTAAGGAGATATAGTGAAATATCCCATATACCCCACATGAGTTCGAGTTCAAACAGTAACATCTTGTGGCCATACTTAGGGGCTGTTTGACAGTTACTGAATGATATAGTCCTGTATGATTCAATGATCAGTATGGTTAAGAGACTCTGTATGATTTAACTGTCAGATATAAAATGATTGTTTGGCAACAGCTCTGAATCAACAGTCTGAATGACACAAAATTACCATTTTACCCCCAGTCCTGTATGGAATGATGCTTAAAATTTTACAACTGTTCTAAATGAAAATATTAGTAAAAAACAAAAAAAAAATAATAATCCAAGACAATAATAATCCAAGACAATACAAATAATAATTTCACAACTGTTATATTTAATAATTGTTTTAAAAAAATAAATGATGTTGCAATTGTAAAGTATGTGATACATAAAATAGTATTTTGTTTCTATTATTTTTTTTACGATTTTTGGTAATGGAGTATATATTATATAACCAAATATAAATTGGAATCTCAAATTACAATTCAAACCGGTTAATAAAAATATAGTTTACTTCTTTGGAAAAAAATATTGTTTAAATATTATATAATATTAGAAAAACCCTAATCACATTTTCTCATCTCTTCCAAAAGTCATCCAAACCACCGCCTCCCTTTCTCTCACTATTTCACCACTTTCATATCTTGATGATTAATCGACGCCAACATGAAGCAGTAATGGAGAAGAAGAAACAAGAATGTAAATAGTAGCAGCAAACAACAGAAGGGCAATTTTTTAAAAGTTTAGGATCTGAATGGTATGGTAATACTTTAGAAGATGAACGATTCAGGGGTGAATTGAACGATTCAGATGGGGTAATTTTTTTACCAAACAAGAAAAATCATCTGAGCGAATCAGACTTGGCTCTGAATAGCATCATTCAGATGCAAACAAACAGCCCCTTAGTCTCAGGTGGCCGTAATTTAATTTTCAAATTGCCAAGAATGTAGTCCAGCTAGACGAAGCCTAGATGAACCTTTTCAAATATATATATATATATATATATGTGTGTGTGTGTGTAATTATCATGATGACTCGTACCAAGAAACCATTTTAGAGATGTTAAATAATCTTGTATAGAATAATCAAGTTAATTAATCATTAAAGATGCATCTCTAACCAAAACCACTTTAACAAAATAAGCATTTCAGGGCAATTAGTCGTCATCTAATGGGTGCTTAATAAGAATTATGGCCTCTACAGAATTATGTTACAATAAATTGTTTGGACAAAATTATGTGACAAGAAGTTTTACCAAAGAAATTGGACAAGAATTTATAGGGTCAACACTTATATGATGCTCCTATATATACAGTCACGTTACAGTATGTTGTTCGGATGAAATTATAAGACCTAACAAGTTTTGTCGATAAGTTGGATAACTTATCATAATGCAAGAAGTAATTATTTTATAACCCATTTTATATGACACTTTTAAAGACCGATGTTTTTTATACAAGTTGACACAAGAAATTGGACAATGCTTTAAAAAAGTGACACTTATATATGCTTCTATATAATTATGTTAAAATAAGTTGTTTGGACGAAATGTTGTGGTATAACAAGTTCTATTAATGAAGTTGGACAACCTAGCTAGCATGCATGACACAAGAAGTAATAATATTACCCTCTTTTATATAACACCTTTGAAGACTAATATTGCAATTTAAATCTTGTTCTCTTTTAGGTTATCTAATTTCATCAATATAACTTGCTACGTTGTCTAATTTTGTCCTAGCAACTTATTGTAACCAGGGTCGATACTGAACTTTTGGATGCCCATGACGCAAGGCCAAAAATGCCCTTTTATTATGTATGACACAATTTATGGTTCACTCACTAAGCTTAAATACCCAGTTAGGTAGTTTAACGACGTGTTTGTGGCCGTCCTAAAAGACTCATTTCATCGTAGTAGATGATTCTGATTTCGGCTATTACCTTGCCGTATTATGTTCTCATACATAGGATTCCCGTTGTTAGTCGGCTTTTGTTGCAAGCTCTGTTTGTTCTTCACCTTTTCGGGTTGATGTGGCATAGAATGAGTGCTTTAATAACCTATAAATATGTTAGCTTATTAAATATGTTTGAAGAGACTAACAACTACATATGTTACACATATATATACAAACACTTTGATTAACAAATATCTCCTTGGTCGTTGGAATCCCATGAATATTTTGTTGCATTTATAATTCATTGGCTAATTCTAATTATCCAATTATCAAGTATCAACCCCTTTTATTAATTTCTTACTTTAGTGGCTTGTGACATTGACTTGTATTTTGGAAGCTTATTAAAGAAACGTCAGCAACTACGAATTGTTTCTTAACATGTATACTAATGCTCCCAGATTTTAATCATTTGTTGTTTCATTAAATTATATATATAACAACACATTAATATGATATATATATATATATATATATTTATTTATAAGATAAAATAATAATAATAATGTGACGGATAAATAGTTATCCTTCCAGTGACTTTGGAGGGTAGATCTCAACCATCAGATTGATAACTATTCGATCCAACGGCTATAAACACCTTCTGACATGCAAATCCACTTGCCCTAATTATTATAAACATACACATCTGCCTAGTTGACCTTCCCATATATACATACACATCTTTATATATATATTACTACAACTTTTGAGAGCTTCAAATTTGATGGATGATTCCACCAACAGAGGTGAAGAAGATGCTGCAAATCAACAAGAAAGGCTGCTTCCTATTGCGAACGTGGGCAGGATCATGAAGCAGATACTCCCACAAAACGCAAAGATCTCGAAAGAGGCCAAGGAGACTATGCAAGAGTGTGCTTCCGAGTTCATTAGTTTTGTCACCGGAGAAGCCTCCGAGAAGTGCAAAAAGGAGCGGAGAAAGACGGTAAATGGCGACGACGTGTGCTGGGCTATGGGGACGCTAGGGTTCGACGACTATGCGCCGCCATTGAAGAGGTATTTGGATAGGTATAGAGAGGTTGAAGACGACCGGTTGGCTAGTACTCCGCAAAGGAACGAAGAGGAGGGCCAACCGTCTTCGTCAACCGCTGAGTTCGGTTCGGTTCGAAAGCCATTTTAAAGAACCCCTCCCAAACTTCCTTATTTTCTTTTGATTTTGTTGAAATACAAATTATGAATATTTTGATTTGGCAAAATAGGTAAAAGCTTGTTAATGTTTGTAATTGATGTATTTCTTGAATCATATAAATTATTATCATTTATATTTAGTTATGATCTAATAAACCAATATGAATGGTGAATTTGGGAAACCCAAGTTAAAAAAAAATAGAGAAACTTTTAAGTATATTCAGAAAGTTAGATGTTTCTTTGTGTGTGTCATGTGGGATATCACCAAATTAAGCAAATACAGCAAGATGGACATTTGCATGTTTTTATCATTGATGATTATTGTTGAAGAAGATCAGCCATCTATCAAAAGAGTAAAATAAACTTAATGTAAGCTGAAAGTCTAATTAGAAAGTTGGGAAATGAAGTCCCAAAAAGATGCTCCAATTTAATGGTGAATCTCATGGTATTCCAATTTAAACTTTGAATCATTCAAGATTTGATACATTCTTTAGTCCCCTCCTCAATTCAAAGTTAATGATGCACAACTAGCCTCTAAGTTTTTAAACATAGCATGAGGATGATATTTAGTGAAGATATGTACTAACTAGCTAAGATTCTAACTTGCATAGTACAAACTTCTCATTTTTCATCTACAACGAGGTGTCTTATGAAGTGATATTTGATCTCTATGTATTTAGTTATAATTCTTTGTCGGTGAAAATATAGATGAGTTGGCACAATAAATCACAGTCGCTTGTTGTTGCCTTTGATTGCCCGTGCAAGAACACGAATAGATAGTTGTATCCTCTAAAAGGATGCTCGATACTATGCACGAGTAGGGGCGAAATTCTGTTTAAGGACACCGCGACGCAGGCCTCTATCTGATTCATAATCAAACGCGATTTCAAGTTAGTGTTTCTACCCTCTCTATTTATCTTTCAATGTATAGAACATAGATACATATACAAGTTTTTATATTTTTGTTGATTTCCTAGTACAAGTTTTGCATGTATAATCACACATACACATTCTTGTGAAATTCTAGATTCTATGGTTCTAACAATCTTAGAAAGAATTTTGTGATGGGTCCTTCATCTATGATAAGGAACCATGTTGAGAAACCGGAAAAGTTCAAAGGAACGGATTTTAGACGGTGGCAACAGAAGATGTTTTACTTAACAACTCTTCATTTCTCCAACGTTTTGACGAATGACGAACCCACTAATCCACTCGTGAGTTCAGAACAAAATGTTCTGACCGTCGCCCAAGCAAGGCAATTTGAAAAGGAGGTGGAAACTTGGAAGAGCAATGAATATAATTGTAGAAATTATATTCTCAAAGCTCTCGATGATTCCTTATATGATATATACTCGACTTTTAAAACCGCACGAGAGATGTGGGAATCATTGGAGCGTAAATACAAAATTGAAGTTGCTTGTTCCAAGAGATTTGTGGTAGGAAAATTCCAACACTACAAGATGATTGACTTTAAGTCAATCGTCAAACAAGTCGAGGAACTCCAAGTCAATACTCACGAGTTGGAAGTGGAAGGTGTGGGCATCAACTCTAACTTTTTGGTAGGGTCTATAATTGAAAAGTTGCCTCCATCTTCGACTAACTTCATATTATAACCTTGAACACTTGACTGAAGATATGAGCTTTGAACAACTTGTCCTCAAACTCTGAGTTGAGGAGGATAACAGGTTGAACGAAAAATCGATGCAAGTTCCCTTGAGCCAATTGCCAATATGGTGGCTGCAAGCACCTCTAAGGGAAAGTTTTAAAAGTTTAAGGGCAGAGGTGTTTCCCCTAAACCCTCCTTTAAGAACTCTCTTGCCCCACAGAAAAAGCACTTCAAAAAGCCGCATACCATAAGTTGTTGGGTATGTGGAAAAGTCGGACATAGGGCTAAGGATTGTGGGCATAAGAAAGATCACGATGGTGGTGGAAATGGTGGCGGAGGTGTTGATCCGCATCACCAAGCCAATGTCGCTGAATCTGAAACTCAATTCATCGGAGTCGTGGAACCAAACATGTTGACAAACACTAAGAATTGGTGGCTTGATACCGGAGCCACTAGAAAAATTTGCAACTCTAAAATCTCATTTACGACATACCAAAAGGTTAGTGATGAAGAATTGATGTCCATGGGGAACGCATCGAAGGCAAAGGGGAAGCGATACTAAAGCTCACTTCCGGGAAAGACACGATTCTTACAAACATGCTACATGTACCTGACATTAGAAGAATTTAATTTCTGGTCCTATGTTAAGCAACTAGGGATATAAGATTGTGTTCAAATCCGATAAGTTTCTAATTATGAAAAGAGGTATGCATGTCGGTAAAGGTTACCTCTCAGAGGGATGTACATGTTCATTGTGAAAATAACAATATAATAACAAGCAATGGCTCGTCTTCTATGTAAATGATTGAGTCATCTACCTTATGACTCTTTTGTCATGTCAATTTTCGTTATTTACAACGAATGATGAAACTTTGCATGTTACCGTATTGTTCAATGAACAACAAGACTTAGTGTGAGATTTATATAGAATCCAAATTTCTAAACTATAAAAATACCTTCAAATTTTAAATTTATAATTACTTATTCTACCCAGTTCTAGACCATCACAAACAGACAAGTGTGACCTGATCGCAAATGGTATAGTATTAGGAAATTACGAGTATCGTCTCCACATAGAACGGTTTTGCTAATTGCAATACTATAACTAAATTAATTAAAAGTAATCTTTTGAAAATGATTTTTTATTATAAACTAAAAATACTAAATCTTAAACTAAATTGAAATTAAAGTGAAAAACTTTGATGAAATAGAATCTGAAAAGATTGTGTATTCACTATGAATAGAATCCCTCTAGGTATTAGATGGGTTTATGAAGATCCGTTTAATTATGAAATCTCTAAGAGTTGCTCAACTAGATTTCTCCCAGTCTCCCATAATACTAATTATACGATTATTGGGGTTTTCACCTCCTAATCCTTTTGTAATTAATACACTCCAATTACCGTTCAATTATTTGACCGCTTTTCACCAAATCATTCAATCTAAGGGTTTTCACCTCAAAGATCGGTTTATTGGATCCTAATCTCAATCTTCGTTTCCAGTAAACTGACTGCCAGATCACGAAAGCGAAAGACAAAGAAGATTGATTAACTACGGAGATTTGTCATCCTCTAGATACGACCAATTAGTAGATTAAAATGGCAAAAGCTAAAGTTGAAAACTTTAAATTGAAAAACCGATAATCATTCAAGAAATCATAATCAAACCATAAAGTAAAACCATACCTACCTAGAATTCATCACATCATTGTTAATACAAAAGAAACTATCACATAAACATGCTATGAATGTTCACACCAAAAACTAGACACAAATCTGAAAACATTAAATCAAACCGTGTAGTGATTGATGACGTAGCACTTGAAATTTTGTTCTTTAGACGAATCGACAATGAATCTTTTTCGTTATCAAAGACGTTCTTCAAATACTCATTCATGAAACTCCAAAATAATCTATCTAAACTGCATTGAATGCTAAATCTAACTCTAAATGTTGAAAGAATAGGCTCGAAGTCAAATTTATAGATAAAAGTCCGAGCTGATCTCGCAGCGCAAAGTCTAGGCTCGCGGCGCGAGAGCAGAATCTTCGTAATCTTTTAAAAGATAATGCTTATCTTTAAAATCTAGAAACTTCACGAACAAGCCTTTCCACACAGTGATCACCTCGCGGCGTGAGGGCTTTTCTTCGTGGTGTGAATATCATCCGGCATAACTCTTGAACAAATAGTCCCATTTTCGTGACTCGAGCCTACATGCTCGTGGCGCAAAGTTGCCTCTGTGCTCAATTCGATTTTTGAAACCCGAAACTTAAACATTTACACAAATTAGCTCAAAACTCACAAAGATCAGATCAAAATAAGAGTAAAAACAAATATATTGACTGATAGGAATATGAATAATTTCGGCAATATCAAAAGCATAGCCATTTGGAAATTTCAATTTTTTTCAACCTATATCACACCTTTCTTACTTGCTCTTGGTTCAATGTGTACACAGATTTCAATCTAAAGATTTTATTTTGTTCTTTCCTTATATGAAACATCGATTGATTATAGTATTCTTCTAATTCGTCTTTCCTTGATTTGATTTTGGTGTGTCGACAATCACAAGAAATAGATTATCAAACACATTATTCTCTATGTGCATTATAATGAGGTTGTGTCGGATTAACAAAATATGCCAATAGTACAACTCCTAAAAATTTCACTGCATTACCCGATTATGTGTTACCCCAAAAGCCACAGGATTACCATAATGTCGTGATTCGTGTGTCCTGCCATCGTAAACTACGAGAAGGCTACAGACTCGTGTCCATATTTTCTCCCGGTTAGAAATGGGGGTAGATCATCTTTTTGGTTTGTCTAATACGGAATCGGTTCTTATCAACGTGTGTCTCATTAATAGAAACTTGCGGTAACAATCAAACCAATAGGAGTTCCTTCTGCTTCGTAACATGAATGAATATGCATTACCCATGTAATATGGACAAACTAGTTTTCTCCAACCAAACAACATGTCAAAAGCAAGGAAGTCACTAACCATCCATAACAGCATGGCACTCATTGTGAAATTCATCATACAGTAAGCGTCATATGTATAGATACCCCTGAAGAATAACATCTTCAACTCGTTGATCAAGAATCGTAGAAAGTAAAACTAAATGGACGTAACACTCTTTCATGCACCCAAGGTAAAACATATATGAGTTCAAGTTATTGGGGTTGAAACCATCTTTACATAAGCCAAAACGAACACCCGAACTTTTGAGTAAAATCATGATGCATCATGTCAAAATGTTTCCATGCCTCCCCATCACTCAAATGTACCATCTATCCCGACTGTCTCTGATGATCATAATGTCAAGTCATATCCTCTGTTGTTTTCTTAGACATGTACAATTGTTGTAATTTTGGTGCAATCGGAATATTAGGGGTGTTCACGGTCTGGTTTTGGCAATTTAACCCCTTAAAGCAAAAACCAAACCGTAACTGGCTGTTTATAAATTTTCAAATCGAGCGGTTTAACATCCAAAATCCAGACAGATCAAACTGAACCTTGGTTTTGATAGTTTGGTGCATACAACTTAGGCAGTTTAAGCCTTTTATGGGCTTTAAAGTTTAAACTTAAAAAACATGTACAATTTGAGATTTTAGATAAAATATCTATTTTAACAAAAATAGATATCCGAAAGTCTAGGCCTCCATGCATTGAGTCCTTTTGAAGCATTGAGTCCTTTTAAAGTAAACAAAGTCAAGTCGGACCGTTTTTTAACGGTCTAATTTGTATGTGGAATTTTGGACACCCCTAATATGCATCGGTGTGTATTTTGGATTCTATAAAACAACTAAGACCTATATTTCTAATACCAATAATTAAGCCACCATAAAATCCATTAAAATCCAAACTTGATAAGAATAATTATTCATGGAAAGAAAATGCGAAAAAATACAAAAAAATGCAATTTTTGAGAAAAAATTGCCACAAAATTCAATAAATAGTTAAAAGAAAAAAAATCAATCCATAAAGTTTCAAGCGGAATTCCGCGGACACCCCCATCTGCCCGAGAATAAGTGGGTTTGATTTTTTTTAAGGAATTAATACCGCAAGGTGTCCTAGGTTCATTTCAGAAAATGAAAATGAAAATAAAAATGCTAAAAAATAGAAATGAGTATTATATTTTGTTAATTTAATATAATTAATGAAAATTTTAGGGATGAGCATTTGGCACCAAAATTCCGAACCGAACTAGGACCGTATCGGAACCGGTATATGTTATACAGTGCGGTAAACGGTTCTCGAATTTGGCCCAAATCGGTTTCGGTTCAAACCAGTTTCGGTTCGGGAAAAACCGAAAAAACGGTTCCGTAACGGTTTTGGAAGATTTATAGACACTTTCAAATTTTTGGCAACCTTCTTTTCCAACCATTTATTTTTTCAACCAAGATTCTCATAAATCATTCAATTAAATCAAAATATCAAATCAACCTAATTTTGTTGAACTTTTGATTTTGTTGAACTTTTGAGTTTGATCTAGTTTGTTGAAATTTTAGTTTTGATAAACTTTTTATCTACTTTCTTGAAATCTTATTTTTGTTAAACTTTTTAACCTACTTTGTTGAAGTTTTAATTTAACACTTTTTGATCTACTTTGTTGAGTTTTAGTTTTATTATATAATTGAAATTTGCAATTTTCTAAACTCATCCCAAAAAATCGGTCATACCGGTACTAGAACCGCATTTCCTGGAACCGCACCGGAAACCGAACCGGTACCGAGCCGGGGTATACGGTTCGGTATTCGGTCCTATAAAAAACACTATTTCGGTTTCGGTCCGGGATTGGAACCGAGCTCATCCCTAGAAAAATTGTTACATATTAAAAAAAAAATTCCAACTTGAGAATACAAAAAATATTCCATCTAACATCAAAAGATTAAATGACATACGAGAAAATTGAACTAAGTAGAAATAAAATTTATATTTCTCTCAATTTCGTCAGGAATGAAAATTATTAGATTTATAGGAATGATACCATTATATTAATATCAAACCAAACAACAGTTTTCATTCTCGTTTTAATTTTTTGCCCTCCAATACTCTTAACCAACCTCCACGTAAAATGTCTTACGGCTTTCTAGAATCCGATGAATGTTTGCACAAAATTTTCAACTTTTGTTTTTTAATTAAAATTAGTAATAAATTATCTATGAACAAATTAAATCAAAATTTTCAAAACTTAATTATTTAACTCCATTAAAAATTTTAATTAAGTAGTTTAAAAAAACGAAATTTTTGTAACGGTTTTTTTTTCTTTTTAACGGCAGACAGAATACACACATCCAACTAATTTTTTGAAAAACCCACCACAAATTCGTCACAAAATATATCCAAAAATTATTCTTATTGAAATTTAGTGGTGGAATTTAATGAATGTTTTTTTTTTTTTTGGCTTTTTAGTGATTAATAGAAACATTTCTTCTATAGAAAATCCATCGAAAACGTCCGTTGATAGAAACCTGATTTTTTAGCAAAGCAAGAGCAAATTAAATGATGAAGCTTTTCTCATGTCAAGGTAAGAAATTGATAAAGTGTCTATTACATTTTCTTTAAATTTGCACATTTGAGAAAAAAAGAATTCCAATCAAAGTTTAGAGTTTCACAGTCATATCAATTGCACTGTATATATATTTCAAGTATTATTAAAATTAACCAATAAAAGTTATTATGAAGTTTATATTTGTCAATAATTTAAAAAAATGTATAATAACTCGCCCTACATTAATAAAAAATGGAACTTGTAAGCTTAATTGTGAGCTTATTTGGGTGGGTGGGGTTGGGGTTGTGACAACCTATCACATAACGATAACAAAATTAAGATTCCTTATATATGTATAAGCTTTTATAACTTTCAACATGGTCACATAACACTAACAAAACTAGGATTCGTTATACACGAATAAGATTCTATAACTTTTAACATAGTTTTAGGTAAGTGTATTGGATCAAACTGTTATTTTAACTTAGCACTAATGTATAGCTCATAGATTATTGGAGTTGCGACAACCTATATATCATACAACGATAACAAACTTAAGATTCGTTATATATGTATAAGCTTTTATAACTTTCTAACATGGTCACACAACAATAACAAAACTAAGATTTGTTATACATGAATAGGATTCTATAACTTTTAACATAGTTTTAGGTAAATGTATTGAATCAAACTATTATTTTAAGTTAGCACTAATGTATAGCTGATTGATTATTGGACACTTACTTATACAGGTTAAACCCTCCACAACATGTTTCATAACTCTTTGCTAAGAGATGAAAAACTATAAAATTTTGGTAATCATTCCATCAATATTTGCTCATGGATTTTAGAAAAACAACTATGGTAGCCAACTAGTCATCATCTTAGAAGATTTGTCTTTTACGTATAAAAGTAGACCTATCTAAATAAATAAAAATGAACATAAATAGGTGTAAATGGAGTTAAATAAACCTAAATATGGTCTATTTGGTCGTGCATAGAGTTAGAGTATCTATAATAGTGGAACCTCCAATAACCTCAATTACCATATTTTTTCCTGCCACATCATTGATACCTCAACAAAAGGAAAACCTTAATGAAACTCCACAAAGGAGGTTCTTACATAAACCTTACTTTCCATATATTCAATTTATAAAATGATTAAGAAAGACAAAAATAATAACACAAAGGAAAGTATATATAAGAACTCAGGTTCTTGTTCAAACACCTGGGTTTCAATAAGAACCTGACTGGACAAGAACCTTTATCCACAGTGGAAGTTCTTCTAAAAACCTCAACAAGAACCCCAAGAGAAACCTCCATTGTGGATGCTCTTAGTTTATCCACATCATTTCGCACATACAAATTGATTTTTTGTTTAATATAGTTTTCAAAGTATGCATGTGTAACGATTAAATAAATGAGTGATAAGAATGTCTAGATACAATGCTCAAACTCTGGCTTAATAATAGGATTATTATTTTATAACCAACCAACTAATACGACAGTTGAAATCTAGTAGTTAGTTGTCAAAGCTTGAAACTATAAAAGATGTTGATGGGTGGAATTATATATTTGGCGGCTAGTATATATGGAAAGCAATTAGAAGCAAAAGGAAAGCATCCAATGCCCCACTTGATCAATTAGACAATTAGAATTAGGTCAAGTACCATTTCATCTTTGTTTTATATTAAATTTTATAAAGAAGAAGGTGTACATTGAGCTAAAGAACAAAATTTTCATGTACATTTATATGCTTTCCTTTAAATTCAATTATCTTTATTTATCTATTTTTATTATTATAATCAAAACCTTAACAAATTTATGCATATAAATGTGATTAAATATATGTACAATTTCATGAAAGTGACTTAAAAATAAATATAAATTTGGATATGAAAATAGATGTACGAAGTTGAATAATGTAATTTAAATAATATTGAATGTTGTATTACTCAATATGAATAATACATGATTATTCAGACTGAATATGCCAGGTGATGTGCTCTAGGCTGTCCTCGCGTTCACAATGAAATTTGGCTTCACAGCCGAACTTTCGTCTATATATATATATATATATATATATACATATAGCTTATATATGACATACAAATTTCCCGCTTTATGTCACGTCTTAAAAAATGTCGCGTTCTTGTGATGGTGTGTATTCGTGTAAGGCTTATCCTCACATAATATATAAGCTATATGTATATAGCTTATATATAGATCACAATTAAAAAATTCAGTCTTTATTGAGAGCCTAAAAGCTCAAAATTTGGCTCTCTTAACCAAGTGGTAGTGGAGATATAAAACCAAAGATGGGGCGTTATGGAAGAATGTTATCTCGGCCATCCACGGCCCAATGGGGAAACTCGGGGAGGGTAGTAGGGAGGGAGTTTGGGGAAAGATTGTGAATGTTGACGTAGATTTCAACAAGGCTAATATTTTCTTATCGTGTCTTTTTTATTGGAAACTCAAAAACACAAGGAACACCAAGTTTTGGCTTGATTCTTAGTGCGGAAACAAACCCCTTCAGATGCGATTTTCCATATTATTGGCGCTGGATAGTGACAAAGTTGTCTCGTGGCAGATAGACTCATCCTCTCGAACGATGGGACCTTAATAGGTTGGAACTACCAATGGAATCAACCGCTGACCAGGGACCGAGAATTTAGACAAATCCAACAGCTTGTGAGCTTGTTAGACACGAGTTCGATGGAAGAATTTGACGATAAGCATGACATATGGTTGTGGTGGCTGAATAACACGGGCACTTTTACAACAGCCTCGTGATAGGCGATGGATGGAATGGAACATGATCGTTTATGGTGTATTTAGAATGTAAAAAGCTGGTTGTGATAGTAATATGTGTGAGAAGGATTACTATTTAACTTTTCTACGCCTATTAATCGCAAGAGATTTTTGAGCATTATTGTTAGAATATAAGTGTAACTTTGATTTTTTATCGAATCTTGTTTATAAATATTTTTTTACTTCCATGTATTTTCTAAACTATACAGATATATTTTAAAATTTCATAATAAAAAACTTAATAAATAATATAACTGGAAAAAGTTATAGCATCATATTTAGGTTATTGCACAGGGCCTTCAAAATGCAAGGAATGGCCCTAACGACAAATCAATGGACCACCTATTTGTCTCTTGCGATAAAATAGTCGCAATTAGAAGGGGGTGTCAAATGTGAACTCATTTTTCGTTGTGAACATGAAGACTGCTAGTATCGCGGCACGTGGCAATATTCAGTTTGAATATTCATGCTTTATTCAGACTGAATACAGCAGCTTTATTCAGTCTGAATAAAGCATGAATATTCAGACCGAATGAATAAAGCTTTATTTAGTTTGAATAAAGCTTAGGGTTGGTCATCACGTTCACAAAGAAAATTTTTTCATTTGAACTTTCCTTTCTCTCTCTTCTCTCTCTCTCTCTCTCTCTCTCTCTCTCTCTCTCTCTCTCTCTCTCTCTCTATATATATATATATATATAGGGTTGGGTTCAAATGTGAACTCAATTTTGGTTGTGAACCTAGGGACCATTAAAATCACGCCACGTGAATATTCACTTTGAATATCATGCATTATTCAGAGTGAATCTTTATTCACTCTGAATAATGCATGATATTCAGAGTGAATATTGACAATGACGCGATTTTAGTGGTCCTCACGTTCACAATGAAAAATGAGTTTTCATTTGAACTTTCATCTCTATCTCACTCTATATATATATATATATATATATATATGTAAACAAGAACGATAACTTTTTAAGAAAAACATGAAAACCTTTTTTTATGTACAAAATCATATATGATTCACCAATAACAGAAAAAAATTGAATTTTTCACAACATAAGTTGCAGGTAAGTGTCATGAATATGTCATGAATCATATATGATTTTTTACGTGAATTTTTTTATGTAAATCATATATGATTTTGTACATAATAAGTTTTTCGTATTTTTTTAAAAAGTTAGTGTTCTCGTATGACCCTATCCCCTCTCTCCCTATATATATATAGATGTATGTATGTATGTATATATATATAGAGAGAGAAGAGAGAGATGCAGGTTCATACAAGAACCATATTCCTTTGTAAAAACAAAGGAACCACTTCATAGCCACTAGTTTATTATAAATAATACATATTATATTAGATGGCATATCAATAATTAAATGTATTCTATATCCACTTTTCATCTGGGGGTATTTCTTTTAAGGGTAAATTAGGTATACAATAGATTTGAAATATTTCACATCAAATTCAAGTAATATATGATTTCACATTAATAATTGATACAAAATCATGTATGATATTGCATATGAAAATCACATATGAGTTTACATATGTTTGATCACATGTGATGTTGTAAATTAGGCATTATTGCATTATACGGTTAAAAGATCACATATGATACTGAAATCACATATGATTTCACAAGAACCTTGTATAAAATCATATATGATACCGAAATAAAATATTATTTTGCAATAACTTTGTACAAAATCACATATCATACTGAAATCACATGTGATTTTAAAAGAACCTATCATAAAATCATATACGACACTGAAAATCAAATGTGATTTCACAAGAAGCTTGTACAAAATCATACATGATACTGAAATCACATATGATTTCACAAGAACCTTCTACAAAATCATATATAATTCTGAAATCAAATATGATTTTACAATAACCTTGTACAAAATCACATATCATACTGAAATCACATATGATTTTACAAGAACCTTTTATAAAATCATATATCACACTGAAAAACATACAAGAACCTTTCATAAAATCATATATGGCACTGAAAATCACATGTGATTAATTATAAGAACCTTTCATAAAATCATATACGATATTGAAAATCACATATGATTTCACAAGAAGCTTGTACAAAATCATACATGATACTGAAATCACATATGATTTCACAGGAACCTTCTACAAAATCATGTATAATTCTGAAATCAGATATCATTTTACAATGAACCTTGTACAAAATCACATATCATACAGATATTTTATCTTGAAATATCTTAGATATGAAGCAAAAGAGAGGGAAATCTTGTATGAATAGTATTCTTCTCTAACTTTATACCCAAAATACCCTTCAACTAATTAGATATATATTAAATTAATTTTTGGTTTTCTAATAGATTTGTGTGCTTAGTAATTGTTCATTTGTTCTTGTAAAATGAATTAGTTCTTGTTTGAACCTACTTCTATATATATATAGGGGTGGGTTCAAATACAAACCACTTTTTGGTTGTGAACGCACAGCGCGCCACGTGTCAATCTGAATTTTCTACGACTAAGCTGTTGGATTTTTGTGGATCCCTCATATCGAACTGATACGAGGATCACTGTGAATCTCAATCTTAACTGGAAGAGATGCACGGTAAAACCTAATTATCAAACTGACCAAAGGTTTTATCAAACCTAACTGGTTTGATCAATGCGGAAGCTTAGAATTGTAAACCCGAAACATTCTACTGATCTTAATCGTTTTAGTTATTTAATCTAACAAGAGGGTTTTGGTTAGTTTACCTGGATTGCTTAAGTTTGATCCACCCGTAAACGATCACACAAATTGCCTTCTGGTTGGCTGAAATCCCGAGATCACGAAACAAGCTGTTTTGCGAGACGTCAACCGAAAAGCCGAACTCCGTGGGTGCGGGTTTTGGCGCCGGTTTTTGGGAGAGGGGAGAGAGAGATTTTTCCTTTTTGGCTTGAATTAATTAATTGAGTGTTTCAACTGGTAACCCTTAAGCCTTTATTTATAAGGTAAAGCTTCCTAGTTACCATATAACTCTTATAATTATCTTTTGGTAATTATCTTTTCTTTCTCCCAAAGAAAAGAATATTTACCTAACTAGATAATTATTTATTAATTAATATTCCTATTATATATTTATTTATCTTAATAAATACATAATTTATTAACTAATAAATTATATATATATATATATATATATATAGAGAGAGAGAGAGAGAGAGAGAGGAAAGTTCAAATGTGAACCACTTTTTGGTTGTGAACGTGAGGACAGCCGAGAGGGCGACACGTGGCGGCTTTGAGTGTGGTCCCCCCTTTAACTCAATGCCCTCCCATGAATCGCGCCTAGTCATACGCCGTGGATCTAACGTGGCGCCTAATCATCCGACACGTGTCACGCTCTCGGTTGTCCTCACGTTCACAACCAAAAAGTGGTTCACATTTGAACCCACCCCTATATATATATATATATATATATATATTTACCTAATAAATATATATAATCCATTTCAAACCTTTATCTTTGGGTTTTCTCACATAAAATACCCAACTGGTTTATAATTAACTATTTTAAACCCAATCTCTCCAAACTGGGATTTATCTTATTTGATTTATAGATCCTCACAGGTGTGACCCTCAAGTGTCTTATAACATTGGATGTGAAATCACTGGTTTGTCAACTTCTGCACATAATTACTAACAGACTCCCACTTGTGCAAGTTGGCAATACCGTCTTGATCACACGGACCTAAGGAGGCCTCTAGACAGGCACTTAGGCTAACCAGGTTACAAGAACTCTTATACCCAGATAGGTGATAACACATTTCCATAAGGAAATAACATTTATGAAACTGTTGTTCATAAAACGGGTATATCTTGGCTTTTCCCTTTGCATCACGATGTTTCATCTTTGAGTATGAGCTTGGAATCAGTCAACTCTAAATACTCAAGATTCTGTTTCTTGACTATCTGACCTCTACTGATAGGTAAACGACAAAGAACTAATCAGTTCGTTTGGGCATGGCCATGCACTTCATCCGTATATTCAGTCAGTCAAGGGGCCCAGAAATATCTCTCTTCTGAGAAGAGGTGCAAATCTCATCTTGCATATCTGCATTTAACACCACGGCTTCCGCTGAATCTAGTTACGTCCTTTATAGCCACCCTGTTACGGCGTAGCGGTTGAATGCACTAAGTATCCAGCAGTCCTCATGATATCAAACCAGATACCTCAAGTGATAGGGACAACCACTGTGAGATTTTACTTATGACAAAATCCAAGAAGTAGTCTCAACCGCGGATCACGTCCGATATTCGCTACTCTATCGAATATCTGTGCAACTTTTGGTCTACAACACTTGTAGCTGTCATTCAACGACTGATCATAACTACCCAAAAGTTCACAATGACTTTAACACCCTATCAAGTTCCCACAATGATAAGTTGTCACGGACAAGTTTTGAATGAAAAACTGAAAACTAGTTTCATTCCTGGATTATAAAACATGCAAAATATAAAAGTGATAAAAGAAACTAATTTTGTATAGTCCATATTACACTCTGTAATAATAACAAAACTAATATTTCTTAATTACTTTTATGGTGTCTATTTAACGTTTGTTAAATACTGATCTAAAATGAAATATCACCTTTCTTCCGTTTAGATTCTTTGATTAATGTTTACCAAATTAATCAAAATAACAACCAAAAACAATTCAAGTTTGTATCTTTTGATACAATCTACTTGATTGTGCTAATCCTTGTTTTGCAAACACTTTAAACAAGATTAGACTCTCTTTTTATCACATTCCCTGAACTCGGAGACCTGGAAAAGCTCCTAGTTACCCTGAACATGTAAGGCTAAACTGCAACTTTCCTTAGTTGCTGTGTAGATAAATTATTTCTTCCTGAAATCTGATAAGATATTCATTTCACCAAGCTGGCAAGTTTCACTGGTTTTATCCTATCTTTAAATATTCCAACATAACTTAATTATTGATTTAAAATTTGTTTCAAAGACTTTGAAACTTATCTTTTACCTTTTTGACTGAAAAGTATATAATACATCTTGTAAATTCATTTCCTACCTGGATTATGAATTCCTAGATATATTTAATCAATAATTATATCTTTATTCTTTATCTTGGACTGGATAGAGAATTGACTGGCTCCCACTGACTTATATGAAAACCAACTGTTACTCGAAGTTTAACTATTGATTTAGTCAAGAACTTTGATTAATCAATTCTATTTTAAGTAACATACTTGAGAATTTTATCATTTATAAAACCTTTAACTGGATTTTAAAACCCTAACTCCAAAACTTGGAATTTTTCTTGGTTTTATAAATACTGATATTAATATCCTAAATTCTCTTTAGAACATTTGAGTATTTGACTATAAAATGCTTTCATAATCCTTGTCTTATTTCAAAAACAGTACTTTGTGTTTTTGACAGTTTTCATATAAAATTACTTCAATTAAAACTATTGGAGTAACTTTGTCAGTGTAATAGGCAATATCTAGGATCTTTTATTAAATCAATCAAATTTAAATTATCATGCACAATAGATATTTCAATGTCAAGACAATAACTTTTAAATTTGAAACCACAAAATGTAAACATAAAAATATAACCATTCAAAAGTAACTGTTTTAAAACATAAGTCTAAAATAAAAAAAGTCTTGACGAGAATTGAAATAAACTAGCATCTAAGATCCTTAGCAACTCCTAGGCTCTTCACTTCTGACCACCTGCAATAAACATTTGCTCTAGGTATCAGTATACTTGTGAATCAACAAGTAAAAGTGACAGATTTTAAAGCAATCATAAATATCTGAGGTTTACATACCTGCTTCATGACGCTTTGGGCAGTTCTGCCTCCAACCGACTTCATTACATGTGAAGCAGCGATTCTCGGTCCTACATTTGTTAGGCTTAACCTTCTTGCCCTTGCCCTTAACTTTGCCATTCTCACGAACCTTGGGTGCATTCTGGACAGCCTGAACTGGACCTTTTCCTTTACTGATGCCTCCATGCCCATGCTTCTTTTTCACCCTTCCATCTCTCACCATCAGTACGTCTTTTGTTTTGTTCTTCGCCCCCATATTCAACTCAGCAGTCTTTAGCATGGAGTGCAATTCAGCTATTGTCTTCTCCATGTTATTCATATTGTAGTTGATTACAAACGGCTTGTAATCTTCTGACAGTGAGTTGAGAATTGTATCCTGCTAGCTGCAACGGAACTGGGTGGCCGAGCCTCTCCAGGTGATCCATGTGCCGTTTCATTTTCATGACGTGGTCACTTACTGAGGTCCCCTTGATCATCTTGCACTCGTTGAACGTCTTAGTGGCATCGTAACGTTCTGTGCGTGCTTGCGTTTGGAACATGTCCCTCAACTGGCGGATCATGTCATAGGCATTCGTGTTTATGAGCCCCGTTTGTAGATCTGGGCTCATAGTTGCAAGCATAAGACAACCAACATCCAGCAAATCATCGGAATGCTTCTTATGAGCGTTCCTGATAGCAGCCGATGCATTTGCTGGAGGGGCCTCTCCCAGAGGCTCTTCCAAGACATACCATTTCCTTTCATGCCTGAGTACAATCATCAGATTGCGCTCCTAATCAAGGAAATTGGAACCAGTGAGCTTATCTTTCTCGAGGATGGAGCGGAGAGAAAAATTGTTTGTGTTGGTTACAGTGTTTGCCATCTACACATAAAAAAATTGGTTTTAACAACTGTAAATAGACTATTTCCAATAAATATCAATAAACCCTTAAATGATCAATTTATTGGACTAGGATCCTTATTTCATACGCCCTGATGTGCGTAATGTTCTTGCTCCACCAGGTCATATTATTTTGGTAGGTAAGGACTTTTATCAATCATATCTAACTGACATGACTCTTAGATTTTTCGGGATAACGATAATTATCTGTACATGTTTCAGTTCCTCTAAGTGCTTTTTGGTCCGGTACCACCCGGTGAACTTAACAGAACCAAAATAGATCTCACCATTTTGGAACTTGGACACTTTACTCTGGCCGGTACCACCCGGAAATAATTCGCAGAGTCATGTAATCCCCTCCCAGCTTCGGTTTGAACGCGGACGTTCAAGGTGTGCTCACTTACAACGCCCGCGTACCTTACGCCGGAGGTGCCCCCTAATGGGTTGCACTACTGATCTATGATTTTTCGGGGTTTTGATGATTTAATTTTGAAAAACCTTTTAATATCCAGTGTTTTGAAAAAACTATGATTGTTTGAAAGGTAACTTGTGTTTTTAAACTAATTGTTTCAAATACACAATTCTTTTAAAACTAACTGTTTTAAGGTCACTTGCTAATTCAAAACTAACTGTTTTGATAGCACACTTAGTTGATTAAAACTAACTGTTTTTGTCAACTTAAGAAAACAATCATTTTATATAAGGTTTTTAAATAAAATTACCGTTTGAAAAAGGTTTTGAAAAATTGGCAATCTTTAATTATAAAACCTATATATACATATTTTTTGTGATATAATCTAGGCATACAAGATATCACAAAACAACAACCACGCAGTTAATGAATCTAAAACTACACGATTTAAGACAGATTATAGTTTTGCCAACTGTATTCCTAAGGACCATTTACGACCTATTACTATAGTATTTCTATTTCTTCGCGAACCTCCCACTGGCTTTGGCATCTCCGATGGAACTTCGAAATAAATACTCTATCTTTTTCGCGTGCTCCCACTGTCCTCGGCACCCTTGATGGAAATTCCGAATAAAATAACTATCCTAAGGTCATTATTACAAGAGGGGTTGTAAACGGCACGCAGGCCTCCCCGGAAACAAGTCAATGGTCTAAGTTGGCAAATACTATAATATACATATACACACATACAGGTATATAACAACCACGCATTTATATAAGGCATATAATTAAGCAATATATAATAAAGCGAAAAACAAACCTAGATCCGTTAAAATTATCTTATTTCATTTTTCGTAAAAACTCGGTTTTAACTTATTCATAAAACTAGCTGTTTTATAAACCCAAAAATTTCATAAAATGAGATTTATAAACGATAAATTTATTTTATAAAACGAGAAACAATTTTATAAAATACTCATCTTTTATCCAAAACTGTATCAAACCGGATCCCAAACAAACTGGTCGGGAAAAATAAATCCAAAATGAGTCGTGGTTTGACCAACTGATCAAAACATGACACGAATCCTATTTGTCTAAACAGGTTAAACAACTGGTTTGATAAAATGAAAACCTTTTAATTTAAAAGGGGTAACTTGGATAAACAACTAAAACAAATAAACCCCTTTTGGGCCATAGACTTGATCCAAAAGGCAGGGTTTTGGGCCTGACATCAATCTGGCCCGACTAGACGAAAAAACCTAGATGGGTCGTTAGCCTTGCTCGCGCCGCGAAGGCTCTGCTCGCGCCGCGAAGGCTCTGCTTGCGCCGCGAAGGGTCGGACTCGCTCGTGCCGCGATAACCTTGTCACAGACCTCCTCGCGCTGCAAGAGCCTTAACGATCATCATCATCACTAGGTGACCGGCGATGACGATTCCGACGACAGCAATCGGCTGCCGCCGATCGTCGTTTGAATGGTGGTTGAAACCATCATCATCCGCCGTCACCACACATCGCCGATAACCACCACCCACAGGTGGCGATCGGCAATCGAACCAACGACCGCTGCCTTACAGCGGTTTGAATCAAAAACCGCCACCACCGATCCGCTATTACAAGGCCGTTGATCGGTGGACTAGATCCATCGGCGACAGCGGCAACTCAATTGCCACCACCATCGCCTCATGTGACGATCGAAACAAAAACACCAAACGCCGCCGCCATCGCCTTCCGACGACAGCAGCAACCACAATCGACGCCACCATCGATTTGATTGTTCGGCCGGCGATCAAATCATCACCACCATCCTCCATCGACCGGCGATCGGAACGAATAGCCGTCGCCACCACCGTCGTGCGATTCGAAAACCGCTGGCCACCACCCATCTGGTGGTTTGGCTATGGTGGGTGGCGATCCTAATGCGACCATCGCAAAAACCGCCTCCACCACGCCGGTGGTGCGGCTGTCCCTATCGCCATTCATCGGCGACGACGGCAGTGAAGAGAACGCCACCACCGCCGCCGCTACGGTCTGAAAACATCGGCCACCATCATTCGCCGCTACCACTCACTATGGTGCGGCTTACCAGGCGTGGCGCTCGGCCACCGAGCAACCACCGTCAACCATCGCCACCACCAAACTGGTGATGCGGCTTTGGCGTGGTTCGACCATCGCACGGCCCCACCGATCCGGTGGTCCGGCTACGGCTATCGATCAGCTGCCACCACAAAACGGTGGTGCAGCCAAGGTTAGGTCCGGCACCGGTCACAGTCACCTCCGGTCCGGTGGTGTGGCCTTGGTGGTTTACGCTCGGTGGCAAACGGCCACCAAGCGATTGGTTCGGGTTTTCGTACAAAAAAAAGTTTCGAACTTTGATAAAAATCGAATTTATGTTATATGAAAACAATTTAAAACTTGATGCACAAGAAACAATTTAATTTTATACGGATCTATTGATAAATAAGAATGAAAACGATTAAAACAAAGCTCTGATACCACTGTTGGGTTTTTGTGGATCCCTCATATCGAACTGATACGAGGATCACTGTGAATCTTAATCTTAACTGGAAGAGATGTACGGTAAAACCTAATGATCAAACTGACCAAAGGTTTTATCAAACCTAACTGGTTTGATCAATGCGGAAGCTTAGAATTGAAAACCCGAAACATTCTACTGATCTTAATCGTTTTAGTTATTTAATCTAACAAGAGTGTTTTGGTTAGTTTACCTGGATTGCTTAAGTTTTATCCACCCGTAAACGATCACACAAATTGCCTTCTGGTTGGCTGAAATCCCGAGATCACGAAACAAGCTGTTTTGCGAGACGTCAACCGAAAAGCCGAACTCCGTGGGTGCGGGGTTTTGGCGCCGGTTTTTGGGAGAGGGGAGAAAGAGATTTTTCCTTTTTTGGCTTGAATTAATTGATTGAATGTTTCAACTGGTAACCCTTAAGCCTTTATTTATAAGGTAAAGCTTCCTAGTTACCATATAACTCTTATAATTATCTTTTGGTAATTATCTTTTCTTTCTCCCAAAGAAAAGAATATTTACCTAACTAGATAATTATTTATTAGTTAATATTCCTATTATATATTTATTTATCTTAATAAATACATAATTTATTAACTAATAAATTATATATATATATATATTTACCTAATAAATATATATAATCCATTTCAAACCTTTATCTTTGGGTTTTCTCATAAACCAACTGGTTTATAATTAACTATTATAAACTTAATCTCTCCAAACTGGGATTTATCTTATTTGATTTCCAGATCCTCACAGTTGTGACCCTCAAGTGTCTTATAACATTGGATGTGAAATCACTGGTTTGTCAACTTCTGCACATAATTACTAACATAAACTTATTCATACTGAATAACACTATTATTCAGACTGAATAAGCCTAATTCAGTATGAATATAGCTTAGTCACAGAAATTCAGGGTGACACACGCGACTTGTTCCCGCAACTTAGCCTTATTGTGTATGAATATAGCGTTATTCAATATAAATAACACTAAGTCGCGGGCTTTATTCAGACTGAATAACACTAAGTCGCGTAAGTCAAAATGTCACGTGTCACGCTCTGGGTTGTCCTCACGTTCATAGCCAAAAAGTGGTTTGTATTTGAACTTTTCTCTCACTCTCTCTCTCTCTCTCTCTCTCTATATATATATATATATATAGGGGTGGGTTCAAATGTGAACCATTTTTCATTGTGAACGTGAGGACAACTGAAAGCGTGCCACGTGGCAATCTGACTTTCGCGGCTTAGCTTTATTCAGGCTGCATAAATCCCGCTGGTTAGCTTCATTCAAGTTTTATTCATACTGCATAAAGTTATTATGCAAACTGAATAAATCTTGAATAAAGCTAACCCGCGCACTAAGTCGTCCTCGTTAGAGTGCGACTAAGCTTTATGCATATAAAGCTTTAGTCAGTCTGAATGATAGCTTTATGCAGTATGCATAAAGCTTAGTCGTGTGTTTTTCAGATTGTCACATGACGCGCTCTCGGTTGTCCTCACATTCACAATGAAAAAGTTGTTCACATTTGAACTTTCCCCTCTCTCTCTCTCTCTCTCTCTCTCTATATATATATATATATATATATATATATATATGCTGGTTCATACAAGAACCAACCACATTTGCAAGAACAAAGGAACCAACAATAGCCATACATTAATGTGGATCCCACATATTTTAAAATCATATATGATTCAATGGTGGGACCCACCTGAATCATATATGTTTTTTTAATAAGTAGAGCCCATATCATTTGTGATTGTGGTTTGTTCCTTTGTTCTTGCAAATTCGTTGAGTTCTTATTTGAACCTACTTCTATATATATATATATATATATATATATATATACACACACACACACATACATATATATAGGGTTAGGTTCCAAATGTAAATTCACTCTTAATAATGATATTCACTCTGAATATCATGCATTATTCAGAGTGAATAAAGATATCTAAGCTTTATTCACTCTTAATAATGCATGACATTCAGAATAAATATTGACATATCGTGCGATTATAGTAGTCCTCACGTTAACAATAAAAAATAAATTTTGATTTAAAATTTCCTATATATATTGTGGATGAAGTTTAGCATTTTTTCATCACTCCGATAAAAAGTGTACTTTCACCAAATGTACTAAACCTTCTTCCACTTTCCTCGAGGGAATTTAGCCATTTTAACCCTTTCTCTCACCTAAATGACAACTCTAGCCATCTCCCTCCTCTTTTTGCAAAAATGTCACTCAATTTCGTGACTCCCACTTCTTGACCACGTGATGGACTGATTTTGCAAAGATTTTTGTTGAAGTCACGAAGTCAGTAATGTTGTGACTTCGTGACTACGCGACCGCCACGTGTCCGGATATTAGTCGACCAAAAATAAAATCGCGAAGTCGCGATGTTGCCGAGTTCGTGACATTCACTCAGTCGCGAAGTCGCAATGTTGGGGAGTTCGTGACCTCGTGACCAAGGGCCAAAAAGTACGTATGCTGCATGTCGCGAAGTCACGAAGTTGGCCACTTCGTGATTTCGTGATTTTTTGCATTTGTTGTATGTTTAAGTGCAGTACGTGAGTTATTGATTTCTATAAAGAAGCTATAATACCTAAACAATTCGAGGTCACGTAGTCGCGTGATGGCTGAGTTCGCGACTTATTTTTGGTCGAGTATCCTACTGACACGTGTGCGTCGCGAAGTCACGTATTGAGTATATTGACGACTTCGTGACTTCAACAAAATTTTTTGCAAAATAAGTCCATCACGTGGTCAAGAAGTGGGAGTCACGAAATTGAGTGACATTTTTGCAAAATGAGGAGAGAGATGGCTAAAGTTGTCATTTAGGTGAGAGAAAGGGCCAAATTGGCCAAATTCCCTTTCCTCGAGCTATCATTAGAAGGATTACCTCAGCAATCATTTGTCTTCATAATATTATTATTTTTTTACTAATATTTATTTGAACAACAAAATTTCAAAATAATATTATTTGATTACTAGATCTGATTTAATTTCTGGATCCTATATAGTTGAAGGATTATAATTATCATGAAATGAGGGGTTGTATTTTCTTCTACACCGTAATTCTCTAAGATCGAATATATTTTAGAGGACCAATACGTTTCCGTTCTATTTCTTTAAACCAAGTTAAAGACACAAGTTTGTGGTGACATAATTGACGTATGTCAACATGTTAATATCTTTTTTTATTGGAAGGATACAAGTTTACATGTGCTTTGTAGAGGCAAGCCTAACGTAGTAAAAGGGTATTAGGCTATGAGTACCGGTTGAAGGGGCTCGGCGGGTTAGAGCCGGCGGGCTTTCTAGCTTCGGCGGGGTCCAGTACGTGACCGGCGGGTTGGGAGGGCGGTGTGCGGAAGCCGTTGTTACCCGACGATCTCTCCCTCCCTCCCTCCCTCCCTCCCTCCCTCCCTCCCTCCCTCCCTCCCTCCCTCCCTCTCTCTCTCTCTCTCTCTCTTAAAAAGATTATGTATTGCATATTTTGTTTGAGAGGGTTCGGGTACTAATCAAAGAGGTTCCAGAGGGTTAATTGTGGGGTTAGAGAAAAGTTGATGTGGCAGTGGGGTTGGGAGGGTTGGGAGGGTTCGGGTACGCATAGCCTTACTACTTATCATCTGTCCTAGATAATTATAGTAATTAAGCATATTCAAAAATGTTGGTCGAAGATTAAGCAAGATTCAATGTAGGAAAGAAGGGATTTACATGAGAAATCAAAGGAGAAACATACATGTGGTTACTTGTTTTATTAGAAAGCTCTCAGAGACGCATACACGCAATTAGCTAGTCGATTCTTATACCTCTAAACCCGAGTCCAAGACCCTTTAAACATGTGTCCAAATACAATGAGGCCCAAGCCTATACAAACCCATTAAATGTAAATCAAACTATTACATATTACTATTAGACGAGCTATTAGACTAAAATAACTTTATAAACTTTTCATAAATTAGGACAATTTAGTTCTAACAAAAAATATATTTATTATGATGTCTAATCATAAGAACATGGACACTCCAAGATTACGACCCTAAATCATGATCAGATCATGGTTATTAATCATTTATATTAATTTAAATTACTATATTAGAATCTATAGATAACATTGGACGATGTCTTTTTCCTTCTTAACACTTCTATTGTCATCGAATTCTTATTAAAACAGTGATTGAGACTTATAAGTAACAATTTTAGTAGCAACGGTAACCTTGATTGTATCCTTCTATAATTAATATCCTTTTAGGATATGCTTGAGGAAAATATAATCATAATTTATTTACAAAAAATACCCACTAACCTAACCAACCAAATCCAACGTAACATCACTTAATACCTAATCGAGTTGTAAAATATTTAAACAATCCAACCCAACTAGATGAACTAGATGCCTTTTGTTAGCATGGATTTAATATACTTGTTAAGTTGCCAACGACGTGTAGCTCAATTGGTAATGGAGTGGACGACAAATTTGCAACAAATATACTTGTTAAGTTCTTAATTAATTTTATGTAATTGTTAGAATTAACAGAAAGTTCGTATAAATATCTTTTAACACCTCTTTTTTTTAAGGGTATCCGAGGCTTTGCCCCGACTAATCCTGGCAAGGTTCAGCGACCTCTTATTTGTTAGCTTTACTTATATGTTCTCGTTTGATTTTACCTTGTTTAAACACAATTGTTTAGTGAAAGTGTAAAATGATGCCAAAGATTCAATGCGACCAACTACGAACCCAACCCAACCCGACCCTTATAGATTGGATATTGAGTTGGATTTTACCTTTTTTATATTGGGTTGCGTTACGATTTTCCAAACCGTAAAGATTGGTTTTAAGCTATTCAAATGCTTTTAACATACAACCCTAACAACGATATATATATATATACACAATCCCTTCACTACAAAGAAGTGGTTGATTATCCACTTCTTTTTAACAATAGCATTACACTTAAAAATGTGGATAACTATAAGTCTATAACAAAGCGTGGATATATTTGGCGTTACAATTTTTAATCAACTCTCTACATTTGAAAGTGTGAAAATTATAGTAAAAATCACGTTTATTAGTGTGGACAAATTATCTAAACTTTCACATTTCTAAATTCTAAGTACGGAAAACTTGAAAAATAATTCTAAGGTTACAAAATTACAAAAGTTATAAGCGTGGACTTTTAAAATCAAACGTATACATTTATAAATGTGGAGTTTTTTCTTTTTCTAACAATCTCTGTATAAAAAACTATTTGTTACATAAAAATTTTCCACGCTTTTTATGAAGTATGGATAAATGACATATTTTTTGCAATGTAATTTGCATTGATGTGGAAGGCCCTTTGATCATTAACTTAGGAGGATGGGAATTGTGAGTGATCTTGACGACTTTAGTTAAGTACAATTAAGTAGGGTATCTGATTATGGATGCACTACAAAAAATGTCATTTATTCACGTTTCACAAAAAGCGTAGAAAAATCTTGAAACTTATCATACTTCAAATTGTGACAAATAGTTTAAATTTAAAGATTGTTAGAAAAAGAAAAAACTCCACATTTATAAATATGTAGGTCTAATTTCAAAAGTTAACGCTTTTAAATATGTAATTTTTGTAATAAACAAATAATTAGAAAAGTTCACACTTTAAAGCGTGGACTTTTGTAACCTTATAATTATTTTCAAATTTTCCATTTTTAGAAATGTGAAATTTAGATAATTTGTCAAAACTAATAAAGGTGATTTTTTACTACAAATTTCACACTTTCAAATGTACAGATTAGATAAAAAATTGTAACCCCAAATACATCCATGTTTTATTGTAATTTTCCACACTTTTAAGTGTATTAATATTGATATACAAGTGTGAACAATTAACCACTTTTTTGTAATGATGTGAGATTCCCAGAAGTTCGTTGAGAAAATACCGATAAGGGGTTGTCCCTTTTGATCGATGATCGTCTTTTTGTGACTTAATATAAAGGATCAATGGTCTTAGATAGCATTCTCTTAGGGGCCATTTACAAAATGTTTACCGGGTGAGCGTTTACCGACGATGACTTGCTTACCTTTTCGTATAACATTCTCGACCATTAAATTAAACTAAATTGATTGTTGGCAAGTGTATGTCTTCACGCGATAAGCACTTACCGGGTAAGACTCGTCCTTCTTGGTATGGTTCTTTTTTGTTGTAAAAAATAAATATAAAACGATCCTGATGCATATAGATACAAATGCTCCATTGGGAGCAAGAATTTCCAGGAACATTTGGAACTACAAAATTCGATCCAATTTATCGTAATCGATTAGTTAACATGTTGGTTACCCGTACTCTGAAACACGGGGAAAAAATCATTGGCTTAAATATAAAACAGGTTTTCTTGTCACGAGAGCTTGATCAAACCAAAGTTCTATTATATTTCCTAAGAAAATCACACTGAAATCTGTTACATATGATTCCTGTTTATAAACTATGAACAAGTGCCATCGAACCATTGTAGCTGCTCGAATGGTGGTAATCGAACCATTGTGTTGGTTCGGATAGAGATGGTGTTTCATGAATCATCACACCTTTTCATGTTTTCCGTAATTACTCTATGGTACGTAATTTATTCTAATTACAATTTTAACACTAATTACCGTTATATATGATTCCTGTTTATAAACTATGAACCAATGCCATCGAACCATCGTAGTTGCTCGAATGGTGGTAATCGAACCATTGTGTTGGTTCGAATAGAGATGGTGTTTAATTAATCATCACACCTTTTCATGTTTTCCGTAATTACTCTATGGTACATAATTTATTCTATTTACAATTTTAACACTACTTACCTGTTTTTGTCATTAAATTCCAACATTTTTTTTGGAACGATGTCTGGGCCAAAGCCCGACTAATCCCTGACAAAATTTTGGGGGCTAAACATGGCCCCACTTAAATGTCCCCACTTAAATTCCAACATTCCCGGTCATCTTCTCTTTGGGTTTTCTTGATCGCCAGTAGAATACCGGTCATCTTCTTTGGGTTAATCTCCGATGGCTTTGATGAGGTTTTTTTTATCAGGGATTCTCCTTGATCGCTTGTGTTCTTTCCAGTTGTCTTCTCGGGTCTTCTCCGTTTGTTCAAATCGACTACCTCTCAGTTTAATTGATGGTTGTTATCTTCGCTTGTTCAAGTCGAGTACCCCTCGTCTTTTCGATGGGCGGTTCCCCTTGCTTTTTCAACGAAACGCGATGCTTGCTACTCGGTTTCTTTTCGAACGGCGATTGCCCCTGCCTTTGATTTGATGTTTTCCAGTTATCTTCTCCGGTTTCCGGTTTCTTTCTCGCTTTTCTTTTCTTGTTTTTCGATCGCTCTGGGTATCCCCCGTTGATTTAATCAACACCCTTTCTGCAGTGTTCTTCTATTGAATCTTCGGCGCCAATTTGTTGGGTGACTTCCTCGGTAGATAATGAGAACCTTGGTTTGATTAAACCAGGCCATGATACCAATTGTTGAAAAAATAAATATAACACAGCTTTTCTTGTCACAGGATATTGATCAAACGAAAGTTTTATTTTATTTCTTGAGAAAATCACACTGAAATCTGTCACATATGATTTCCATTTATAAACTACAAACCTGTGCCATCGAACCATCATGATTATTCAAATCTTGGTGATCAAACCGTTGTGTTGGTTCGGATAGAGGTGGTGTTTCACGAAGCATCACACCTTTTCAAGTTTTCCCTAATTACACTACATAATTTATTCTAATTAATTTTAACACTAATTACCTGTTTTTGTTATTAAATTCCAACATACTTCTACGTATGGTATAGTTCTTTACCGGTAAGATTCTTAATGGTGTTCATGCTCAATTGGCAAGGACTGTGACTCTGTGAGGTACATAATACCAGTAAGGTCCTTGTAGCTTCCCTTATTGAGGAGATTACAAACCTAAAGATGCCTCACTCTTCCTTCCATAGTCAAAATTCCTCTATTTCCAAGGCCCAACCAAGAGGGGGAGGGGCTTCTATGATTGCAAAAGTATGTTGAGGTTAAAGGATGCTGAAAATCTAACCAAGGGTATCTAAATTCTTGTAAAGTTAATTAATGTTGCCCAGAACATAATACCAAAGCAATTGCAGAAGATTGTTGTAATGAAAAATGTATAAAAGGAAGGTTGCTTTCAAGCTGAATAAACTTCACTAAAAATACATGGTACACCAATCTATTATAATTGATCAAATATTTTTATATATACAACTAGGATAGTTATTCAGTTCCGTAACTACATCTTGGTAGTTATATAACTGGCATTACATATCAGTATACATATATGTCAAGTCAATGTAGCGTGGTAAAGTGCCGTCGAATAGACGAACAGGTGTATGCCATGACCCTTTGATAAGTAGCCTTCACATTTCCTGATTTCGACTTTTCTACTCGTGTTCTCATTCTTCTACTACTCATAAAGACACATGTCAATGCTTCAGAAGGAGGGAGTTTCTAGTTGCATGTTTCCTAATTCTTATGGTTCTGGACTTCTGGTTTACCATCTTTTCATTATGTAGAAGCATTGAAGCATAAATTTTTTTAATAAACTTGGGCCGACCTCATAATGTACCTTTCTTCTCCTTTGTTACCATCTTGTTCGTTCTCCTTTTGTTAACCCAGTCCAATGTAAGGTCTATATTCACATCTACATGCATCAAAGTCTCCCCATTCCAAAAACCCACCTTAGCCAACACAGCTAAAACGCAAAACCATGCCACAACGTATTGACCGTATTAACATAGAGTAAGAGCTTATTTAATCATGTTACAGCATTCAATCTATTGCTTATGACTTATGTCTAGTGTCAATCAATGTTCTTGGATCTTGATTCTTGAAGGACATTGATGACCGTCTTCAAGGTTCGAACCTATCTCGAATCCATATGTTGGCTAAGAGAAGGTAGTATTTAACCATTACAAACCACAAGCTACCTCAATCAATTCATTCACAAGATGGCTACCTATCTATACCCATTTCTTTCTGGGTTACATACCTAATCTATTATCTTAAATAGCCATGTCTCTATCGATTTGTCTCAAGGTATGAGTGTAATTCATATAAGTGAGAACAACCTAGGCACCAGTTATATGCCAATAGAATGAATAATGACATCGACAATAGTGCTTTTAGAATGCCTAAAAAGGGTATGTTATTGTCTACCCTTTTTCTCATCTACTCTTTTACCCTGCATCCAATGTCCGGTCCTAAAGTAAAGATGGGAAAATGGGCAACTTTAGTTCAAACACTTGACACATACATACAAGCCAGGAACAGTTAAAGATAGGTCTGTATACATCCTACTCTCAACCTTCCTCTTAGGCAAGATATACCGTATCCATTTGGTATATACTACAAGCCACTTAGAAACTTTCATGGGATAGTGAAGTGAAGCATAGGTATTTTTGAAATTAGTACCATCACGGGATAAAAGATGTCTCACAATTCAAAAACAGACAATCAGCTAAGCACAGGGAATAGTTTATTGAAGAATGCAGTACAAGCACAACCATAGCTTTGGGGATACATATAGATTTTTCAAGAAAAACAAGCCTCAGTATTCCCTGGCAATATGGAAGAAAGATCAACACAGAAATCAACCCTGCAATCCAATGATACCTGCATTTAATATATACATATATCAGCATCCGTGTAATGTAACCAAGAAGCCGAAACTAGCTCCACTTATTTTTATTCACAGCAAGAAAGGTTTAGCTCTACTCAAACATAAATTACTTGCAAGAAAGCTTTTACTGTGTTCTTCAAGTCTTTGAGACTCGTAATAAAAATAAAAAAAAACATGAACAAAAACACAAGGGATGAGGAAACATATATTGGCTTACCACATGCAACCCTTCCACCAGCATTTCCAGTGCTTTTGCTCAGCTCATGGCCTCCTATAAGACAAAGTGGTTAACCCAAGATCAGTCCATGTAGTAACAGGACATACAACAGGGAAAATAATAGCAGCCAAAATATCATGCTCTAAAACAATTCTCAAAATACCACAAACACCTACCAACTTTAACCAGGGACCAAATATATATACATGTATGTATAGAGAGAGAGACAGAGAGTGAGAAAATAGAAACGACAAAATTCAGATGAATTTTCAACTGTGGTGCGGTTTTGAGATCTGTAGCTCCGTGGGAGAGCTTCAGAACCATATACCCATTTGGCAAGTTTCCTTTGCCATAAGCAAGCATTCAAATGAAAATACTATACAAAAATGAGTCCACATTAATAAACATTTTGAGTATATATATCAAGTATCATCAGGCCCATTTTCAGCTTTAAAGTTAGGTGCAGAATCCTGAACTTGTCTGAAAATACTTGTAACGTGAATTTTAGAAGGTACCACAAACGGTGGTGGTATATTATTAACAAAAATCCATCTCAATTTTCTATTTGGAAAGTACTAGTTTTGACATTAAATATCTAAATGTATTAATAGTTTTGAAAGGGAGATGGTACTATTTATTTTAGGTACAGCTTGAGGCACTTTTTGTACATGCAACCTAAAAGGGTATATCAGACAAATCAGTACCACCAATTCTGAGTAAGCATATCATTATTCCCTAGTAAGATTGAAGAGTTTAGGAGGGTTAACACCAGACACATTCATGCAAGAGTTGCCCATTCATGAATCACAACTCATGAGCGGACCAATGAAGAGCAATCTGGTAGAGAGATGAGGCTATCATTTTGTACAAGTAAAGTCCCAATAGTATGATTAAAAGCATAATAATAACACAAATTACATTATCTTGAGTGCATGATAATAGTACTACATCATGTTTTGCAGCATAGCACTCTATGATGCTCGACTTAACTGTAAGTCAAGCTAAACAACACAAAGTTTTAGACGAGAAGCTTCCATTTGTGACTTGTATTATGCAAAAAGTGTCAATTTAATTTCTTAACCATGCAATAGAAGTACCAAATAAACACATGTGCTCTAAAACTAGTGGATTTCAATCAATAAAAAGCAGGTACAAACGTAAGCGAATTATACCCTTTCCAAGATCATCAGCATCTGCATGGACAACTACAGCCCTTCCAACAATGGATTGAGATCCAATAAGCGGAATCTACATAAATCATTATAAGTTAGATTTGTATAATCAAGTGCATAGCACAGCTCAATTGCAGGAAATCTAAGGAAGCCCACCTGCTTATCAACAATGGTGAAGTTTGCGGTACCTGAGATGATAAGAAAAACCATAAGGATTTAGCATTTGCACTTTCGCGATGAGAAATTTAAGTTACAAAAAAACTAAAAGCTTTTGGAAAAAATACATTGAATTAGTTGTCCTGTGTCATTTAATGGAGGGTGATGAGATTATCGAAGTCAGACATGCTTAAAAAACACACTTTGTTCATTTCCCATCACAGTTTTTGACCCTTTGCAACACATGTGAACAAGACTTATTTAATCAAAAAAGGCCTTACCTATTATCTACAGAAGCCAAAGAAACTAGAAATGAATATTGAAAATAATGCATACAAGGTACTTGTTGTAGTTCATCAAGGGGTTTTCCAATTCCTCCTATTAACTTAGAAAGTAAAATGGTTCTTTTTGTTAGAGTAAAAGAGGTGGTCAGGTGGCCAATACAAAAATTAATCACAATCCTTAGCATCCATGGAAAATAAATGAGCAAATTTCACACTAACATGCTGCTCTGGAAATGACTTAAATGAACAATGTTGATAATGAAAACAACTGCTAATGACAATTAATTAAGAAACAACAAAGTAAAGTTCATGTATGTTAGATCTAGAAAATGCATCTTTTATACAGGCTTGCATGAGACAAAGATCAAAATGCTAGTTTTTAGAGAGTTAAAGCAAGTATACCATCGTCGCCTACTGTGACATTTCCAAGATCACCAGCATGGCGAACTTCGTCATCAGGAGCACCATGCTCTTTCCCATGGGGATTGTAGTGAGGTCCTAGCATCAAAATAAAGGTTGTGTTGATAAGATTTTATTTTGTGTTGATAAGATATATGAACATTATGCAGAAATTAACTCATTTTCAAGAAGTTTCAAGAGGAATACGTACCAGTTGACATGCATCCATTGGTGGTGTCCCCAAGTGCATGAACATGGAAACCATGAGGTCCAGGTTTAAGGCCAGAAAGGTTTCCAGTAACAGTGGTGGGAGCACCTGAGACATTAGTCAAGTAAGGTAACTAATTTTTTTTATCTATACTCACATAGAACAACAAGATATGACTGAAAGAGTACCTTCAGCCTCTTGACTGAATTGGATGGTGCCACTGACACCCTCACTGCTGTTAAGAACCGCAACTGCCTTCACCATTTTTGAATGTGATCTAAACAATTGAATAACCAAATATTATCAACGAAGACCTACAACTTTCAGACCAACAAATATGTTAGATATCAAGATTCATGGCCTCAAGCAATGTACTCCTTGATGGGCCCAAAAGTTAGATCATTGACAACAACCAATGGAGCTTGTATGTACTAGATATCTAAACCACAGCATGATCACTGCTGGGAAAGGATGCATGCAAGTTATTTCATTGAAAATGGATGTCTGTTCCAATCAATATGTGAACAAGTGCATGACATATTTTATATTAGCATACAGCAAGCACAACTCTGTCTTAGGGGTCAGGATATACCTAGAAGGCTAGGCCTATAGTTGAATTGTGAATTAGACCTAAGTAGCATTTTGGACCAACTCCAATCATACTGCAAAAACATCAAATTTGCAAAAACATCAAATTTGCAGGTGATGGATTCCAACCATACTGCATGCCATCAAAAATTTTGCAAGTAAAAAAACCTTAGAACAAAAAGACGCCAAATTTGGTGCCACTAAAAATTATCCTTTTTCCAATGTTTTGTTTATTTGGTGTTATTTTTGAAGTATGGTTGGAGTTGAATTTTTTTAGTGTTAATGGGACCCATCAATTTTAGTGTTTTTGGTGTGGTTTTTTGGTGTTTTGGGTTGGAGTTGGCCTATTAAAAGGAAACACCTTCCCCTATTCCATGATTTCCATCCATTTCAAATTTCAACCTCCACATGTGTTGTGATTTCATTTCACTCAATTCTCCACTTGTACAATTTTCTCCAAAACCAATTCTTAAGAAACCCCCAGTTTTCCACTTCATAGAGACAGATTCACTGATTATATCTCATAATATATCACTCCTATTCTAGTATTATTTTTTAGTCACTTATCTCACTACCGATCGTTACGGCCATGGTTTTGCCCAATTTTACAACAAGATAAACACACACACACACACTCAAATCCACCTGATATCAATTATTCAACAACCATGGCAAAACAATCAGAGGAATCACCATATCCAAATAACATCAAGCTCAACCTAAATCAACATCCATGATCATACCAAAAACAATCCAAAAAAATCACTAAACATCCAAACAGCGTGAAAGATCAAGCTGAATCAACATCCAAAACAACAAAAATCAAACACGTACAATAACACATCCATGATCGTAAAAAGTCAAAATTGGCTTCCGATCAGTTCACATAACCAGAAAAACAAGACCAATCACTCCAAACAACGCTCCGATTCGAGCAAATCGAAGAAAAAGATGGTTGAATTTTACCTCAGAACACCCCTTGCAACTGTGTGTTTGTGTGTGTGAAAGAGAGAGAGAGAGAGATAGTAGTCGATACTCTCGGTAGGGCTTCGGCGTATTATTATATAGATACAGCATATTATATCGCCATTTATGACTAGCCTTATAATCTACCCACCTACCGCATCCTACCCACGCGCTGTTCCCGAGAGTGTACTTTAAATGCTAACGTGTCGACAGGTGATTGGTGCGTGGTGATCACGAGGAGTTAAATCGCGTTGGATTGTGAATTGCGGTGCGTTTTGTGTGTGATGTGAAATGGTTGGGGGTTTGTTTTTCTAAATTCACAGGCTACGTGGAGGCCCATTTCGAGTTGGGCCGATTATAGTTCGGAGTTTTGTAGTTGGGGGATCCATATGGTATGTGAAATCTATGAAATTCATCATTTGACTTCAACCATTTATTAAGACCCTAGGCTTCGTGCTAAGTTATAAATTATAATAGATTTTAGGGTTAATGACTTATTAGGGTAATAAACTATTCGTTTTGTACAAAAAATACCATTGAATGTTTTTTTGTACTCGATATACCATTGAACTATTTTTTTTTGTACACATTATACCATCGCAACCGGGAATAGCCGGTTTTGACGTCGATTTGTACACATTATACCATTGAACTATTTATTTTGTACACATTATACCACTGAACTCTTTTTTTTGTACAAATTAGACCATTAACCTTTGGTATGCTTACAAAAAAGGTGACAATTCCTTAAACATATGTTTTATGCATACATTGAAATTGAAATATGATTTCCATAAATCGTCTTGAAAGAGTGTTGTTACAGAGCTTTCGGGTCAACCCAGTGAGGTAATCCTCTTCGTCACTTTCTATCTCGGTGGAACCCATGACGAACTCTACCGGAGAACTCAGATGCGACCCGAACCCGTAAAACCCAGTGGAAGAGCCCTTGTTGTTGTTGGTGGTGGGTTTTTCCTTTTCCGGCAAGAAGTCCGTGAGTATGTCTTCGTCGTTAAGGAACTCCGGTGGAGAAATGAATTTTAGTATGCAAAGGAGAATTGGGGAGTGGTGGAGGAGGAGGGAGGTGGTGGTAGTGGTTGTGGTAGTGGTGGTATCTTGAAGAAAGTCATTGCCACATTTTTTGTAAACATATCAAAGGTTAATGGTATAATGTGTAAAAAAAAAAGAGTTCCATGGTATAATGTGTACAAAAAAAATAGTTCAATGGTATAATGTGTACAAATCGAGGTCAAAACCGGCTATTCCCGGTTGCGATGGTATAATGTGTACAAAAAAAAAATAGTTCAATGGTATATCGAGTACAAAAAAACATTCAATGGTATTTTTTGTACAAAACGAATAGTTTGTTACCCTAATAAGTCATTAACCCTAGATTTTATCATAAGTAGTTTAATTAAATTATTTGATTATTATTTTTTTATAAAAGCTATAATAGTCTATAATTAACCAATAAAAAATATGGTAATAAAATAAATAAATAAAGTAAAAGTAACAAAATGTGAATTATGTAATCTGAGAATAAAAAATTATAAAGATGGTTTACTTCAACCATAGTCATACAAAAAAAGTACTTGAACGGGCTCTTCAACGAAATGAAAATCAAAATTTGAGTACTAATTATTTTGTTGTACCCATTTCTCAACTCTTTCCAATTGCCTTTTCTTTGGTCTTTTGAATCTTAAGCACCTTTTTCACAATCTTCTATTCTTCAACCATTGACGCGGCTAATTGTCCTTTTGTTCCTTGAAAGTCTGGATCTTTTGTATTCAGTTGGCCTTAAGTGAGGAATCTACAGAAAATGAGAAAACATGGTTGAGTCCTACTAAAACGGCCAAATACGCCTTGTATTACATAAAACTTTACATCCCTACGACTAGTTGTATGATAATTAGAAGATGTCAAATGGAGGATTAACAAAGGGTCATAGTCTAAAATACAATGATACTACAACTATCAAAATTATACATCTCTGAATATCTAATAACGCATGGTAAAGATCTTAACAAAGTTTAGGTTTAAGATAAATATCACTGCCCTACAATGATGAAAACAAAAGGGAATGCTAAATTATATACGAACAACAACCATGGATCTGAATAAAAAATCATGTATCAACCTTACTCCCATCGATATTTCTAACATGCCAAGACCATTAACAGACATAACATTACTTTTTAAGTTCTAGATTAAACAAAAACATAACAATTTTTGAACCACCACATCTTAATAGAAAAAGTAAAAACATATTTTCTACAGCATCTGAATAGAAAAAGCAAATAACTTCAAATTCGATGTAATGAGATTATCATAAATGTAGTGAGACCATAAGACTCTTTTATGTCTGATTTAACAACATTGTGAAAGTGCATTGTAAACCATAAGGAAAAAACTATACGTATGCATGGTAGTGAATGATGAAACAAGTTTATACATGTGTTATCTCACATGTCCCACTTGTTTTGAAAATAGCTCTTTATCCATGCTAATAATTATTAACAAAACTAAACTCCACATACATCCTTGTAAATCCCTATTCATGTTAAACCACTATCCTTTATCCATGTGTAATAATTATCTACAGTCCTTCTTGGAGTGATACTCGTATTACACTTTCTGAAAGTTAGGTAGATTATGCATGTACACCTGAGGAGGTTCAGCAACATTGTTGTAGTATTTACATTCGTAAGTTTCAAACACAAGACTTGTAGAATTGATGCATCATCAATAACTTGACAATCTAAAGAAAACTAAGCATATGATGATCATTGATCAAGCAAATAGTTAATAGATAGCTGAGGCATGATCATTTATCGAGCAAACCTAGGAATCCACATATGCATTTGCACATGATAAAAAAACAACAAACAATGTATACATTGATATCATAACACGAGCATTGTTCAAAATGTCTAACGACGCTAAAATTAAACAACGGCAACAACAGTGGCTCTTGATGACAATCCTATGACCTGGAGACAATGTAGCTAGCTCACACGTACCAAACCTCGTCCAAGACTAAATTGACCAGAGCACCGCGAGACAGAGAGCGAGCGATACGGTTTAAGAAGATCGAACAGAGAGCGAGAGCGATACCTAGTCGATTGAGAAAGAGCTCCGGCATTGGAGATGGTACACAATGGTACACAATGGCGGTGGAGAGTGCAAGACGAAACCCTAGCCGGTTGAGAGAGAGTGTCTTTTTCCAATTCTCTGTGTTCTATTTTTTCCATCGAGAGTTGAGTTTTTCAGTTCCCCCCATTTCCTTTCATTTTTTTCTTAGGGCTAAAAAAACAAAGGAAATGGAAACATTTTTTCTCTCCTTCCAATTCTCTCTACCAAACACACCCTAGTAGTTTTGTAGTTTTATAGTTTGGATGTTGTTTAGGTTACACTTTGGTTGTTTTATATAGTTTATAGTTAAAAAAACATTCTATACAAGTATGTAAGCGAATATACAAAAGCGTTTGAAATCAGGAAGAATACTAATTATAAAACTAAGGTGGTGTTTGGTTTGCAGATTCGATAAGAAATCTGACAGAATTGGAATATTCAATTCCATAAACCATACTTCATTTCTTCGTTTGGTTCAATTTTTTTCACAGAAAAAATCTTTGAATTCTATCAAATTTCACAAATAAAAGAATTTGAAATTGCTTAGCTACTACTAGGAATGAAATTCATTTTTCTCCATAATGATAGATATACCCCTGATCTAACATAGCATAATAACAAAATGGGCAAATTGCCAAAAAAGGTAAAATAAATGTCCAAATTATCAATTAAAGAACGTACATTTTTTCTTGCCGAGAAGGGACTCTAAATTTTAGTTTCTAACAAAAGGAGTTTGTCAATATGGATCATGGATGACCTACTAACTACCTAGTTAGCAGGTTTCAATTGATATGGCAATCTATGTAGCATACACATAAGCACCACTTCATTATTTTTGTTGACATGGTAGTCTATATCATCGCCATGACATCATTACCAGCTTTTTCTTTGAGCCTCCATATTTCAAAATATTTATAATCAGTTACATGTAGTTTTTTGGTTTCATAGAATGTAAGTAACCAAGATCTAAAAGTTTAATTGTTTATTTATCCAAAAAAAAATGTTTGTGGACTCGGTCATTTAAATTGAAGATGTTTAATGGTTTATTCATCCACCTTTACCTACTTTCACATAACTTCAAGTATTTCGCATATATGAATTTGATAAAGTTTTGAGTCATAGTAATACAAGTAGGTATACAAAGATAAATGATTATAGATAAAAGTGTGTGAATTAAAGGTATGTTAGTACATGAAGATTGATGAACGTGATGAAGGTACACAAAGGTTGACGTTATCACCATTTTCATCCAAGAAATTGTCCTCATCGAAGCCTGTATATACTGCAGTAGGTTCAAACGAGAATGCCAACAATTTTATGGATTTAATATAACACTTATATCATATGTAATAATGCATGTGAAGGGAGTTAATAATGTGTGAGCTACTTGCTCTACTATCTATGGTTGTGAGAAAGATGTCTAAGTCTCTAATTTAATATCATATATTATTAGATGTAATTGATTGCATTATCATATTTGATAGTGTTTCCTTCTTCTTTTATAAAACTAGTTGGTAAGCCCGGGCTTTGCACCGGGTTCATGAACAATAGCTACCGACACTTTAACATATTTCAGTCAATATACTATATATGACTAAAACGTAGAATGAAATATAAAAAACTAAAAGATATAAAGTGAACAAATATTATAAGTTTAGGGTGCTAATATGTAAGTTTAAAGGTGGGTATAGGATTCGGGTCGGTTGGAGCGTATATACATCGTATATAATAAAATAAATACATGAAAAATATTCAATATTAGGCTCATTTCGATCTTATCGACGATACGATTATAATGGCGTTGTTTGTTAACATTAAAACGTATTTTTAACATATTTTAGATCGTTTCGACGATACGATTATAATGACGTAATTTGTTAAAATTAAAGCGTATTTTTTCTAACATGTTCCGACCAATATACGATATATGAGTAAAACGTAAAATGAAATATAGAAAAGTAAAAGTATAAAGTCAATAAATATTATAAGTTTAGGGCCCTAATATGTGAATTTGAAAATGAGTATAATATTCGGGTCGGTTGGAACTTATATATAGTATATAATAAAATAACTACATAAAAAAATATTCAATATTAGACTCATTTCGATCATATCGACGATACGAATATAATGGCATAACTTGATAAAATTAAAACGTATTTTTTTAACGTCTTTTAGCCAATACACGATATATGACTAAAGTGTAAAATGAAATATTGAGAAGTAAAAGTGTAAAGCGTATATATAGTATATAATAAAATAAGTACGTCAAAAAATATTCAATATTAGGCTCATTTCGATCGTATCGACAACACGTATTTAATGGAGTAATTTGTTAAAATTAAAACGTATTTTTTTAACGTATTTTAGCCAATATACGATATACGGCTAAAATGTAAAATGAAATGTTGAAAGTTAAAGGTATAAAGTGAATAAATCTTATAGTTTCAGGGGCCAAATATGAAAATTGGAGATGAGAATTGGGGAGGAAGGCGCGCGGGTCATGAAGCGGGTCAGGAGGCCGGGTTGGTGCGGGTCATGGGCGGGTTAAGGTCAAAAAGTGAGAGAGGGATGGGCGGGGCGGGTCGCGGGTCGCGGATCGGGTCGGGTCGAGGACGCTGGCGGGCCGGGGCGCCTACTATTTGTATATATTAGATAATAGAAGTGTTCACGAACCATAAGGAGCAAAGATTTAATCAAACAAATTTGTCATTATTATTTCATCATATTCCAAACAAACACACCATTTTTCCTTTTGCTATTGAGTTGAAGAAGATCTATTTATTATAAAATTATAAATTGTGAGGAAGGTTCAAACGAGAATAACATCAATTTAAAAGAATACGAGAATGAATCTCAGCCAATCATCTCAGGCAATCATATATGACAATGACTTTTGTGTACAAAATCATATATGATTAACAAAGGAAAAGTTCAAGTACAAAAAACATGTACAAAATCATATATGATTCATATAGTAAAACACATATGATTCATGTTGTTAATCATACATGATTAACAACTGCGCGGGTCACATGCGACTCACGACCAACATGTTGACCCGCCCGCTTCCTCTTTTTTTCAGTTCAGTACTTAATCATATATGATTTTGTACACAAAAATCCATTCTCTTATTTTCTTAAAAAGATGTCATTCTCATTTGAACCTCTTTCTATAAATTGTACCCACACAGGTCTAAAATCAAGAACTCGACTCCTCAATAATATATACTTTGTTCTATTTTTTATCTTTTTTTATTCTATTTTATGATCTTTTAAGACATTATTAATTCATTGAAAAATGAAAATATAGGTTAAGATATTTTTCATATAAAACTCTAATTTTCTGGTTTATTATAATTTAGATTTCAAATAAAAATGTAAGTTATTTTATTTATATTATATTTGAAAATGTAAGATAAAATATAATATGATTCTTTAATAATAAAAAATGATTGTGAATTTTGCTAGGTCTCAGGATCGTTTAATTTAAATGATAAATTATGATGATATTTTATATTTAAACATAAAGATATTATTTTAATCAAAAAATAAAAATGTGTTCTTTTATCCATGGGCGCGTTTGGTTGGGGGTATTCAGGGGCCAGGAATGAGAATGATAATGAAAACTGCTGTTGGGTTTGATATTATATAATGGAATCATTCCTGCAGATCCATTAATTTTCATTCCTAACCAATTTGGTGGGAATGAAAATTTTATTTCTATTTGGTTCTTTTTTTCATTCATTGTTCCATCTATGGATGTTAAATGAAACTTTTTTTTTTATATTTTCAAGTTAGAAAAACGTATTTTTTTAATATGAAGCAATTTTTCATTGATTATATTGGATTAACCAAACAACATCAATGCAATGTTTATCATTCCCATTTTTATTTTCATTCTCATTCCCTGAAATGAACCAAACGCCCCTAAGATAGTCTTGTCATTTGTGTTTATTGTATATAACAATCAAAATCAAACATTGAGTTTTAAAATTTTAGATTTCGATTATTTTTATATGTTAATTATACAAGATTGAACATTAAGTTCTATCAAATTTTATTAATGGTTCATTAACTTGTATGCTTTATTTTTCTATAATAAAATATGCTAAATCAAAATCTTTGAGGAAAAATAGGTTCATCTTACATAGCTACTTTATTTTAACAATCTTAACATTAATTATATAAATAAAATATTCTATATATATTTAATAAAATATTATTTCTCTTTTACATATCTAATTTCAGTATCTTTTATTGATGAAAAAAATGAAATATTGTTCTTATTCTTTTCAAAAGTTTTAGAGACTTCTTTAAATTTAGAAAACTTTAGAGTGTGTTTCTTATGGAAAATTGTTTTCAGTTTCTAAGAAAATGTTTCAGAAAATGAAGTTGAGTTTTTATTTCCAGTCTTTATGAAAGTTTTAGAAAACACATTTGGTTTAAATGGTGGAGCTTTCATTTTCCATTCTTGAAAGTTAGAAAACGTGTTTAATTTTTTTTGGTTCTAATATACATATAAGTTTAAAAAACAGAAAATTTTAATTTTCTTAGAATTCTTTTGAAGACTAAATGAAACAAATGTGTTTTCTAAATTAAAATTTTGTTGAAAAACTGGAAAAAATTTCAAACCAAACGCACCCTAAGATCACTCTCATCTTTTCCTTATTTTAGCATACAAGATAACGTACCTGTTAGAACAAAATTCACTAAAGGTCGCTTTTTTTTTTTAATTTTAACATATATATATATATATATAACAAAAAATAGTAAAAATAAGAGACAAACTTTGAGTGTCTTTCTTTTAATAAATTCAGGTTGCTCGAGGGGGGGGGGGGGGGGGGGGGGGGGGATGGCCATGCCGAAGCTCCCTCTTTGAGTGCCATTCTTTTGCCGTGCAAAAAAAAAGACCTAAAAAGAATTTAATATTATACTACTAAGGATTCATACATGAATTGACTAATTACATTGAAAAAACAATGTGTAAAAAGTAGCTGGTTGTTACTTTTATAGTATTGCTTATTATTTCGACATAGTTATCTAATAAACCTTGATATATTACTATATGTTCCCTTATTAATGTTGAAATTATGTTCAATTGGCAAAGAACATATAAAAAGTAATAATATTTGATGTTGATTTGTACGAGTAGAAATTAGAATGTAAAAATGCATGTAGTCTTAACTTTGTATCAAAATATGATAAACTTCTTCTAATTAATTAAAAGAACTCATGTATTTTGAATATTTATTACAAACAATATTATAGGAAACGGTCCGAATTATATCTACATTAAGGATTTTAAAACTACTTCAATTATTTCATGAATTATTGACTGTTTATTATTTAATATTGAATGTATAAATCTTAAATAGTTTTCTATCTCTAAAATAAAAATAAGATCTCAAGCTATAATATGGATTTTTTATTCTAAGATTGATGGTCCAAATTATTTTATTTTAACCCTAAAAGTTTAAAATATTGATAAAGGAATTTTGTTTTAATTTATATATTATAGGAGCGTCATAGAATGTTTTTATAATAAAACAAATGAGTTTTATGTATATATTCATTTATAGAGAGTATGAATAGGTGCATGTGAGTGAAGAAGTGGATCATAAAAAATATACGATATAGATATATGTAAGTGGGAAGATGATAGGAGTAAGAGTACCCAAAACAAATTGATGATTTCTATGAATGAGATAATATACAGTATACTTATTAATTGATTTTTACATATAAGGTTACTTTAAAAAATAATAATACATAAATTATTAGTATTTTTTAAATTTAATTATTTTCTCTTTTGTATTTATCAAGGGCTACTCTTACATCTTGTTGGAGGCCAATAAAATGTCAAACCTGCAAAATCTTGTACATTGGAATCCATGGCCCATGAGGATTGAATCCAGTCACCCCAATCCTAGTTAGTAGAGGTGAACATCATCGATTTTTAAACGGATCCGGTTTTTTCGTGTTTACCCGGTTTTTATAAGAAGCGGTTCGAATTTAATCCGATTTTGAGGGTAAAATGTGCATCTGATGAAACAGGTTTCGGATTAAAAAATCGGATTTTCTAAAAACCGGTTTTTTTTATAAAGAACAAGTTGTGTATCCAATATTCCAATCTTATATCTTTTGGTTTCTCCTTATTTCACGTATTGGGTCACGGATTGGGCTGTTAATCAGTTATTGGGCTCATTATTGCATAATAAATAGTACTTAATCAGTAAATTCTATAACTCATTCATAACCTCAATGATTGTTTTATATGTTTATGTAATTTTTGAAAGAGGGTAGGGGTTTGTGAAGATATTTGTTTTACTTACCACTTAACTTACTCCAAATCCAATAAAAACTGCCACAGGCTTAGGCTTACAATATGAGCAGGCAAACCACAATAAGATTTTTGGTCTAAAAGTAACAAGATCCAAGATGATAACAGAAAGAAAGAAAAAAAACAGAACCAACCACCCATATCTTCTATTCTGCTCAATACTTACTTCTTTTCAATAAGCTTCTCGATCAGATCAGCCGCATCCTGAACGGTGGCAATGGTCTGAGCACTTTCTTCTTCCACGCTGATTCCGAATTCTTCTTCAAGTCCCATCACAATCTCAACCTATGTAAGTTACCAACATCCAATCTTGTTATTTGGTAAACAGATCGAGGATATGTTTGGCAAACTGGCTGATTCAAAAAGCCCATGTAGCTTATTGATACTTTATTTCAAAAAAATTAGTTTAGTGGCAAACTAGCTGATTCAAAAAGCCCATATAGCTTATTTATACTCTATTTAAAAGAAACTAGTTTAGTGGCAAACTACCTGATACAAAAAGCCCATGTAGCTTATTGATACTCTATTTCAAAAGAACTAGTTTAGATGCAACCAAACAAAACAGGATCTTTTCAATAAGCCCAAATAATAAGTCTCTGTATGATGGGCATACATCAGGGACAAGAAGAAAAGAATAAAAAGACATTTAGCTCTTAAATTAATACATCTTAAGACTTTTTCTTACTTGAAAAAACCTAACCACCAACCATTTTAGCTAGATGGTTTTTGGGCTAATCTCCCAATTGGTAACATCTATGAAAGAAGTGAACCACATAAACTACTCAAATATATAGAAAGAAAGCAGAAAATACCGTATCAAGAGAATCGGCTCCAAGTGAAGAAAACTTGGACTCTCCGGTTACAGCAGAGTCTTCTGGTAGTGCCAGCTGCTTCCTAACAATGCAACACACCTTGTCCACCGTCTCTGGTTTCGCCTGCCCAAAAATCAAAAACAGAATACTCACTCACTTGCCATACATATATATTATTATATATAGAGAGAGAATAAGCAAGAAATACAATATAAATAACAAGTAATTTTCTCTGCTTTCTTTTTCTTTTTCATGTTAAGATGTGATGCATGCATGCACAAACAAGTTATCCATAACACACCAAGCATACCAGCTCAATTTAACCTCCATATCAACTAAAACCATTAACAACCCACTATAAAAGACTTCTTTTATATGTGCATGTGGTAACATAGAATAGAACCCACAACAAAGGGAGAAAAAAGTGGTAAACTAATTATCTGCAAATTCCTGGCCTAATAAAATGCACTCCACAATCCACATAAAGTCATATGTATGAACATCTTAATTTATGACAAATTGGAAAGGGCAAAATGCAACAAAAAAGTTTCCTTGGTTTCTATCTAGTCTAACAAAGGAATTTTTTTTTTCTTCTCAAACAGTGTAAAGGAAGTTTGAAATTCCCCATTTTAATGCAACAAAACTTGAAAATTTTCAATTTTATAACCGAAACTTTCTATTTTATATCCATTTTGATCAGTACCCTGGTGATGCTTTAAAATTAGATGACAAACATGTCAAATTTATCTTCTATTACACCATAAACCTTTCATAAAGGATTAGTATCCATATCATCAAATGTTACAAGATCTGCATGCTACTCATAAAAATCATACAAAAAAAAACTGAAACTTTCTACATTAATTGACAAAAGAAACTCTCTGTTACACTAAACATAAACCAAACCAAACCAAACCAAACTTCAATGCATTTTGACACATTTTTCCCAATTGAAAAACACATACTTTTACACATTTCTTGAATTACATAATCAAACAAGAAAAATCCATCAACTACACATATGCATCCCCAATTATCAAAGCATGTAATCGATCAATCTCAATCCTTTCTATTCAACAACTTTTCATCAATTTGCCCTCAATTTGCAACATTTAAGTTTCAAAAACACAATTAACATTTTGTGCAGTGCAAATGAATGGTACCATATAAAAATCACAAATCCAAACAAATAGATAGATAGAAGAACATATACCGCACAAGAAACCCTTAGGCGTGAGGCAGAATGCAATTTAAGGGATGGGAAGGATTTCCCATTGATGGCAAGCGAAACCGCATTGAAGTTTGAAGCCCTTGAAAGTGCCTGTAAGTAAAAACAACCAAATCTTAGCCAAAAAAAAAGCTAGAATACCAAATCAAATCAATACTATCAAATTAAACTGCATATCAGAAAGCCAATTTGAATACAAAACAGTCAAAAAAACAAGCTAGAATACCAAATCAAATAACACAATCAGAAGTAAATTGCATATCAGAAAGCCAATTTGAACACAAAACAAACAAATCTAACCAATTAATCAATCGAATAAAGCAAGTAGTTCAATTAAGATCGTTTCAAATTACGAACAAATCTTATAAATCCTTTTTTTATAAGATCAGAAATCATCGAATCTATAAAAGCCATGGATCAAATCAATACCATAATAATAGGGTTTAAGAACACATTAAAATGAAAATTAATCAAACAACACTCAACAGAGCTTCAATAATATAACAAAACATTGATTAAACCACAAAGCTCTCAAAATTTATATGCAAAAACATCAAATATAGCTGCAATCACGTTCAGATCAGCTAAAAAAAAGCACAAAAAAAGAGAGGAGGATGTTAGTAATTTGACCTGATTAGGGTTGTGGCATGAAAGAGATGCCATAAAAGTAGAAGATCCAGCGATGGAGGAAGCCATGGATGATATCGAAAATGGAGGAAGATGATGAAATGAGAGATCTGAGATGGAAGAATTGAGAAGAGAAGAAGAAGGGAGGCGAAGAGCAGGAAGAGTGTGAAGGAATATTATATAGAGGAAAAGGGTTTATAGTTTGTATCGAAAACTTTGGGACTGTTTGGTAATTGGTAAGCAGCTGTGTTTGGAAATTAGTTCAGCAAAACCCACCCACACACAACAATTTATGACCCATTGCCCACCATTGCCACCCTCTACTATACTACTTCAACAATTTATGATACATCATCATAAATATATAAAAATCTAAACTAATTTTAGAGTAAACCACATATTTGGTCCCTATGGTGTATATTTTATTGTACGGTTGGTTCCTATTTTGAAGTAATTTTAGCACTTTTCATTTAAACCTTTCTATATAGAGAGAGAGAAAAGTTTCATACGAGAAACATAACTTTTTCTAAAAACGCGAGAACAATTCTCAACCACTCATTTGGTTAATAAAGGGGGCTTTGACCATATCACCCTTCTTTAATCATCTTCACCCTCCATGAAATACGTCAATCCTTAGTGATCCCATCCATCGTAACCAGAAATGTATGGCTGAAAATCGTCCTCACATTTTCTTAAATTGATATCGTTCGTATGAACTCACCTCTCTCTCTCTCTCTCTCTCTATATATATATATATATAGCTCATTAAGAATTTTGCAAGCTTGAGCTCGAGCTCGACTTGTTTACCCATAAATCAATTATTAATATGGTTTTTTTATTTTTTTAATACTTATTTTTTGATATATTTATTATTTAATTTATTATTATATATTATATATATTTATATTATATATTAATCGAAGCTTGTTTAGGCTCGCGAGCTTTATCATAACAGCTCAAGCTCGTCTATTAAATGAGTTTAAAATAAAGCTCGAGGTCGGCTCGAGCTCATTTAACTCAAGCTCGAATCGAGCTTTTAGCGAGTCGATCCCGAGTAGCTCACGAACAGTTCGGCTCACTTACACCTCTAGTCACAACCAAAATTAAGTTCACATTTAAACCTAACCCTATATATATAGGGGTGGGTTCAAATGTGAACCACTTTTTGGTTGTGCACGTGAGGACAGCCCAGAGCGCGACAGGCATCAATCTTACTTCCGCGGGTCAAGGCATATTCAGTCTGCATAAACATGCGGGTTAGTGTTATTCATACTGCATAACGCTATTATGCAAACTGAATAAGCTTTGAATAAAGCTAACCCGCGGCTAACCCGCCTGCGTCAGAGTGCGACCAAGCCTTATGCATATTGCATAACGCTTTATTCAGTCTGAATGATAGCGTTATGTAGTATGCATAAGTTTAGTTGAGGAAATTTCAGATTGCCACGTGACGGACTCCGGGCTATCCTCACGTTCACGACAAAAAAAAATCACATTTGGACCATGAAATGTCGCATATTTGAGTATTTTTATGGTTTGTCTTTACTTTAACTTATATGGGTGAAAATATCAAAGATTGTAAAATGGAGGTTAATATATATACAGGAAAGTTCAAATGTGAACCTATATTTCATTGTAAACGTGAGGATCATTAAAATTGCGTTATGTGGCAATATTCATTCTGAATATCATGCATTATTCAGAGTGAATAAAGGCGCATAAGCTTTTTTCACTCTGAATAATGCACGATATTCAAAGTGAATATTGTCACGTGACGCAATTTCAATGGTACTCACGTTTACAACCAAAATTGAGTTCACATTTGAACCTAACCCCTATAAAGGAGAGTTATTTTGTTAACCACTCAAATTGTGTTAACCGTGTTAACCCATCTCCACCATAGATCAAAACCAATCCATCTTAATGTGATATTTGATTTTATCTTTATTTTTTTGCGTTTTTCATGTCTTACTCACTTTTTAATATATTACCTCTTTTAACTTGCAGATTATTCGGTGACTAGCAATATAAAATGTATGCTTATATATATATATATAAGATCATATATGAATTAGACATTTGATGTCACATCTTGCAAACTCCATGATTTCGTCATGGCTCCATACTTTTGAGAGGCTTTATAAGTTTTATATCTTATTTTTAGTGAATTGGATAAATCATCCCTAAATATATACTCGAACAACATCTTCCTATATTATTTTTCTAATTTATTAAACATATTAGAGCATCCACACTGGTGAAACCTTCAAAAACCCCACTTACCATATTTTCCAGCCACATCTGTAACGGCCCGTTTTCTTATATTAAGTTTTATCGATACTTGACTGATTGTCTAACTCGGTTAACTGAATTTGTAAAGGTCGGGGGCTAGAGTGTCATTTTGAGAAGTGAAAGGTAAGAGTTGGAGGCTTATGAAAGAGAGAAACCCCCAACTTCCATTCAGTTTCTTTGCAGTCGTACGAGAGAAGGGGGAAGTGTTCTTGAAGGGGATAGACCAAAGGGGGTTCAATTGAGGGTCTTTTTGGTACAATTGAAGTGGTGAATTCACTATTTCCATTGGAGGTAAGAACTCTATGTTCAATTTATTGTGAATAGTTCGAGCTACTTTCAGGTGAGTACACGATCTATGCTAATTGTGGTTATGCTTATATGGCTTTTATGCATATGTAATTATGTGTTATGATTGTATTATGGGATGATAGTACCTATGGTGGTAGTGATACCCCTAGGGAAGCGGATGATAGTACCTAGGTGGTATTTGATACCCCTAGGGAAGCTGTATGGATTATGAGGCCTGGTACCAGTGTCATTGGATGAGATTTACGCATATGATGGTTATGTGTTGGTTATGTTCGTATGATGATAATTAGTATAGATATGTGCTCACTAAGCGAAAGTTTACCCGTGGTTGTTTCTTTCTTTTAGCGCCAGTTACATCTTCGGGTAGCAAGGGAAAAGCTCACGTGTGATGATCCGGTGAAGTCGCCAGTGTTAGGATTGTGTGCGAGACAGTAACAGGGTTACCGTGCCCAATGTTATAAGACACTAGTAGGTCACACCGCTGCACACCTAATTGAGAACATTTGTGTAAGAGATAATTGAGAAGAGAGAAATAAATAATATATAAGTTAATAATTATTTGTTAGATTAATTAATCAGTAAATTAATTAATTAATTAAGGGATTAATTAATAAGAGATAATTATAAAAGGAATTTTAATCAGATACAAACACTGTCTTATTTATGTCTATAAATAAAGGCTTAAAGTGTTTATCAGATAGATTTTCCTCACGCAAAAATTACTCTCTCTCTCTCTCTCAAACCGCCGCCGGCCTTCCCTCTCTCACACACATCGATCGAAATTTTTGATCAGTCTCGGTGGTCTAGCAACCCTCTCGCGTGGTGTCAGTAGCGGTGTACCCCCTGCTCGCTTTCCGGAGTTTATTCGCTTAAAGGTAAACCATAAAAACCCACTTGATTGTATCTACAGAGTTTTAGGATTGGATCCGTTCTTGGGAATCTAGGTTTTTGTTTTTCCGCTGCGTGTATGTAGCCTATGATTCCCAACAGTGGTATCAGAGCCACTTCCTAAAACCTGCAGATCAGGTTTATCTGTTTATTAGGTTTGATAAAAAATTTAATGGTTTAATTTTATCGTTAAAAATTGGATTTTTTTTATGAACCTAATCGGTGGTGGAACGGCGGCAGTTAGCAGACCGAACCACCAGACCACCGTGATACCACCGCCAGCGGCACCACAGATGGTGGTGACCGGCGGCTGTTCCTCGCCAAACCACCAAGAATGGTGGTGGTGGCGCTGCCGTTGCTTAGCGACGGCGGCAGAGAGGATGGTGATGGTGGCGGCGGCCTTGGTCGTCGTCATCGGTTAAACCGCAAACCACCATGCCACCCGCCGGCTGCCCTAAGGCCGAGCCAAGGCGGTGGCAGTGGTTGTTTGTCTTTCGCGAACGCAAGCCGCACCACCGTACGGTGGTAGCGGCGTTTGTTGTTGATAATTCCGCCGGCCACGGCGGCGATGGTGGCTACGGCTGCCGTTGTCGTCGATTGGCCTAGCGGCGGCGGTGACGATCAATGGTGGCCGGTTTTGGTTGCCTCGATCGATCGACAACCACCGATCGGCTGTGCTGGCTGATTGCCACTACGGTCGACGGTTGTGGTATGCGCCGCGCATGACGGTGGTGGCTGATTTGCTGCTGCCGTCGTGGTGGTGATGGTGGTTTCCTTGTTGTTCGACCGAGAGTGGTGGCGGCGATGGCGTAGGTTGCCGTTGTCATCACCGGTGACGACGATTAATGGTGGCGGTGGTCGACAACCACCGCAATGGGGTGTTGGCCACTGCCGGAATCGATTTCCGACCAAAGTAGGCGGCGGCGGTGGTGTTTGCACTGCTGCTGTCGCCGATATCTGATGTGAACCAGCTCGAGCCGCGAGTGGTGGCTTCGCGCCGCGAACAGCAGCTTCGCGCCGCGAGAAGCGACCTTCGTGCCGCGAGCAGTGGCTTATGGTGGTAGCTGTTGTTTTCCCGGAACACCGACCAGTGCGGGGCGGCGGCAGGTGGCTGTTGCTGTTCGCGGAAGGTGATATCTGGATAAGGGTTATCCAAACCAGATAGGTTTGAAACTCTAGGGATAATTTTAATTTTATTATTAATTTTAATCTTTTTGATAAATTAGAAATTAAAATTATCCGTTTATGTCATAGTCAAACCCTTTGACCCGTGGTTGTGCTTTTATTTATACATATGTTCCCTTTTATTATTGTTGGTTACGGGAGGCCTGCGTGCCATTTACAACCCGCTGTTAAATTGTAATATTTTTTTGATAATAAAATAAATAAAATCGAGACCTGAAGACAGAGCTAAGGAGACAGCCATGGAACTTGGAGCCAGTGGGAGCGCCGAGAAGATTTGTCCCTTAGGAATAAAGACCGTTGTTTTGTGTTGGCTCACGAAACGACAATAGTTAAGGGTTTTTGACTGTGACATGTTTTTAGTGTGTGGTTGTTTATATTTAATTGTTATATGAATTACGTGGTTGTTTAGTTGCTTAATTTCCTTTAAATTAAATATAAATGTTTTTAAAATTAAATGTTTTAAAAGAAAAATTGGATACAAATACAGTTTGTGTTTGGATCCAAGATTTTGAAAAACTGGCAATTTTTACCCTTATCAAAATCATAGATTAGTAAGTGCAACCCACTTTAGGGGCACCTCCGGTGTAAGGTACATAGGACGTTGTAAGTGAACACACTATGAACGCCCGTGTTCAAACCGAAACTGGAGGGCGATAAAACTCTGCGAATTATCTCCGGGTGGTACCGGCCAGGGTTTGTCCAGGTCCCGGGTGGTGCAGTCTATTTTGGTAATTATTTATTCACCGGGTGGTAACGGGCCAAAATGCACTAGAGGGACTAAATATGCACGGATTAAATATCCGATGTCCCGACGATCTAGAAATCGTATTTTCGAATTAAAATGCGATTGGTATAGTTTTTACCTACCATAAATCGCATGAGTCGGTTTGACATGATCACATGCTTCCCGACATATGTGAAATATGGATTCTAGTCTAATAAATTTATTTTAAGGGTAATAATTTATTAGAGGTTTTATAATTATAAACTAAGCTTGGAATTTTATTCTTTATTGTAGATGTCTTTTTCTGTAATCCCGTTTTATACCCTTGAGGAATCACTGAGACTCATCAATGGAAAATGGAAACTTACAGGACAAAATTTTCCAGTTTGGAAAATGCACCTTGATAATATCTTGCGTGCACAGGGTAAGTTTTACGTTTTAGAAAAACCTGTATCACGACCTAAGAGTAATTCTCCTGAAGAGGAATTTACTCAGTACTTCAAGTATATGGCAGATGAATCGGATGTCATGTCAATTCTGATTTTCTCTATATCATCCGAGTTCGCGGATAGATTAAGAGATACATCCTACCACGAGGTCGTGAAAGATATAAAAAGCCAGTTAGGTTTCTACAGACATACAGGTAAGCTTCTGATCATGAAAGAGATACTTTCACTAAAACTGAAGAAGGACCAGTCAGTTAAAGACCATCTTATGGAAATGAGGAGGCTCTTTAAATGCTAATCTCGTGGATACTGATTGGATTGATGAGCTGGGGGATTTGAGTTGCCCAGAATGCGGTAGCAAGGATATTTGCGAGCACTCGATGAATATCGACCAGATAGAGATCGGTTTACCCGATGCTCCAGGTATCTTTATGATAGATTGCTTAATCACTTCTTATGAATCATGGGTAATTGATACAGGCAGTGGTAACCACATTTGTAAACATTTACAGGGATTCACTAGAAGAAAGACTTTGAGGAAGGACCGTTCGAACCTACGAGTTGGCGAAGGCACTCCGCTGATAGCTGAAGCTGTAGGATCTTATAGTCTTAGTTTACCCTCGCGTCTAGTTTTGGAACTGGATAATTGTTATTATATTCCAAATATGATTAAGAATGTTTTGTCTTTCGATTTGTTAGTAGACCAAGGTTTTTATTACAAGTATGATTATAAAATGATTTCTGTCTTTAAAAATAATATTTTCTATTTTAAAGCAACACCTGTGAATGGTCTATATACAGTAAATCTACAAGAAAATAGTAGTGAAATCTATCATATAAGTAAACGATCCAAAGACATTGAGGATCAAACTTACCTCTGGCATTGTCGTTTGGGCCACATAAACAAGAAACGCGTTGAATTACTCCTAAAAGGAGGTTTTCTTGGCACTTTCGATTATAAACCTTTTGATAATTGCGAGTCTTGTTTATCTGGCAAAATGACAAAGCAACCTTTCAACAAAGAAAATGAAAGGGCTACTGACTTGCTAGAAATAATTCACACAGATGTGTGTGGACCATTTAGTCATGTGGCAAGAGGAGGATACTGGTACTTCATTACCTTTACTGACAATTTCAGTAGGTATGGTTATGTCTACCTTATGAGACATAGATTTTAAAGCTTTGAAAAATTCAGAGAATTTCAGAATGAAGTACAGAATCAACTTGGTAGAAAGATCAAGTTTTTGCGGTCGGATCGCGGAGGCGAATATCTTAGTGATGAGTTTGACAATCATCTGATGGAGTGTGGGATTGTATCCCAACTCACACCTCCGTATACACCTCAGATGAATGGTGTGTCAGAAAAGAGAAATCGTACTTTACTCGATATGGTACGATCGATGATGTGTCACTCTACGCTACCAATGTCATTCTGGGGACATGCGCTCGAAACAGCAGCACATATACTGAACAGAGCGCCAACAAAGTCAGTAGAAAAGACTCCATATGAATTATGGAAGGGTAAGAAACCCAATATATCTTTTCTAAGAATTTAGGGTTGTGAGGTTTACGTCAAACGACCCACCTCAGAAAAACTCAAGCCCAAATCCGACAAGTGTTTCTTCGTTGGATATCCCAGGACCACCGTGGGATATTATTTCTACAACCCTGAAGAGAACAAAGTTTTTGTTGCTCGAAATGGAAAATTTCTGGAAGAAAAGTTTCTCAGTTCTGGGAACACCAGAAAGGATGTAGATCTACAGGTAGTAGACGAAGAAAACACTACACCAATTGTTGAGCCAGAAATTCAACATGAGAATGTTGAACCTCAATCAGAACCGATTGAGGAAGTGCAAACACAGGACCTTCGCAGATCCAGTAGGGTAAGACAAGAACCAGATAGGTATCTTGGGTTTCTAGTCTCTCAGGACAGCGGAGACTTGAATGAACCAACATCCTATGGAGAAGTTGTGTCAGGAAATGAGTCTGAACTATGGCAGGAAGCCATGAAGGCCGAGATGCAATCCATGTACGACAACCAAGTTTGGGAGTTGACTGATTTGCCACAACACTGTAGAGCTGTTGGACGCAAATGGGTTTTCAAGAAGAAAACCGACATGGATGGGAATGTACACACTTTCAAGGCCAGACTGGTCGCAAAAGGGTTCACGCAAACTCATGGTATCGACTATGATGAAACCTTTTCGCCAGTGGCCATGCTAAAGTCGATTAGGATTCTAATGGCCATTTTAGCGTACTTTAACTACGAGATCTGGCAAATGGACGTCAAGACAGCCTTTCTAAATGGAAAGTTAACAGAAGACGTTTATATGGAACAACCAGAGGGGTTTGAAGATCCTAAGAATCCTAATAAGGTGTGCAAACTGCTAAAATCCATTTATGGATTAAAACAAGCATCTCGAAGCTGGAACTTACACTTTGATGAGCGAATCAAAGAATTTGGTTTCACCAAAAGTGAGTTCGAGCCGTGTGTCTACACTAAGTTCAGTGGGAGCATAGTAACCTTCTTGGTCTTGTACGTAGATGATATTCTACTCATAGGAAACGATGTACCAACTTTACAGAGTGTAAAGAGTTGGTTAAGCAAATGTTTCCAGATGAAAGACCTTGGAGAAGCCGCTTATATACTTGGTATAAAGATCTACAGAAACAGATCTAAGCGGCTTATCGGACTTAGTCAAAGTACGTACATTGATAAAATCCTGAAGAAATTCAGGATGGATGAATCCAAGAAAGGATTTATCCCGATGCAACATGGCATAGTGTTAAGTAAAACACAGTGTCCTGTTTCTAGTCAAGATCAGGACAAGATGAAATCAGTTCCATATGCATCAGCAATTGGATCGATTATGTATGCCATGTTATGTACCAGGCCCGATGTTGCTTACTCAATAAGTGTTACGAGCAGATATCAACAGAATCCAGGAGAACCTCATTGGGTGGCTGTCAAGAACATTCTCAAGTACCTGAGAAGAACGAAAGATTTGTTCTTGGTCTTTGGAGGTTCTGAGGATAAAATTGGTGTCAACGGCTATTCTGATGCTAGTTTCCAGACCGACAGAGATGATTTTAGATCACAGTCGGGGTAGTTTTCACCCTAAACGGAGGCGCGATCTCGTGGAAGAGCTCGAAGCAGGACACGATTGCAGATTCAACTACAGAAGCAGAGTACATTGCAGCATCTGATGCGGCAAAGGAAGCTGTTTGGCTAAGGAATTTTCTATCGGATCTAAGAGTCATTACCAGCATCTCTAGACCGATCGATATATTCTGTGATAACTCGGGAGCCGTGGCGCAAGCAAAGGAACCTAGAGAGCATCACAAGTCAAGACACGTGCTCAGAAAATATCACTTTATCCGAGAAATCATTGGAAGAGGATATGTGAGAATATGCAAGATTCCAACAGAAGAAAACGTCGCAGATCCGCTGACAAAACCACTAGCAAGGGTGAAGCATAAGGCACATGCAAATTCCATTGGGATGCAGTACCTGGACGCCAGTAGCTAGTTTTAGTTTATTAATTATTACTATAGTTTAATTTAGAACGATTCAATCATGTAAAGTTCTTAATGTAATAAATGGAGGTTTTTATTCATGATTGTTTTAAATTAACTATTTTTCGCATATTTAACATATCCATGATTTTACAAAGTTTTGTTTGAAATCTAAATTTCCGTAGCCACTTATTGAAATGGGAATTTCAATAGGGAGTTTAACGCTATTATAAATACTTGATGATTGATTCGAAGTAGAGAATAAAAGCACAAGGGATGTGACCAAGTATTTATAGATACTCATCAGAGTGCTTGGGTATTGGAAGTGACCAGTATCAAGTCTGCTTCATGGAGCTTCAGTCATAAGCATTGACTTGATAGGTTGTCCTTAGACCTGAGATACTTGGTTTGGGAACATGAGGACTACTGTACTCTTAGCACGTCCTAACGCTGCACCGTAACAGGGAGGCCATACGGGACGGGACTAGATGCAGCGGAAGCCGTGGATCCAAATGCAAGTAGCCAAGAAGGGATTTGCACCTCTTTCAAAAGAGAGATATTTCCGGGCCCCTTGACGATTAAGATTGGCAGAAAACGCGTGGCCATGCTCGGATAGAATAACAAGTGTTATTTAGTAATATCCGTTACTGCAGGCAATCGAAATCAGAGTCAAGAAATACTTGAATTTGAGAAATGAATCCTCCACTCCATGTCTCAAAATCATTTTAGAAATATCGTGTGCAAAAGGAATAAACCTGTGTACAAATTCAAAGCGTGAATTGTATCTCTGGATATAAGAGATCTTATAACCTGGTTAACCTAAGTGTCTGGCTAGGGACCTCCTTAGGCTAATGGTAACAGCACAGTTACATGTCTAGCACAAGTGGGAGTCTGTTAGGATTGTGTGCGAGACAGTAACAGAGTTACCGTGCCCAATGTTATAAGACACTAGTAGGTCACACCGCTGCACACCTAATTGAGAACATTTGTGTAAGAGATAATTGAGAAGAGAGAAATAAATAATATATAAGTTAATAATTATTTGTTAGATTAATTAATCAGTAAATTAATTAATTAAGGGATTAATTAATAAGAGATAATTATAAAAGGAATTTTAATCAGATACAAACACTGCCTTATTTATGTCTATAAATAAAGGCTTAAAGTGTTTATCAGATAGATTTTCCTCACGCAAAAATTACTCTCTCTCTCTCAAACCGCCGCCGGCCTTCCCTCTCTCACACACATCGATCGAAATTTTTTATCAGTCTCGGTGGTCTAGCAACCCTCTCGCGTGGTGTCAGTAGCGGTGTACCCCCTGCTCGCTTTCCGGAGTTTATTCGCTTAAAGGTAAACCATAAAAACCCACTTGATTGTATCTACAGAGTTTTAGGATTGGATCCGTTCTTGGGAATCTAGGTTTTTGTTTTTCCGCTGCGTGTATGTAGCCTATGATTCCCAACAGCCAGCTCAGTCATGTTTGAAAGTTATAAGACAATGTTGTGAGAACTATGTTCAATTTATGTTTAAATTACGTATGAGATGTTGGGTTTTATGTCTATCTGGGATGTTTTGTTATGTTCCAAACCTATGGAGTCTTTTTAAATGATGGGTTGTCTTTTCTTTGGTTTCTAAGGACAATGCTTCCGCTTATTTCAATGATTTCCAATTAAACTTTTCTTGGGTTGTCTTTTCTTTGGTTTCTAAAACCCAATCCAAGTTTCAGATAAAGACCAAATTTATTATTTCTAATGCATCTCTCGTCCTAATATATATCCAACGATTAATAATTATTTTTCTTATTTTTCACATTAATTTAACTTTCCATTAAAACCCCAATCTTTTATATATAATGAGATCAAGTTAAGGGGAAACTCATTTTATATTATATAACTAGGGTTAAGTTCTGGTAAGATCAAACTGTTTCCGTGAGAGCGGTGAGACCAACATATTTTATATGAAACTTCACATCAAAACATTTGTGAAGGTAAAAAAAATTGAACATTTATCGTAAAAACATACTAAAAACACTAATGAAGAAAAAAAAATCCAAAAAAAGGTAAAAAACGAAACCTTCACAGCATTTCCGCTGTGAAGGTTCGCATTATTTTTATGTAACCTTCACAGCATTTGAGTTGTGAAAGTTTCGTTTTTTTACCTTGTTTTGGATATTTTTTTGCATCGAAAGTGAATTTTAGGTCTGTGTATTCGAGTTTTATTTACCTTCACGGTGTTTTTTTGTGAAGTTTCATACGTTAAGTATTGGTCTCCCGCGGTCTCACGAAAACAGCTTGGTCTCACCTGATCCTAAGTCTATATAACCATACATTACCGTACATTTATCAGGCGCTCCGTCTCGCCGGTGCCCAACCCGAACCGCGACCCGACCGAAGGCCCAAACCCGCCTGTCCCTCTCTCTATTTCTGACCCAAACCCGCCTGCGACCCGATCCCGACCCGGTCAACATTTGTGTCACTCCACCCCATACCCATCTCCAATGTTACATCTTTGGCCCCTGAACCTATAATACTTATTCACTTTATACCTTTAACTTTTCAATATTTCATTTTACATTTTAGTCATATATCGTGTATTTGACAAAATACGTTAAAAATACGTTTTTAATTTTAACAAATCATGCCATTAAATTCGTATCGATGATACGATTGAAATGAGCCTAATATTGACTATTTTTCGACATACTTATTTTATTATATGCTATATATACGTTCCAACTTCGAACCACCTGAATCCTGTATCCATTTTCAAATTTACATATTAGCCCCTCAAGTTAGAACTTATAAGGTTTATTCACTTTACACTTTTTACTTTTCAATATTTCATTTTACGTTTTAGCCATATATTGTGTATTGGCTAAAATACGTTTTAATTTTAACAAATTACGCCATTATCTTCGTATCGACGATACGATCGAAATGAGCCTAATATTGAATATTTTTTGATGTAGTTATTTTATTATATACTATATAGACGTTTCAACCGACCCG
>CM058042.1:30609837-30682021 GCA_030169165.1 Centaurea solstitialis | reverse complement strand
GAAGACAAAAAAAAATAACACATTTGACTAGTAGGAGTCAACAAAAAAGCCGTTATAGGACCGTTATAACGGTATTAATGCCGTTATGGCACCGTTATAACGGTTTTAACGCCGTTATGGCGCCGTTATAATGGTCCGTTATAGGGCCGTTATAATGGTCCGTTATAGGACCGTTATAATGGTCCGTTATAGGACCGTTATAATGGTGCGTTATGCAAATCCGTCATGTAGAATTGACTTTTTTTGTCGCCTAGCCAAGAGGACCGTTATAACGGCGTCATAACGGCTTTTTGGGGGTATGAGGTGCTAAGAAGGAGAGAAAATGGGTATATGATTAAAGGTGGGGTGCCCTTATGGGCATAGCCGCCAAAATCCCTTGATTATTGCATACCATCTCACCAAACACTTCCAAAGTTTTGTACTTTAATTTTTAGTGGATTGCATAAATCATCCCTCAAGTACACTGAATCACTATCTTTCTCCATTATTGTTCTAATTTCGGAATAGGTCCCCATCGTTACCATTAGTTTTTATCATTGTCCTTGCCTTTAGTTTTTTTTTTTTATTCCTTTGTTAGATATCATCACATGCTAGTTGCATAAGGGGTATTTTAGTCATTTCAAACCTTATCCTTCTCCGAGCCGAACCCCCATCACATTCATCTATCTTTGTCATCCCCTTTAAGAACACTAGTCTATAAACAGGGACGGATTTAGAACTTTTTTCAAACATGACACCATTTAACTATAAATAACATATATAAAGATAATTTTCACAAAGTTTCTATTGGTCTAGTGGTTGCTTCATTGTTTTTCAAAGGTGAAGTATCAAGTTTAATTCTTTGTACAAGCAATTTTTTTATATATAAACACTAAATCTGAAATTAAAAGGTAAAATCTAAAAAGATGTCTCTAACAAAGACTTGAACCCATAACATCATGGTTGTAAGGCATCTAACTAACCAACCCAACCAAAAAAAACTTGTGTTTTTATTGTATTTTCAAAATATATATGGTGGCACACAACAAATTGATACGGTGGCACCATAATTTTTTACACACGATGGAGAAATAAAACGGTGGCACGTGCCACTGTGTGCCCTTCTTTAGCTCCGTCCCTGTCTACAAAGCGAAATCTAAATTTAGAAAACCAAGATCTGCAAGTTTGAAAACGCTATACACACAACAAATCCTATAAATCCAACAGTCACATATTCGAATGCAAGGCATGTATAAAACAAACATACACACACATGTTTAGGTGTCCTAATAAAGTACCTTATACAACTTCATTTTTTATAGGACCAAAAAAGGAGTGTTCTACGCAAAAGTGTTATGATAAGTTTATATGACGTTTTTGGCATCGTAACAAGTTTCTTATAAGTTTATAAAATAAAACATCGAATTAGTTATTTTACACTTTTGAGAAGTGTCTTATAAACCCATATTTTTATAATAAAACACTTATATTTAGCAACCTTCATGTTTAACAACTGTTCTCAAAGGTACTTCAATAAAAATGCTCAACGGATTCTATGTTCAAGGGTATTCTGGTCATTTAATGATTTGATTAAATATCTCTAAAATCTTAATTGCTCCTCTATACTAGCCATAATTATGCTCTTATCATAATCAACTTCCTTTAATTCCGATTTGAATTAGGGTTTTCATTTATGTGTGAGTCAAATGCAGTGGCACCGCAAACCTATGATATGTTTAATAAGATAGACCTCCAAAACTGAATTTCTTTAAGTCGGTAAAGGTTGGGAATCACCTTGAAAATGATCCTAATAAATAATTCACCTCAATGGTTGTGTTAGAACATCTCTATCAGGTTATCTATAAAAAAAGACTCAAAAGTTAAAATATTTAGATAAAACTACATTTCACACCAACATATTTTTATTTTAGAGATTTGAACATTAATTATTATTAAAGTATTATATAATTTTATCATTACAATACAATTTTTTCAAAAAGAATGTATAAGTTAATAATAGTTTAACTTTATTGATGGAAATGAAAAAAGAAATAATTTCTCTTAACTCCGACCAAGTTTTAGAGAATTCTTTAGACTTGGGAGTTTTTCTTGTTGTTTTATTTTTTACAGAACGTTATAGAGAAATTGTTGGAGCAATATAGAGAACAAAACCTTCATTTTCTCTATTTTATTGAAGTTGTTGGAAATGCTGTTAATGACCTGGTTTATCGTGCTAAACCATATACTATTACAATAATGCACCTATTACCTTTTGTGTTAATTTGTATTGTATTTGTTATAAGTTTCGCAATGAATCGGTTATTTTAAAAACCATGGTAGTTTACGTTATGTATTATAAAATGACATTTTTGAAGGGAAAAACATATTTCACCCATGAAGTAAATGGTTAATGTGACAAACAAAAAAAGAACCACTTAGTTATGACAGCGATTGAAAATTTCGACAAAATTAATGACTTTGACGTGTCACATTGTCACTGCTTGTGTAAGTGCCCAAAATGGTGTACGAGACGTAACAAACAATACTTAAGAGGAAAGAAATAAATACGAACTCTGATTTACACGTGGTCAACAATGATAATATCACAGCTACTTGAGAACTTGGATGTTCATAGTATGTAATCAGAAAGTAAGAAGACGTTTTGTTTGATGGAAAGTTTTTTAAGGATTTAAATTTTTTAACTAACAAGGTGTTCAGTTCGATGGAACTTTTGTAGGGATTTGAATTTAATGGAAGATTTAGGATCTTAGTGCGTTTGGTTTATAGGATTTAGAATGAAAATAGTTTTCATTTTTATTGATAATTTATAAAATCAAATTAAAAATAATATACTTTAATTTTTTTAATTGGCTATTAATAAAAGAATGTTTTAAACATGTTTTAAAATACTGTTACAAATAAATCCTATGAAATATTAATTATCCCTATAAGATTTCTAAATCCAATATTTGTGATATTTCACTTTGAGCCTCTCCTTTAAATTAAATATAGAATTGGAATGAAATACAATTCAATATAAATCTTACCAAATCCTGTGAACCAAACATGTCCTAAGATAGTAGGAACCGAAGTATTCATTGATTAATTGAGGAATCAACTGAAAAAACCTGTAGATAATTTGAGCGTTATTGAAAGAAAAACTCAAGTCGATATGTAAGCAATTGACTTTTTTTTCAATAAGTTCAATTGTTTTGCTTTATAATTCAATTAGAATGTTCTTATCTAAAATCAAAGGTTCAAATCAAATGAAGCGTATTCATGAAAGATGTAGGAAGCTTAACGTAATGATCAAAACAAAGTATTTACATGATTTGGATGAATATCCAAACATAAACATCAATGTTTGTTTTTAAAAGGTGTTGAAATCTTGTATGATTTCACTCCTGATTTTTAGAAGGTGGTGCTAAAATCTCAAATCTGATTCCTGTAAGACTATTTATTTTTATAAACTAGAAAAAGTCTGAATATATACAATTTTTTGTTTTAGCCCTCAAAGATTCAACTTAAATACGTCAATTTAAGTAAGCATCAATGGTCGAAAAACAAAACGAAGAAAAAATAAATAAAAGGATACCGGTAGATTTGCAAGGTTATAGAGTTTTAACTATCTGACACACCAAATCCCCGATTTAAGCGATTCAATATATTTTGGAATGCCAACACACAAATGACTGATCCGCAATCTTCGTGTTTTGCGTTTTCACAAATTCTAGGTGCACCTAGGCGAAAACCGAAGTTGAAATCAAAAGAATGTCATTGTCGTCTTGCTAAACAAAAATACGAGATAATTAACCGATTAGGTTACCAATTAATTTATCAAGGGACATTTAGAATTGAACTCTAAAAAGAGAGAGAAGAGAAACAAACACTCTAAATTGCCTTATGTCTCACTAAATCGAACATAAATAGCAAGAAAAGAACTGAAAACCAAAAAAATAAACAAAGCCTAAGTATCTATTGAGTTGAATAGTCCTAACAGTAAAGAGGTGTAAATCATGAGTGAGGTCTCGGGTTAAAATCCTTGCATCCTCTCAACTATAACTACCGATCCCTCGTGCAAAAAAATTAAATCACCGATTAAAACACCGATTATCGAATAAATGACCGGTTATAATACCAATCGAGATTAACCATACCTTTCAAACAATGAGTGCATAATACCATACAAAACATGAATACATTTGAAACACATTGAAAAAAAAAAAGATGACTTATTGTTGTAGGATATTGAACTCCACCAGCATTTGATGTAGTTTTTGTGCATATATTGGAATGGGATCTTCATCTTCTATTAGCTTTGGATACAATGGGAGGAAATGATCACGAGATACCGATCTCAACTCCTCTCGTCGTCCATCGTCATCCTGTATTTCGTTTAACAAACTAACGACCACTTCAAACCATATCTTCAAGCATAAGAATCTCGCGTCTCCATCTTTGCTTCCTTTGCAAAGAACAGAAAGACTCGGAAGTATTTCATGCACAAAACTCCTCCGGTTTTCCTCAATTACGGATGGTTCTTCAGTGATTGCCTCGAGAACGCGTAGAAGGGTTAGCTGAAAGTCATCCCTTCCCTGAAATTTGATGATTATATATAGTGAATTGTTTCCCAAGAACGTAGTGTTGCAAATAAACATAACCAAACAAACACAGTATATTCCACAGTGACTTACGGTATGAGAGGCATGATGAACATAGATCTTGCAAAAACACATAAGGCGAAGAATGTAGAAATGGAAATGCAAAAATAAAAGAACTAACCTGTCCAAAATCGTTCATTTCTTAGTGTAATGTCTATGTTTTTTTTGCATTTTCACATGAACGATGGTTCTTTTGTAATAAAAAGAAGTATGGTGGTTCAAAACTATGTTTCGAGTGTTTTGCAAACAACGCATATTTCTTGCAAAAACACAAAATACGATCAAATGTGGAAATGCGAAAAATAACCATCCTGCCTACCCAAGATTGATCAATATTATTGTAATGTCATTTCTTTTTGCATTTTCGAATAAACAATTGGTACTTTTTGTATAAAAAAGACAAATACGTTGGTTTAAAAACTTAACACAAGCATCTTATAGGGACAAGTTCAGTAGAAAACTGTAATTATTTTGAGAAACCATAAGAACCAAATATTCTTGATAAATATCATGCATATTCATTATGAATATCACGATATTCATTATGAATGAATATTCAAGTGTCTTTACTTACATCGTTGCCTATATTTGGTTCCTCATTTCTCAAAATATTTACATTTTAAAAAAAACTTCCCTCACTCCTGATAAATCAGCCAAACATACATTTGTCTATTCACTTATGCATGTAAAAAGGCAACCATATCAACAAGAAGTACTTCATTTACCTGAAATGGCGATTCCACAAGTTTGATGAGAGTTTTGAGTTGTTGCAAAACCTGAGAGTTAACCACCCTGCGTTTAAACGATGAACTTCCAAGAAGGTTTAAAACAACCGAAAAAAGCTGAAGATTGGTCTTTGAAGCAGCAGCTCTGCCCGATAAAGCAGCAACTTGCCGTCTCCCACTCCCACCCAACAGTTGCTGAATATCGGCCATAATGGTCTCCAATAACCCTGGTATAGTAGACACCACACCATACAAAAACGCTTCCAAACACTGCTGCAAATACGCACCCTTTTCCTTCACCAGCCGATCCACAGTTGACAGTAATTTCCCGTTCAAGAAAAAATGTGCAAGCCATCTCTTTCGGTTCTTACAAAGCAACGTCACAAAAACGAGTGTCTTTCCTCTAAGAACTTCACCTCCGTGCTCAATGAGAGCCACAAGACTCGGCACTAAATTCTTATCTTCGACCAAGGGGAGAAGGTGGCGGCCGATATTGGTGAAAAGGCTGCTGCCAAGCATTGCCATGTTTAGAAGGTTTAAGCAGATTTGCTGTTCACGGGCACTGCCCTTTGAAAGGGCTGCAGCGATTTCCTTGAATGTGAGTTTCTCCATTACTTGTTGGATGCTTGGAGGGTTAAAACGGACTAAACGGACTAAACAAGATCCTGCTGTAAGTCTCATGGTCTCCTGCTTTCCTGGAGCTCGGAATATGTAACAAAGATTGTTGATTACGTCTTGGGTGGTGAAACGGGTAGCCCAATATCCTCCTTGACTTGAGATGTTCTCAATTGTCCTCAATGCGTAAAGTTGAGTAATATCATCTTCACCTTTGCGCAAAAGGGATGTTACCAGTGAAATCATTGGACTTGGAACCTGCGTTAACAAGTAAATTTAAGCTCATTTATACTAGGGTATTTTACAGAAGGGCAAATTGCATAAAAGTGAAACTTAATTTGCTTAGATTCCTATTTCGGATAACACGCTTTAATATCATCTTCATGTTGATAACTCTAATTTATAGAAAGGTATTTTAAAGAAGGGAAAATTGCATGAAAATGAAATGTAATTTGCATAACATAATTTCAGAAACCTTCATATTTGATAACTCAGATGTGACAACTCAAACATTTTAAGTACTTGGTTTACATCTAAGAATGCATGAAAATGCATGTAATTTGGTCTAACATCCTATTTTGAGCAAAATATTTTGGTTTAAATGTTTGAGATATCGCATATCAATTACCAAAATGGAGGTTTTGAAAGTATGTTACACAAAACAAAGATCATATTACACTGCATTTTCAAGCAATTTTCCCAAATTACATTGCATATTGAATCTTCAAATAGGTAGCACATATAAGACCCAATATTTTATATTAAAAAAGAACTTTTTTCAAACAAGAGATTGTAGCAATGAAGATGAAAAATGACCTGCCATCCTGATGAATTCCTGCTTTCCTTGGATGGACTTTCTGGTGGATTACTTGCTTTAGATTGATCACTTTGAGTAGATATATAAAACAATAACTCGCCCAAAGCAGCCATACAGAACCTTCTGACTTTCTCTTGCCTATCCACTAAGCCTTCATTCAAGGAGCTTAATATTCCAGAATTTGACAAATCGTCATTAATAACGGTAGAATGGCGTATCAATAAGCCAAGAAGTGAAGCAAGCTGAACACGCAAAGTCGAGACCTTGGCCTGCCGAAGCATTTTGACAAGAACGGGCATTATCGGACCATTGGTCAAAATATTGGCTGCATCGACATTGCTGCTTAACATCTCAAGATATCTGATCACATTCTGCTTTTCACCAGTAGAGGTATTCCCATTTAGAATGCTTATGATACATTTGCTGAGCCCATCCACCTGCTCTTTCGATATTTTGACAAAATCAGCTGCCGGCATTGCATCAAAGGGGAGAGAAGGGACAGATTCAGACCCTTTATCCGACTTTTTGCTGGGCATCACAGGTCTCACAGAAAGATCCGACGGATGCCAAAGCACCTGTGAAAGGTTAGGAGAGGATCTGGATGTGTCTGATTCAACAGAACCGTCTGAGCCTTCTACGATTCTTTGAATCCTGGTTTGAGGTGAAGCCGTTGGCGGAGTTGCAGGCACTTCGATATGATTCGAAGAAGATTCATGTTCAGTTCTTCTGGAGTCATATGGTGCAGGTGTGTTGATTATGGGTGATGCAACCATCTCTTCTAGTCTTCTCTCTTCCTGATCTGGAGTCGATAAATTCTCGTCAACGGTATGATTTGGAGTCCCAGGCATGTCGGGCTCATCTTGCGTATCATCCTCGGTGTTCTCGTTAAAATCAAGCTCCATATCGGTGTTCTCAATTTTAACATCGGCATCATTTTCGGAGTTGTTGGGCATTGGCCTGCGGTAGTTCTCCTTTTCATTTTCCCTCTGCAAGTTCGATTTCGCTATCCTAGATAGACGTAGCAGATTGACACCCTTTGTGTTACCCTTTTCATCTACTTTGCCCGAGGCCTTTGACTGAATCTTTCGACCACTGGATATACCTCTACTAGGTGTGTTATGAAGAGGTGTCAAACTTTCATCAGGACCAGCCGTGCCTTTAGAATTGTCACGGTTTCGAGGTGGGGTCCTGTTTGGCTTGTCACCATTGCGCTCCGAGAGGCATGGTTTATAACAAAGTTCGATCATGTTAGTAAAAGCAGGTTGAGGAGGCAAAGGCACTGGAGTGAGCTTTGTTCTCCAGTAGGCATGATCATAAATCTCGGACCATTGGATTCTCTCTGCTGGATCTTTTATTAGAAGAGAACTGACGAGATTAGCAAATGGACGGCTTGGATTGCCAGGGAGTGATGGGGTTGGATCAAAGAGAATGGATTTTACTAACTGTGTGAACTCCTTCCCTACAAAGGGAGGTCTACCAGCATAGCATTCGTATAGCACACAACCAAGAGCCCAGAAATCAGAAGCATACGAATGAACTCCTCCATCCTGAAACAACTCGGGAGCCATGTAACATGGAGTTCCACGCTTTGCTTGTGGTAACTAAACAATGTCAAGAAAACGTTTATTATATAGTAAACCATCAAATTGATGATATCCATTATTTATATGTAATACTCATGCAACAAAGTGAAATGTTAAAACCCACCAGGGAAGAAGGTGTTTTAGATATATCACTCAATTTTCTGGATAACCCGAAATCACATAGCTGTAAAACGTATAACAGAATGAAAAATGTTAGTAGAAAATAACCAACCAAACAATAATAAATTATAAATGTAGGATAAATACCTTTGTACGACCATTTTCATCCAATAAGATGTTTGACGGTTTCAAGTCGCAATAGATGATTCCCTTCGAGTGTAAGAACCTGAGGATTTGATCAAATTTGAGAACAGAATCAGATGCCACTACATCCATATACCTTTTGAGAATGTATTTTAAATGTCATGGCTAGAAAGTCTTTTACCGCAAACCTCTGACAAGATCCCGTGCAAGATCATGTACTGATTCTTCTGGAAGTTTACTGTCCTGTAACTCAGTCAAAAATATTACTTGTGTCATAGTCATTTCAAAACAATCATGTTGTTCTATAAACAGACATAGTCGCTCAACGATTTGATTTCACCAAAGCGTCATCACAATAAACTTCCAAAGAAATGATTTTGCATGATAGAAAACCAATAAACAACATAATGCTTGAGTACACTGGATACTCACTAATGGCATTCTTTCTAAATTATATGGATACAGAATTCACTAGAGGTGACAGAAATGTTTGGCTGTGAAGGAACACATATATCCTTAAAGCTATACATCAAATCTGGGTCAGAGCTTATGTAAAGATTATTCTGCTATAGGAAAAGCCTTAAGAAGTTTTACATTTACTACACTCATCTAAGGGGTTGTTTGTTTCTTTCATTCTATTAAGACCTATCTGGAGAAACCTTGACAGCAGATACATGGTGCTTTATCCAATTTAGCCATTTCCTGCTATTGCTTAAAAATTTAGGCCAAATACAAACCCTGCTTACTGGATCTGTGGATAAACCATTATGCTCATTAAGCCAAAAACATACAGGCCCTAAGTTATGACTTGTTATATCTCCCAACTCTAGAATCATGCTAAGGAGGGGGAAAAACCCTGGTGTATGCATAGAACTTTGCTCCAAAATCTAATTTAAACTATGAACTAAAAGCTACATATTGAAACAATTGAACTCTAAATTTCATGTGTTTTAGCCCTGGGTAACATAAAAAAGTTAAACTTTAAAGTTTGAACTAAATTTAAGTTTAATTGGATGTTATGCTAGTAAATATTTGAAAACTTTTAGTAGCCAATAACACAATGGAACTTTCCTCCAAGTTCTAATTCAATGCTTGTTGGCTTTTCTTTGTTTTCTTTTGATTTACCAAACCCAAATGCATATAACAACCTTTTTTTTACGAAGTGATACATTTGAAGTTCAAGGAATGATTTGAACTTATAAATATGAAATGACAAGCAACTTCCATGAGACAATATGCCTCAGAGCACCAGTAAGCAGATGACGGTTTCAATTAGACTTTTTTGAGCTCAAGCTAAGAACAGCATATGAGAATAAAGAATCTAAATTTTTGAATCCAAATATTTCTAAATATACATAAAAGAGGCTCCAAGCTTTATCTGTTGTGCTTGTGTAACTTCTTTTAAAAAACTAATAATCAAGATGATGAAAATGAACGTTAAGATGCTTAGGATGATGAAGACTGAGGAGAAAGTGAAAGAAAATATTCAAATTACTTTTTGACATACAAGCAAATGCATATGACATACATAACCTAATAGTAAAAACAATGCCGTCTAAAGAATATATATAGTGCAACTATTTGAAAAACAAAAACTGATTTGTTGTAGAAAGTTAACAAGAACACTATTGATAGGTTGAGTATGTTTTGTCCTGTTGAGCATTGGTTCTGTAGTTTACTCCTTTATTTTTCATGCCAAGCATGTTAACAAGAGATGGTTCGATTTTAAGAGAAAGTTCCATAATTTGCAGTCACCAAAGCTCCTCAAACTTAATTTGGTGTCTATGGATTTTAATTTAATTGTTATTATTTTTTCCACATGAGCATGTCCTAGTAGTCAGGACTATACACTATTAAAATTAAGTTCAATTGTTCTCATATACATTTACTAGTTTCAATAGCTAAATACAACTTAGGGTTAATTACATGGGTATGTATCGAACTTGTCACGTTTTATCATTGTATGTACTCAACTTATAAACTTATCATTGTATGTATCGAACTTGCTAGACTTGCCATTGTATGTATCCAACTTTATCAAAACCTATCATTGAATGTATTCTACTTGTCACGAAAGTGTATCGAACTTGAGGTTTTGATAAAGTTGGATACATACAATGGCTTAGAAAGTTCGATACATACAATGGTAAGTTAATAAGTTGAGTACATACAATGATAAAACGTGACAAGTTCGATACATACCCATGTAATTAACCCTAAAACTTATAAAGCAAAATTCCATGTCTTTCTGCAATTAATCTGTTCATTTATTCCAAACTGATGGTATCTGCCATTGTAGTAAAAACATAGTCTTTCACAATTTCATTATCTTTGTGAGTTTGGACTTTGGCATTCATGGTTCATCTCTTGCAAGGGTACTTTTTACCAATATGATTTGACACCATTCACAGCCATTCTAACTCACTGTATCACCGTCCACTGTCACCCATTACATCATAACACACTCTCATCATGCCTACATCCATATATCATGACATATATATGTATATATCAGTATATATTATATTGCCAATGAAACTGAGAACATTGAACTCCCTGATTTTTGAGGACTATCATAAACTCCATGACAAATGAATGTAAAGAGTCCAAACATTTCTTTTAATGCTTACAAACTAATTCTGCTCCTTCGAACAAATATACAACATGTGAGCTGAGCTAAACCTATCTAGACTCTAGAGGACTAAGAGTATGTGCAATGCATTACAGTGATACCCACAGCCAAGAGCATTCCTTTTCCATAATAGACCCTGAAACCAGCCTCTTGAGAAATTGTGTCAGCTAGAGTTCCCATAGACACAACTTGGCCTCTTATAAGGACTACCAGACCAAAGAAATATCAGTAACTTGAGGCAACATAAAGCAGGAATGCACCAAGTTCAGTGGATCCCCTGGAATATCAGGCTAAGGGAGCACATGACCAGAGAACTTCACTAAGGGACTCATGGTAATACAAATAAGAGGGGCATATATGGCTGAGGTGATAGTATTGCTTCTAATGCTTAATGGAAACATCTAACACCAACATTGCATAAGGTGCCAAAAACTGTTAACCAAATTATCAATCCTTCAAAGATCTAATATTGCTCATACGCATTGCCAAAAAGCCTTAAAGCAAAATATTCAACGGCAGGTGGGAATATTACATGCAAAGTGTGTATTGTTAGTACGTACCAAAAAATCTAGCATAGCAGCAAATCTCAAAGAGTTTGCTAGGTTGCATGAAAAACTTAAAAAGGACTTCACATGACAAACTAAAAGAAGTTGTCATACCTGTTCCAGTAATGTCCTTAGATCACCTCCAACACAGTATTCTAGAACCAGCCACAGATGAGCAGACGTTTCGTACCTATTTCAAAAGTAGAAATATACAAAAATAAATTTTCATCCTGCTATGGGATAGAATAGATCATCTAATATGACAATCTATAACTGCGACGACATTTCCAAGTTTCTGGGTCACTAGAAACTTAGAAAATATAAAAAAAGAAAATTGCTGACTTCATTCCAGCAGACTGCCTTACCAGGAATAAAACTTGAGTACATTTGGATGATCCAAAGAGTGAAGAATTCTGACCTGCAGTGCAATATAAAAAGAAACAGAAATAAAACTTTCAAGATACAAATAAGATAGAAGCAATAACAAGCGTTCTATTCCAAAGTAGTTGGTACACAGTAAAAAGAGAACTGAATAATACAATGGTGAACCCAGTATACAGAAGTGAACCCACCGGCCGCACCCTAAATGATATCGAGGCATGAATAGCATTGTTCCGTGCCTATCTAAAGCCAACTCATTTGGTATATTATAGTCATGCAAATGAGCTCTTCCAACATGTCATTCTTGGTCAACACTTCCCTCTTCCAACAACTTTCTCTTGGTGCAAGTCACCTTTCTGATTGGCTCATTCAAAACCCTACATTCAAGATCACTAAACAATCTTAAATGGTGTTGCTCTGACTTCTCTTCGACTAATGTCAGCCCAGCCTTCTCCTATATACCATGTTTTTTTGTTCCATACCTCATTTTGTGGCCACAGATCTACCTCAACATCTAATTCCTGCTAAAATCTTCCATCTTCCTATAGAACTTATATTTTAGCTTGAAAGGAACTCTTTGATAACACAAGACCCAAAAGCTTGTCTATGTTTAAACAGTTATCACGGTCCTAAACTAAATTACAATTGAGTCTCAGAATTTTATTCAATAAGCTCTAAGCGATCCATGAAGAACCTGTCTTCACTACCCCATTTATAGAGAGGTACATTCTGGAGGTAAGATGTATGCATAGGTAGGGTCTAGAAGTAAGATGTAGCAGATATTGTCTCTACCCCAAAGGGTGGAGAGGGTGTTTCTGCAAAGACCCTCAGTTTGCAAAACAAAAGGTACAAGGAAACAGGTGAGAGAAGTTACGTAGAAGTGTGTGCGAACAAGCAGAGGTACAACGAACATAAAAGAAAGCCCAGGGCAGACAAAAAGCATAAGATAGAAGAAACAAGAAATCACAAAGCTCGGTACTAAAAGCTGCTAGAACATGAAAAAGAAATGAAGCACAATAAAAGCATGAAAAACTAGTACTCGCATGTAAAAGGTATGAAAAGTAAGAAAACTAAATAGAGTATACATCTATATTTCTGAAATCTAGTCATTCATGTTTAACAAATAGATACACATCCTCCACATATCAATAAATCAAAACAGCATGACTCCATCTTTATGTCTCTAACTAAGACCGGATTCTCTTTTATCGTCTTGGTTTATAAGCTAGTTACTTCTCCATATAGGCATTGTTTGGTAAAAATAAGGTAGCTTATAAGTCAGATACATGTTTGGATGGACCATAAGCTAGCATATAAGTTAGCTTATACGCTAGCTTTTTTAAAAACTACTCACATTAGCGTTTTGGTAACTTATGGGACTTATTGTTTTTACACCACCAATTTTTAAACATGTCTTTTTTGTCATTTTACAGTCATAAGCTACCTTATCAGCTAGCTTTTGCCAAACGCAACTTATTCATCAGCTAGCTTATCAGCTAGTTTGCCAAACATAGCCATAATAACAAAAGTTAAAAAGCTATTCATTATGAATATCAAAATACCCACTCTATTCCATAAATTTCCAACTTTTGATCCTACACCTAGTTTAACAAGGTATTTGATTGTTATTTAACGCCTAAATTCACTTTAATACTGACAATATAATAAAACCCTATATACCAGAATCAAGGCGATATATACTGTAGAATTATAATGATGACAATGTACAATTGAGCAAGTGTAGCTTGAAAATTTGCAGAAATAAGTAAACCATTTAATTTTAAAGTAAGTAGAAAATATTCAAATGGATCTAAATTGCATTACAATATCCTCATCAAACATTCAATCTCACATAATAATCATAAGCAAAACAGTCAACACAAATGCATAAAAAACAAAAACAAAGAAAGAAGCTTACTTCCTGAAGAACCTTGCTCTTATGGGACTTATCAACGCTCTTAATTGCAAAATACTCAATACTCTTCTTCTTCCTCCCTTTATATACAGTCTGCAACAACAACAAAAACATCTTAAACACAATCAAATTACTAAATTAATGCAAACAAAAAAGAAGAAGAAACTTAATTTAATAAAATGAAGATGAGATTAGAGATAGAGAGAGTTGAATTTACGGAGTATTTTCCCTGGCCGATGGCTTCATATATATGATAATGATTCATATTTGTAACACCAGAGAGTGTGTGTGTGTGTGTGTGTGTTTTTCTAGGGTTTCATAAAACGGAGATGGATGAGGAGAGTAAGATTTACAGAGATCCGACAAAGAGAGAAAGGTGTGGATCAGATGATGATGACACACAGAGAGAGAAATGGAGTTTACAGAGAGATTTGGAAGGTGAGAGAGAGAGGGTTTGGGCGGGATAGAAACTCAGATTGAAAAATCAAATATGAATATGAATATGAAATATGAATGAAATTGTTAAATATTAAAGAGCAGGACTACTTACTAGTCTACTAAAATAATTTGAAAAACAAATGATGGTTATTTTGGAAAAGAAAGATATTATTTTTTCATGTTTGTCAGGCTCTGTCACATCAGCTTTATTACCACCTTACTACTACCATACCATTTCATTCACAGCCGTACATATCATATCATCTGTATTATTTTTTAAATACTTAAAATAATATAATTAAAATTACATTAATATTAAAATTTCTACAATTACAGGTCATACCACCTGTAAAATTTCGTCGTTGTACACCAGGTTATCAGAAAAGTAGTCGGCGACAAGTTTATCGTGTCCCTCTTCCCGACCTCTATCTTTATTCGGCCCTCTCGGTCTTTTGTTCGACGGTTCCGCATCTCTGTTTTCGAAATATTGACAAATCAATTACGTCGCTTGAATGGTGTTCGTATCCATTTGATCCACGATGAGATCAAATTCATCGTCGTTGAAAGCCGCCATTTTTTGGAAGAAGAGGATAATAAGAAAAGTTTAGGAGGAGAATAATAAGATAAGTTTAGGAGGAGAATAATAGAAGTTTAGAGGTGAATAAGAGAAGTTTAGAGGTGAAATAATGAGGAAAATAGGTTGTATATAGGATTTATATATAGATAAATAGGATTAAAATAGGTTGTAGAGGTGAAAAAATCAAGCCGTTGAGCAACGGTAACCATCCACCGCTCGGGGTCGATACCGCTCCCCTACCAGCACACCTCGGCGGTGTTACCGCCGGTAGGGGGAATGGTGCAGGAAGGGTGCAGGAAGGGCTGTGGATGGCCTTATAATAAACTTTTGAGGTTTTCTATTTTTTAGACAGGTATTTTGGATGATTAGAGTATTTAGATGTAGTTTTTGAGAGGTTTTTTGAAAAGCAAAAACCTAACTTTGAGATTTTTCACATAGTGTCAGTTTTTTGGATAAGGTTTTTGGTGAAGTTTTTCATCATATGTCGTAAGTGCACGACCTGTTTTTAGAGATTTTTCGTATTTAATTTGTTTTAACTTTATAAAATTTTATAGAAGTCTCGTATTAATCAGTTTTATTTCTTATATAAAGTTGTAACACCCAAACTCCGAAAATACATTTTTACAATTAAAGTAACCAAATTTATAAAAATTGCGGAAGCTTGTCCAAACATTTGTTTTAAATGTAACATCTATACACCATAAGGTGTCACCAAGCTTAAACCATAATACAACTACATTGATTAACCGTTTAATAAAAACCGAATCCAAACCCAAGTACAAAACATAAGTTATCCGTTTAGGCAAAACCAAGTTGACATACCAAACTAACAAAATTATGATTTGTGTACCAATAAGACCAAACCACTTTCTCTCCAAAACTATTTCTTCATTTTTCTTCTCGTAGACTGAACTAACGGAACCCGGAGCTTCGAACCTTAACTTCTCCCTTTCGGGAGATGCCTGCAACTAAAAAGAGTGAACAACAACGGGGTAAGCGAAACGCTTAGTGAGAACACACCTAAACCATCTACCATCATACATTCACAATCATGTATACACATAATCACGTACGTGCCACTTGCACTATCTCCTCTTCGGCTAAACCCGAATCAAGGAGAAGATTCCCTAAGGGTATCGCTACCACCATAGGTACTCTACCCGAGGGGTATTACTACCACCTTCGGTCCACATATCCCCGAAGGGAAAACATATCATCATCATCATCATCGTAACATAATCACATGCCACATAATCATGCACATACAACAATACATAGCTAGGTAGTGAACTCACCTTAGCAATGATCACAAATAGCTCAGGGACACGTACAACCATCACCTCGTACCACCTAACACATTACACGTACATACACTTATCAAAACATACTCACTTTGAACACTAAACATTCGATACCGAGAAACACGTCGTAGCCATAGCTAGACTAGTCCAATTACCCTCAAAATCCACCCATAGTCATCTATTAACATCCTTAAGGGAAGCCCAAAGCCAAATCTCGAAAAGGACCGCAAACGCAAAAAGTCAAAATCAACACAGAGGGTTACGCGACCTGGACCCCGCGACCTCAGGTCGCGGCCCTAGTCGCGCAACTCTCCTGAACTTACGAACCTCGCGATTTGGCTTCGAAAATCCATCCCAATGACTCACAATTGACTATCACACCCCCTACTTCGATTACCCACAACCTAGGGTCGATAAGGGACATTCACATGCTTCCAAATCGACCCTAACTACACCAATGGATGGCTATAGGATCACAATTCCACATCAATTTCCCAATTATCAAACCCCAAGACGATTAATTGATCATCCAATTCGACTCACAATAATACTTACAACTCTACTAGGAAAGACATCAAATTAAACACTTCAAGAACATAGTAATCATACCTTGGTGCCAAATTGATGAATTTCCTAGGCTAGATGCTTCACCAAAACCTTCAATTGCACCTTCTAAAGTCCTTCTCTTTGGCCGCCCTCTTTCTCCCAAATACGATCACTGGAAACTGCTTTAGGGATTAAGGGAGTTAAGGGTTAACTCTTTATTAGACTCACACCTTGCACTTCCATAAATTACACCTTAGCCCTCGATTTCTACAAAACACGCTAATCTAGCCGCTAACTAACTCACAACATAATTAAAGGTTTAAACTTGAAATCGGGATGTTACAAAAGTTTTCATATTTAAATTTTATTATATATTAATAAAAATATTAAATTAATTATATTATATATATATATATTTAAATATATTTATTTTTATAAATAAAAATATAAATAATATAAAGTTAAAATGATGGGACCTAAAAAGTTTGAAAAAGTTTGGATGAGGTTTTTTCACATAAATTGAAAAAGTTATAAAGTGTAACTACTCTTAGTTGATTGTATATATTTTAACAAATAAATCGTTAAATTTGTTGAAATTGAATAAGGTGGTGTTTGTTTTTTAAGAGATACTGAAGTTTGAAATTTTATTTTACTTTTGATTTTTAAAAGATTGTGTTGAAGTTTGAAATCTGAATTAATGTAAAATGACAAACGTTTAAATATGTTTAAGGCCCTACGTATCGCGTGCGGTTTTAGCCACAGGCCTGGTGCGCGACCATGGTAGGCTTACATGGGTAGCGCTACTCATGTAGCAGGCTCAGCCACGGGGTTGGGAACCCATGGCTACCCGCTTGTCTCTCCATCTCACACTCATTTTCTCTCTCTTGAAATATTTATATAGGATTAGATTCAAATGTGAACCTAATTTTGATTAATATTTTACCTTGAATATCATGCATTATTAAGAGTGAATAAAGCTTAGGTGCATTTATTCGCTCTGAATAATGCATGATATTCAGAGTGAATATTGTCACGTAACGCGATTTTTGGTGGTCCCCACGTTCATCACAATGAAAAATGAGTTTTCACTTGAATTTTCCCCTGTCTCTCTCTCTCTCTCTATATATATATATATATTGGTTTGTGGACAGTGGTACTCTTATTGAGGGCTTCGTGAAGGTTTATTGTAACACCCCAAATATCCCAGACAATATATATAACATGCATAACAATAATTCCCGGTGATCTAATTCGCAAAGCTCAAAATATACTTAACTCAAAAGCAATAGGTTTAGAGTGCATGCGGAACATCCCTCCACAGCTGAGATTCTATTAGGATAAGTACTAAATTCTGACCAGCTACGCTACTCTAAGCGTTTACCTTCTCCTTGCCCCTAAGCATGCGATCTTTCCCTGAAAAGATTTTAGAGTTTGAAAACGAGGGTTAGACCGAAAGGTCTAGTGAATTCCCCCAAAACAGTTTTAACAACAGTTCCGGCCCGCTGGCCAAATCACATAACAAACAAACAATAGGACAGATGTGTTACGGACAAAGAAATTCCACAATGCACAAAGGCAATCAATCACTCCCAAGGGACGGTGTCCTGAGGTACCCCAAATGGCGGATCATACCAAATGGTAAACCCTCCCAAGGAACATATAGTTCCGAGGTACCCAATGTCCCTACTGCAACACATATGCCTCTACACTCATTTCAAACATTACCATTTAAGCATGCATTAAATGTAATTTATCAGTTCATTTCATTTTTCACAAATCAGTATAATATCATCATCAAAACATTTCACAAACCGAATGGATATATTTAAAAACGGTAAAAGCAATCCATTCATTTCAGGCAAGGGAACTCACTTGATTTTGCCTCAACTAAGCTAAGTGTTGTCCCATCCACACCTACATACATCAATTCCAATTAGTTTGTTACTAACTCACTAGGAAGATTCTCTCCTAGCTAACAATCCCTAGCTCTCATCATCATCCGACCCGAACTCAACATGAAATGACGAATTAGGGTTTCTCAACCTAGCCACTAGGGTTTAACATAAAATGATAGAAATTAGGGTGTTCTCTCAAGAAATGACGACTGGGTTCGCATGAAATGATGTATGAAATGAGGATCTTCATCCATGAAATGAATAGGCTAGAGTTTCATATGAAATGACGATGTGGGAATGATGATCATTTCGTGTAAAAGATAGTGTAACCTCAGGTGATAACGAGTTAGTGCACACATGAAATGATAGATTCATTTCACATAAAATGATGGATAATCACACATGAAATGGTGGTTACACTTCACATGAAATGATGATCCGGAGTTCACATAAAATGACAACTAGGGTTTCCTTAACAAAAGCCGATTGCATATTGGAAGAAAGCCGATTTGTGTTATGTTGTAGTGTCAAAAGCCGAATTCAACTAGTTCCTAGCAAAGGCCGAATCTAATATCATCAAAAAGCCGAATTGGAGCTTGCTTGCTAAAAGCCGATACATAGGGTTCAAAAAGCCGATTAGGGTTTTGTGTTAAAAGCCGATACTTGCCAAGACAACAAAGCCGAATAGGCTAGCAACATGGCTAAAAGCCAATTTGGAAAACAGTGGGAGTAAAAGCCGAATTGAACTCCTTTGTCAAAGGCCGATTCCAACATTGCACACCACCACCAAAAGCCGATATGGAGGAATTCCAAGCCAAAAGCCGATTGCATGAGGATCAAAAGCCGAATCCACATGGAAGGTAAAGGCCGAATTGAATGTTTGATGCCAAAAGCCGAATCCATGGAGGGACAAAAGCCGAATTGTACACCTCAAGGGCCAAAGGCCGAATCCCACAATGTTAAAAGCCGATATGGATGGGTTTGGGAGGGTAAAAGCCGAATAGGGATACACCTACATACACACAAAAGTCGAATTGTGTCCTGGGAAGAGAAGAAAGCCGAATTGGATAAGGCTTTTGGGCAAAAGCCGATTCCAAGAAGACCAATACGGGAAACTTGCTTTTCTGGGTTCTGAACCAAGGAGGTTGATTGCAGAACCCCAAAACAACAATACAGTAAACGTAATTGTAATAACCAGAATATTTAAAGTTAGCGATGCAGTTAATTCCTCATTAAAGTGACCTATTTGATTGAGTGCAAGAGTTTAGGGGTAGTTTGTGCCACTTTGTGAAAGATATTAAGAGGTTGGATTATTCCATTTTTAGGAATGGGCTTAGCCCAAAGCCCATGCCATAAATAGCCTTAAACCCTAAAATTAAACCATTTGTGAAAATTGTTAGTGTGTGAAGTGTGTATTTTGGAAAAAGGAAAACTAGCATCATCATCAAGCTTTCGTAGGGGATTTTCGCTTCGTAACTCGTAAGGTAAGATTTCGATGCCCGAATAGTGTAAGATTACTGATAAATGATGTATAATTGTTTTAGACTACCCACAACCACAATCTCAACCAATCCAATCTCAAATTAAAATATTACTTTCTCTCTCATCCACCTCATAATATTTAACTCCAATCTAATCTTTAATTTTTCACACTCCAACCACAATCTCCTACAATCCAATCTCATCTATTATATTATTTTATAAAAATTATTTTTTTATTTTTTATACATATAATTATTATTTTTTTAATTATAAATAGATAAATAGATAAAACAAACGAACAATCACCTATTTTGAAACATAATTATAATTATAAAAAAAACTTACCATACAACTAACAACTTATAAAAATAAGTACGAAATTACATATCTGAAATACTAAATAACCGTAGTTAATTATTTTGACTGATTTCTTGCCACATATGCTCAATCAAATCATTTTTTAGGGAATTATGAGCTTCCCTATTGCGAAGTTGTTCCCTATTAGCCATATAACGGGATAGGTTTGTAATTCGTTCAGTAGAAAATTCAATTGATTGATCACCATCTTCTGTGGGCATGTCGTTAAGAAACTCAGTAGGATCGTAATAATTTTGGTATGTATCCCGTTCATCTTCAACTATCATATTATGCATGATGATACAAGCAATCATAATTCGTCCCATTAGATGTCTGTCTCAAACAAGACAAGGGCGTCGAATAAATGCAAAACGAGCTTGTAAAACTCCAAATGCTCGTTCAACATCTTTTCTACATGACTCTTGAACTTGAGCAAACAACTTGTGCTTCTGTAGTTGGGGAGATGTAATGGACTTGACAAATGCAGCCCATGAAGGATATATGCCATCAGTGAGATAATATGCCCTATCATATTCGTAACCATTCACGACATAACTAACTTTTGGTGAGCGACCTGCCAATACATCATCAAAAATAGGTGATCGATGGAGTACATTAATATCATTAAGTGAACCTGGGGTTCCAAAGAAAGCATGCCATATCCATAAATCATATGATGCAACAGCTTCAAGAATGATTGTTGGTTTTCCACTTCTTCCAGCATATTGTCCAGCCCATGCACTTGGACAATTTTTCTATTCCCAATGCATGCAGTCAATACTACCTATCATACATGGGAATCCACATTGATCTCCAACGTATAGTAGTCTTGCCAAATCCGTTTCGTTCAGCTTTCTGAGGTACTCGTTACTGAAACACGAGATGACCCCATCTATGAAGTGCATTAGAGCTTCTCTTGTTGTGGATGCACCCATTCTCAAATATTCATCAACTGCATCAGCCGATGCCCCATATGCCAACACCCTCATGGCTGCAGTACATTTTTGCAACGGTGAAAGACCTTGTCTACCTGTGGCATCATGTCTTTGAGCAAAATATTCGTCATTATCAGTAACAACATTCACTATACGAAGGAATAAGATCTTTGCATTCGAAATCTTCTTCGGAAGATAACCTCGTCATATGTCGGATTGTCGACAAAATAGTCTTCCATCAAACGCGTTTCGCCTATCTCACGTTGCCTATCACGGTGCCTCCTTGTTGCTCTTGGAGGTTGATCTCCTATGAACAGATTGGATGAATTTATGACTATATCGTTGATGATGTAATCAAGTTGTTGGTTTTGGTAAACAACTCGTGATTGCCATTCATCATATTCGTCATCGGAATCTGGTGATGAGTTTTCATTGAAAGACATTTTAGTGGGTGTATAAGTCTTAGTTGAAAAACTTTATCTATAAATCTTTGTTGAAAGACAACCAATATATAGGGGAAATTTACAATAATCAGGAGACATTGCCATGTGAAAGAGATATTGCCATGTGAACCTAAGTGAAAGAGACAACACACAATAATCAAGAAATATTGCCATGTGAACCTGAGGGAAAAAGACATCACAATAATTAAGAGACATTGCCATGTGAACCTGAGTGAAAGCTGACAACACAATAATCAAGAGACATTGCCATGTGAACCTGAGTGAAAGAGACAACACACAATAATCAATAAATATTTCCATGTGAACCTGAGGGAAAAAGACATCACAATAGTTAAGAGACATTGCCATGTGAACCTGAGTGAAAGCTGACAACACAATAATCAAGAGACATTGCCATGTGAACCTGAGTGAAAGAGACAACACACAATAATCAAGAAATATTTCCATGTGAACCTGAGGGAAAAAGACATCACAATAATTAAGAGACATTGCCATGTGAACCTGAGTGAAAGCTGACAACACAATAATCAAGAGACATTGCCATGTGAACCTGAGTGAAAAAGACAACACACAATAATAAAAAAACATTGGCATGTGAACCTGAGTGAAAGGGACAACACAATAATTGATAACACATTTCAAAAGAAAATTATAAACATTTCAGATTACAAACTTGAAAACATTTCAGATTACACACTTGAAAAGCAAATTACAAACATTTCAGATTACGAACAGATACACGAAATAATAAAATACATATAGATAATTCTACAATGCAAATAAAACACTATCCATAGAACTTTTGAAAAAGACGTTGTTTCACCGCCTCCTCTCCTGGCGACAGGTTTTCTTTTGCCAACAATATATGCAGAGTCTTGTGTTATGCTTTCTCGTTTTCAAATTCCATTCTTTTGCTCATCATATCAACCTCAGTCTTTCTTGTGATGTTCAATGCACGGAATTCTTCAGAGTAGTCAGGAACTACAAAAGATTGTGATGCCTTACCTTTTCCTTTTTTTCTTTGTCGCATCTCTACCCATAGGACGTTGAACCTTTAAAACACCAGAATTTGGCGATTCTTTGTTGGTTTCGACAGAATAATCTCCTTCTTCTGAAGTTCTTGACCTTTTTGTGCTTCCACAACTTTCTTCATCATCCACTTCATATTCTGGGCGAGAACGTGTTGTGTTATGTGCCAAATGTAAATCCCACTTGGGATGTTTACACATAACATCATTAAAAACAACCAAGTCATTAAACTTGCTCCCACCCAGTTCAAAAATTGCATGAGCCTCTTTCTCAACATCTTTCATACTCATTCCGCTCCTTTTCTGCCGATATGCCTCTCTATACGCAACAACCCATTTGTTTGCAGCTTCATTAAGTCGTGCATAACGACTTTTCATTTGATTTTCGTTCCTGATGCCTACTCCTTCTGGATTTTCAGCACGAATTTCGTCATAGTAATTTTTCACCTTTATCCAAAATCTCTCTTTCTTCTGGTTTTTGCCTCGAGTAGCTTCTTCACTAACGTAGACCCAACCTGACATTAACACTATATCTTCTCTTGTTTCCATTTAGCGGGCTTCGAACTTGAATTCAAAGAAAAATTTGGATTGTTTGGATCCATAGCAGATAATTGAAAGAAAGTAGCTAGATAACAAGAGGATTGAAATGAAGAGAAAATTTGGTGTGAGAAAAATATATCAATATTGGTCTCTATTTGTAGGGAATTGAAAACCATGAATTTTGGTATATTTTTTATTTTTTAATTTATTTGTAAAAATCTGATTTTTAATTGGATAAGATTTTTATCTTAAAAATCTAATTAAACTAGTTATAAGATGACATGTGTCATTTTTTTATTAAATTTATTTAAGCAATCTGAGATTGCCGCGTGATCCAGTTCGCCCAAGATTGGGTCACCCATTTTAGTTTTTCTTTTTTTTATTAAATGTTTTGTCTTCTTCCTTTTTGAGATTGGATCGGTTCACCATTGTAAGTAGTCTTAGGATTAGTTTGGGTATAATTGGATCGAGTTAGAATCAATTTTAGACCGCTTTTGGGCTGTTTTCGAAATCTGTTCGTATTTTCCGAGTTGGGAAATCATATTTCCTGAGTCGGGATTTATGATTTCCGAATCGGGAAATCACGTTTTCCGAATCGGAATTTATGTTGTCAGTGCCTTTCCCGAATTGGAAACTTATGTTTTCCGAGTCGGGAAATCGGCTAAGTTAAGGTCGTTATTTTGACCTCGAAATTTTCCGAATCGGAAAATAGTTCCCCGAGTCGGAAAAGTTGTTTTCCCGAGCTAGTTTAAGTATTAAAGTCCGAATCGGAAAATGCCATTTCCCGAGTCGGAAAATACCATTTCCCGAATCGGGTTTTGGGCCGTTGTCCGAGTCGGTTTTTGAGAGGTTTCTTTTGTAGGGTTAGTTTCGGAGAGGATTTCCCGTAGTGATTTATTCCTATAAGATTTCCCGTAGTTTTCGGAGAGGATTGTAGGGTTAGCGGAACCCCTGTGCTAAGTCTGCCTAGGGGTGTCATAATTAGTGGGTTTTATTAAGCGCGAATCATAATGCCTTAGAATCTTTACAGATTCAGTAGGAGGAGGACCTGAGATAACTGCGAGTCGAGTTCTACGATCAGGTGAGTTCCCTTGCCTGAATTGAATGGGATTACTGTTTTAAAAACTGTTTTTTAAATGCCCATTCTGTTTTGAAATGCTTTTGGAATGATAATGTTTGACAACTTAAATGATATTGTGATATGAATTGATATGAAACTAAATTCACGTTTAAGCATGCTTAAAATGGTAATTAATTGATGATTTGACTGATGTGATGCACTATGGACACTGGGTACCTTGGAACCTCGCGTTCCTTGGGAGTTTACCATGTGGTCTGATCCGCCACTTGGGGGTACCTCGGGACTACGTCCCTTGGGAGTTATTGTCAGATGACCTGGACTGGGCCTGGTCTGTATACATTTCTTTGTCCGCACACATTCAGTGGGTTTTAACTTGATTTATGGCCAGCGGGCCGGAATTGTTTTATATACTGTTTTGGGGGAATTCACTAGACCTCATGGTCTAACCCTCGCTTTCCAAATTCTTTTCTTTCTTATCTGTTACAGGAGTAGCCCGAGGGAGAGAGAAGGGCAAGGATAAGGTCTGACGTCTAGATAGAGTCGGCCCTGATTTATTTTTATGCACTCTAGATTCCTAAAATTTCTATCTCAGCCGTGGAGGGTTGTTCCACGTGCACATTTAGACACGTTTCCTTTGGATTAAGTACTTTATATCATTTTCGCTGCTTTAGATCACTAGGATTGTTATTGTTATTGCATTATTTATCTATATGGAAATTGGGGTGTTACAGTAATCAACTTATCTTTACTTGTACTAGCATGAATCAACCTAAATCAATCTTAAAAACAAATAATCGATATCCAAATGGAGGATTGATGCTCACCTCAATGCAGGAGATCATCTCATGAAGCTTGATATGAGAAGAAATGATGAGGATGATGATGGTAGCCTTCTCTCCAAAACACACACTTCACACACACTAATCTCTTCCTCAAATGGCAAAAACCCTAATTTTACTCCCTTAAATATGATGGACTATAAGGCCAAGCCCATTTACATTTTAAGAGCCCAACAAATCATATAAGTTTCAAAGTTGTCACAAGTAGCCCCTCCTACACATAGAATCTTACAAACGAGGTCATAGCTACAGTTAACTACCAAACTATTCTAGATCCAGATTATTACATTTATGGGTAAAGCCGTTGTGGCAATTTGGGCTTGTAAGCTTGTGGATTGCGCTACCGAATGCCTAATTTCTATTTTATTCCTCAAATATTCAACTTAAATACATCCATTAAAGTGATCATTGAGGATTGAAGGATGAAACAGGAAAAAAAATGTTGACATATTTGCAAGACTTTGGAGTTTTAATCATATCTCATACATCGAAGCCCTAACTTAAGGGATTTCAGATGTTTTGGAAAGCTATCACACATATCTATAATCTTCATGTTTTGCGTATTTGCAAATTCTGGTGTATTTAGGCTAAAACTAACGTTGAAATTGAAAGAATTATGATACATAGAAATAAGAGGTAATTAAGTGGCTAAGCTATCACTTAATTTAACAGGTAGGCATTAAGAGTTAAGGTTCTTTAAAAAGAGAGGAAACAAATAGTATGAATTGTCTTATGTCTTACCCAATCAAAGATAAGTGGTCATTAGGAACCGAAATTGAAAAAAACAAACAATGCCTAAATAAATCTTTGGATTTACTCAAAGCTAAAATTATATGGATTTTTAAATTTTGAGTGACTGGACGAATGGAAATGGACAGGACTGGATGAGAAAGACGGGTGGAAAGAATTGTAAAAGATTTTAAAGTGAGAGTAATAGCAGTTCCAAGTGACGCTTGATGAAAATAGGATGCCCGCCGACTTTCACATAGAACATTGTTGAAGACTTATTATATTAGAACTGATGCCTTATCGAGCATGTTATCCCATTTTTAAATTAGTTTATCATGCAGTAACAAATGCTAGTTTCAATATGGGTTCAAATGAAAAGACGTGCCTTTTTTTTTATAAAGAATGCATAGACAACACAACAAGCAACTGCAAAACTTGTGTAGTTATCAATGGCAAAATAACACAAATGCAAATTGGAATAAGGAATTTTGTTGTAGTCAAACCATTGAATTCTACTAAGAACCCTCAAATCGCATGCATAAAAATCAACATAGAACTTGAAAGATTTCAATCACGCAGGGTCTCTAATGAGGAAGGTATAAAAAAATATATCGAAAAACATAAGATTCCAGTGTTCTAAAAGTTCTAGGTGCACACGCCTAATGCTTAACCCCAAAGATCTTTACCACACCATTATATAGGGTGGGAATAATTGGTTAAACATGAATTAAGAATATGTATTAAGTGTCCAATTCTATTTTAAAATTGTAGTCTTCTCAATCTAATTACGGAGAACGAGTTCAATCGACATGAAAAGAAAAAATGGTACAAACGTGAAGAAACAGAGTATAACAGTTATCATAGATACTAAAAGAACGAGATGAGTAAAACTTTGATATGCGATAAAATGTAAAAATTGCGAGATACAAACAATCGTTACTTCTTTGTAACTCTATGATCGCAAACACAACCTTTCTAGAGAACACAAAAGTAGATGAGAGAAGTAACAAACACGTAAATGGAAGCTTCTAACAAGCTATTAACTAAAAGACTATGATATGTCGAAAGCAAATCCTAACTCCAATACCTAAGAAGTAGTTGGTAAACTAAGTTAGCTAGCTTATTGGGAGTGCTGAATTGGTTAAGCTTTTAATCCTAAATAAGCTAGAGGTGTGTGTTGGAATAAACCCCTAACATGCTTATTTATATACACTAACTCGGGCTTTTGGCCGCTAATTGCTTCTTGATGCCATAGGCTTCAGCCCAATCGGATTGTAGAGCTAGCCCAACGAAGATGGTAAATTACGAGTCCAACGAAAGTGATCTACGAGCACAAATGAAGGTTGATGAATTCGACCCATGTGGTTTCCTGAGTGGATCAGACTCCATGCATGGCGTCGGCCCACAAGTTGCAGCGGTCCAAAAGTGGCTACAACCCAAGTGGTCATGGTCCAAGTGGTCTTCGAGCTTTGGTAAATCTTTTGTACTCGAGTGTCGATAAAATGATGACAAAAGAACAAAGTTTACTAAAATTACTTGAAGTAATTAACTAACTAGCCAACCAGCCGACCCAAATAAAGACCAAAAGTGACTGGCCCGAACGATTTACGAGTTCAAAGTATTTGATCATTATAAAGTTAACTAATATTACATGAAGTATTAATTTACTAGCGAACCGGTCGGCCCAAATAAAAATCAAAAGTGGTTGGCCCGAACGATTTACGAGTTCAAAGTATTTGAACGTTATAAAAACGATCCCATCCAAACGAGAATAAAACCAGTATATTAATTTTATCAATACATTGAGATTGAGCTAAAAAAATGAAAGTTGAGTTTATAAAGTGTGAAAGTGGACAGGTATATGTTATAACCGGCCCAAATGCAAACTTCGACTCCATCTCCTCCTTTGGCCCATCAAAAACGACTATCTTCACATCTAAGATATGAAAACGCTCTAACAAGCACCGGCTAATTGCCTAATTATCGATTTATGAACCAACACATCATTCTAAACTTTCTCCATGTTTATTTTTCAATTAAGAGATGATAACTAGATGTGCGAAACTATAATATACCTTCTATAGCAGTAAGCGAACCTCGCGGCAAAATATGAAGGCTAACTTCAATCTAGACACAACTACCGGACCATGCTTCCTAGAAAACAAAGAGCAAAAGAACTGGCGCATAAGTAGCATCAAAAGATGTCCAGTTTTTCATTTAAACAAACTATATAATTTTAATTCCACAAACCAAAATGAGAGTGAATTACTTTCAGGTACAACGTTAAAGAAAACCTCAAGAAGATTACCATGAAATATTAGTCACATGATGTTTACTGGAATTACAGTTAACACAAAGCATAGGTTGATCCAAATAGTTTTACATGCTAGAAGAATATTGATAATCTTATTGGCATCCTAATGAAGAAGATTTTGTGAAAATTTTGTAAAGCATCCATCTTGGTATATGTAAATTATAGTAGAAAACTAGAAATTGTTAAGAATCTTCATAATCTTTCTGGTGTCCTAGTGTGAAAGTACACATCGAAATTTTATCTCTATTTGTGTAATATAAAAGGTACAACTCCTATCCCAACATCCTATGAGTCAGATACCTACATTTGGGACATGGAGTGCGGACGGAGTATGTATAAAGATTATAAGTTATTATTCCAAGTCAAATGGTGGTTTTAAAAGGTTTTCAGAACGAGTAGTCTAAGCATAAAGGATTAGCAATGCCTTTTTCAACATATTTGAAATAAATCATAAATTACAAAACTGTATACTTTTATCATGAAAACTTTTATCCGATCCCGACACACATTCTTTATATACCGAAGTGTCTCTTCTTCACTTTCTTCACCAAAGTCAAAATCGTCTTCATCTACTAGTTGACAACCTCTCTTTCTAGATGTGGATGTCTCGGCACCCCTCCTAACGGGTGCGATGTGGATGTCCTGCCACACCTTGTTTGCCACTTGTTCTTGTCACGTAAAACGGTTCATTCAACCCCATAGCATCTGCAACGGTGGTCCACGAAAATCTTCAACCTCATGCACCATGTCATCTTCTTCATCCTCCAAAACTCCCATCAACCACTCATGTGGATCTTGATTATTTGTATCGTCCAAGATGATTGGGTCAATTGTGTCATGAGCATCATACCTCCTACTCAAAGCACATTTACACTTAGTGTATACTAAATCATTTAACTTTTGTTTCTCCAATCGGTTTCTTTTCTTGGAATGAAGCTACATAAATAAAATACAACTATTAGTACATATTATAAATTATAATATATTACAAATAAAGAATTACTTACTTGTTCAAATACACTCCAGTTACGTTCACAACCCGATAAGCTACACGTAAGACTTAGCACCTTGACCGCGAACTTTTGTAGAGTAAGTGCTTCAGCTCCGTATTGCGCCCAACACTCCGCTGGTGGAAGCTTTGATATCTTTTTTATTGCAATGAGATTCTTAAAAATCCCTTGTGCGGCTCTATATATAGGAAGCTCGGAATGAATTGCCTCCTCTTCAACCTCATTTAACGCCAACTTATGAATGCACGCTAACAACCCCTAGACACCTCGCGATCAAAACCTATATTTGGGTCATTATAAAATAACGCCGGTTTCAAAAAGAGCCCGACCGCACGCAAATGTCGATGTAATTTCAAATCCCATCTCTTGTCAATCATTGTACAAATTTCTTCATATTTTTCCACTTGTTACAAAAAGAGTTGGCAATGGTTTCCTTTATCCATCACCTCATAGATATCTCCCATATGAGGCTTTCATTCCCCATCGATCAAACGAAACACTCCTAATAATGACAAACCCTCTATCAGGGCAATAGCTATATTGTTCCAAAAGTTTGGCAACAATATAGTGTTAGCCATTTGCCTTCCTCCCGTCTCTTTTACAATTGGGTTAAGTACACCAAAATGTATCCAAGTTGTCACCTTTTATCAATGTGTGTACTCAACTTTAAAACTTACCAATTAATGTACTGAACCTGCTAAAGTTGTCATTTTATGTATCCAACTTTATCAAAACCTACCATTTAATGTATCCAACTTGTCATGAAAGTGTATCTAACTTGTCATGAAATACATTAAATGGTAATTTTAGCAGGTTCGGTACATTAATTGGTAAGTTTTAAAGTTGTTTACACACAATGATAAAAGGTGACAACTTAGATACATTCTGGTGTACTTAACCCTTTACAATTTTGCTTGTCCACTTTTCGGAAATGATCATTTTTTCTCAAATTCTTTTTGTGAGTCTAAAAGCAATTGAGCATGATAAATGTCGTGGCAAACAGGGTTTTTGTAGGCCTAACCATGTCCATTTGGCCGGTGAATTCTCGCATCATATTTAAGAGAAACTTCTGGTTGTAAATATATGTGTTCACCGAAATCCCTCTGGCTCCCACTCAACATCTTAAGAACCTACTCGATCATATGTCCTGTATGCCTAATGAGGTTAGAGTATAGTTGTTTAGACAAATAATAACTAAGGAAATAGACGGAAGAAACGAACAGGTTCCTTAGTTAGTTTTACTTTCTGTACTTATCAGAACTTGTAATTTTACATTTCCTTTGTAAATCATCAGTTTTAAAAGTAAATGAAAATATTGCAAGTGTATGTACTTATCAGACTTAGAAACATTCTGCGAACCAAACGCCACCTTATGATTTTTACTAATATTTTAAATGTAAATTAGTTGATATTATATTAATTTATATTTATAAAAAACAATACTTCTGTTATAAAGTGATTTAATTAGAAAATGAACAGGAAGTGTGGGTACTTGCAAATTTGCAAATTTTCCCACCTATTTATTTGCAAATTCTTGTTATCTTGTGATCTTACTATATTACTGCAATATAGTAAGATCTGTGTAGATCATGTGTCCCAGTCAACCGGTGAGACCCTCTTTCAAATAAACTACACTTTTTGTCCCCGTGGTTTGACAAAATAACGGATTTGGTCCCTAGAATTTAAAAAATACAATTTTGCCACCGTAGTATGTGATTTTGTTCGGTTTTGCTCCCCGACACTAACACTGTCAATAGAGCCTCCGTTAAACACACCCACGTGCATGACACATGAGGGTATTTTCGTCATTTTAGCATTTTTATTAATTTCTTATAGATTTTAAAACAACAGGGACTAAATATGCAAATTGGAACTCATCTTATATTCATCTAGGGTTAGAACCAGATGCTTGACTTCTCATATCCACCTCCGGCCAAGTCGCCGATGACTCCATCTCCGGCATGCTTTAATCCCGACGCTGGCGCCTTCTACCGACGGTGCCGCCAACTTTCACCCACGGTAGTGCTTGCCAACCTTAGGCCTACTCTCTACGTCGCTGCTTGTGAGCTTATCGAAGGGGAAGAATCCATGTGTGCCAACCTCCGGTGAGCCGCCGCCGCCGCCACCACCACCATGGCACAACACCATCAGCACACAAATGGGGAAGGCGACCACTAGAACTTCATCGATTTGGTTTCTGATTCTCCCCTAACTCTCTATGTATCACATCCTCAGGTAGGTGTGTGCGATTTCACCGACGGGGTTAGGGTTTTTGATTTTTTGGTGTACTCGAACACCAGACTTCGTCCACCTTCATCCCTGCAGCAAGTTGGACCCCTACCCTTTTGGTCGATTTCCGCGTTCCACCATAACCCATCTTCACGTATCGTTTTTTCATCTTTGAGAACAAAAAACCCAAATCGACCTAAATAGTATGAGGGGTTTTATTCATCTGAGAGTTTTCATTTATGTTTGAGTTTTCTAATTCTATCAAGCATATGGGTTTTGGATTTTTTAACTTCTTTCATCGATTTGGTTTTCTATATATATATATATTAGATCTAAGTTCTTGTGGGTTTGAATGAATTTTGGGATCTGATTACTCTTGTTGAAACGATTTTTTTTGGAATTTGATTCATATACTTGATTTAGGCTTTGTTCACTATTTACATTTGTGGTTTTTTGTTCAGAACAAAATTTATGATTTAGAATTCTTGATTTATGTTGAAATGATAAAAGAAGGTGACTATGTGATGAAGAAGAAGAAGGTTGTTCTTCATTAAATAAGAAAATTAATATGAAAAATACTAAAATAGAAGAAAAGGGTAAAGTGACGAAATCACCCTCTCTTGACCTGCACGTGGGTATAGCTAACGGAAGCCCAATTGACGATGTTAGTGTCAGGGACCAAAATCGGACGAAATTGCATACTACAGTTGCAAAATTGTATTTTTTAAATTCTAGGGACCAAATCCGTTATTTTTGTCAAACCACATGGACCATTTTCGTAATTTACTCTTTTTTTTTTTACCTTAATGAGTTATTAAAGCATCTGCAACCATACCGTAAAATTGATGATTTGCAGTATGGTGGATTCCAACCATACTTCAAACTCAAATTTCTTTTGCAGTGTCAAATTTTTTTCCACCAAAAATCATCAAATTTGGTGAGACACTATTTACCCACCAAAACAAACATGACCCACCATTTAAGGGTTATTGATCAAACTTTGTATAGAATTAGAAATTTGGTTTTTTTTAAGTATGGTTGAAATTGAAACTTTTTTAGTGTTAAGGGTCCCACCAATTTTAGTGTTTTGATGTTATTTTTTGTGTTATAGGTTGGGGTTGGTCTTATAAGACAACAAAATCCAAAAATATTCAATATTTGACTCATTTCAAAGGTATTGACGAGACAAATATAATGGTGTAACTTGTTAAAATTAAAACGTATTTTTGTTATGTCTTTTAATTAATATATGAGTATATGTGTTAATATAATCAATTCTAAAAGTTTCATAATGATCATCATACATCACCGATTCCAAAAACGTATTAGTTGTATATCATAAAAATCAATAGGAGTTGTATGTAGCATCTATCACTCTTGTCCATCAATAAAATGGAAACCGTGGGAGGGGTGATGACCAAATTGATCCCGATGAACACGTTATCCCAACCAAGAAATCTCAAGTTATCTACTATACTTTTGTTTATGTTGTATGTTTATATTTTGACCTGGCACTTGTGAAAACTCTTTGTGCTTTAGTCGCTTGAGAATGGAGTGTTATGGTTGGCTGATAAGGGGTCTGTATATAGTTTATTGGCTGTTGATGCGACTTCTGATGTATCTTTTTGTTTATTATACCAACTGGAGTAATAAGGTGGATTGGTGGATTCTTATGTTCAACTTTTAGGGGGCGTTTGGTTCATTTCAGGGAATGGGAATGAAAATGAAAATGGGAATGCAGGAGAATGGGAATAGGAATGAGCATTGCATTGATGTTGTTTGGTTAACCCACTATAATCAATGAAAAATTGCTTCATATTGAAAAAATATGTTTTTCCATCTTGAAAATACAAAAGATATTTCATTTAACATCCATAGATGGAACAATGGGTAGAAAAAAGAACCAAGTAGAAATAAAAATTTCATTCCCCCCAATTTGGTCAGGAATGGAAATTAATGGATCTGCAGGAATGATTCCATTATATAATATCAAACCAAACAGCAGCTTTCATTATCATTCCCATTCCTGACTGCTCAATACCCCCAACCAAACGCCCCCTTAGTTGTTTATGTTTTTGTGTTGGTGAAATTTACCTTACGGGACGATCATGAAAAAGACTAGAATCTTACCCGGTAAGAGCGATAACATGAACTGAGAGTCTTACCCGGTAAGTGAGATCCACAATTCTTACCCGGTAAGAGCTTACTAGTTAAATTATTGCGTAAGATATAATACCGTTTTGAGAGACTAAGTTTTTGTCCAATATGGTACATGATAATGTTCAATTTCACCGGTAAGCACTTACCGGGTAAGTGTGACAAAACACTAAAAGATTTCAAAAATCTCAAATGCCTTAGAGGATCAGCACACTAGAAGAAGAAATCAATAGGATGAAATACTAGTCTAAAAAAGACACATTCAGACAACAAAAGACTATTTAGCAGGTAACACATGAACGATCACGTCAGAAGTTTGTAAGATTGCTTCTTAACTCTAATACTCTATCGTAATTTCACATCGTCCATCTCTTTCACATCTTTGAACTTGACTTTCGTGTTCTTGGATTTTTTGCTGGACTGTTCTACATTTTTAGAACTCTCTTCATTTGTTTCCCTATTGTTGTCCATGTTCCTCTTTCTGCTTATCTTATCGACCTTGTCCTCCAGATTCTGTTTATTTCTTGGTGTAGAATCATTCCCGGGTACTCATTTGAGGAATTCTTTAGTTAAGCTTTGTATTCTCTTTCTCAAGGCACCCGATTTTTTTATACCAAAGCACTTCTCCCCAAACTAAAAATTTTGGAACAGGTTGTCCAAGTAAAAGACCAACAGAATTAGCAAATGTTTTCTAAATATCAGAGGAAGACAACAATCAGCACGTACCATTGTTAAATATTCTGTTAGGGGTAGCTCTCCAGTAGCTCGGCTCATTTACCCGAACTCGGATCGTTAAAAGCTCGAAACGAGTCGAGCCTTAACAAGCTTGAGCTCAAACTCGAGCCTGAAACAAAGCTCATTTACATAAAGGAGCCGAGCTTGAGCCTCAAAATTAGAGTTCGTTTAGGCTAGTGAGCTTAAACGAGCTTCACAAATAATATTATGTATTTTATATTTTATTAGTATTATGTAATTAACATATATAAAACAAATGATATTCAAAGCACATCCTTAGAATCAGGGATCGTTTAGGCTCGCTTAGGCTCGTTTGCTTAAGGCTCGTTTAGGCTCATGAAGCAATCGAGCATTAGCGAGCCGAGCTCGAGCCTTGTACATGGTTCACAGGTCGAGCTCGAGCCTCAAAGCACAAGCTCGAACGAGCTCGAGCTTCTATAATCTTAAACGAGCCTAGCTTAAAGCTCGGCTCGACTCGACTCGTTTACATCCCTAGTTATGACCTTACTATGAGTTTGTGAACCCTTCTATGGGTTATGACCTTACTATGAGTTTGTGAACCCTTCTATGGGTTATGACCTTACTATGAGTTTGTATCTATGGGTTATGACCTTACTAGCTCCATGATTCCCAATGAGAACTAACATATAAAACCATTGCAGTGAACAAAATAAAATGAAACATCAGTAGACTCACAAAACTCATAAATGATTACCAAGTCAGCACCAATAAATCTTATTATGATTTCAACAAACAAAATGAACTCAACATGCCAAATGCCCAAATCTTTGGGCCTAAATTATGGATGTTCAATGAGACTGTTGTATTTTTCATCTAACAAACTTGAGAGATTGCTATAATTTTTAGAGACAATTGTGGTAATTATCAGACACGTCTTAATAAACAGTTCATCAGAGTCATCATCTGATTTCAGAAACATCTTCGTGGAACAAACATAGATAAAAGCGATCAACAATGAAATATAAAAGCAAAAAAAAATCGAGTAGGCATTTCAGTATCTAATGATCAGAAAAAAGTTACATAAAATAACATCAACAAAGCAAAATACATCAAAATCCAGGAACATGAAAAACCCTCACACCGTTTAGCCTCTTCCAAAAAGTCTACCATCATCATGATCGAGCAAAAGCAGTGTTCCCATTGTAGGAACACATTGAGAATGATATGTCAGTTGAAAAAAATCCCAAGATCCTTCATGTGCTTCGAGCTAGATTCATAAACAACAAGTGCACTTTGTAAATCATCTAGAACTAAAACTATAGCTTCGCCGATCTTCGCGAATCCCATGATCCAATCCCACGGTAATTCCAGAGACCTAGCGTTCCTAAATTCCATACTTGTTTCAACTATATCCGTAATGGTGAATAGCTTTGTAAACGTTTTTGGATCGCCACCCTCCATCATCCATACATCAGCAAACTCTTCAAAGGATGTGGAATCTGTAGAGTATTAAACCAAAACCAAAGATTCCCTTAGCCTAAAAATGGATAAACAGCCTTCAGGCAAATTATCTGGGAGATGTATCTCTTTAAACTCATAGGTCTTCAAATCAAATGACATTACCATATGGAATTCCCCATTACAAGCTAACAGATAAATGAACTGACCTATAACAACATGATAACCATCAATAAATTCAATCGATTTATCTGGCAGCTGATTGCCAGATAAACATCTCCATTCCCAGAGCTCAATTTGAAAACCATAACTTGATAAGGGATGCAACCTATACTTTCAATTTTGCTGCGATCATTAATATATGTAATCTTCACAAGCGTAGGGTCCTGGATTTCAAGACAAACCCCAAAAGCAAGCACAAAACTGAAATGCCTTGCTAATCGTTTTTCTTTATGATCCGGCACAACAATAGTAATGGATTTTCTAATTGAAGGATTCCAAAGAACAACAATATCATCATCCTTAGTGATAGAATTATCCAAAAAACAAGCACACCAAGCCGCACGAGCTATCTATGATTCTAAATCTATATAATAGAAGGATTGGAGGAACAGCTGGAGCATTCTTTTGTTGGGAGAAAGTATCATCATCCACAAAAGAAACAAATTTTACCTCTTCAATTCCGAGTTGAATATTGTACCTTATAAGAAGATGCCCCGATTGATTGTCACGAACATTGTAACTAGCAATGAACTGAGAGCTATCGATCAACGACTTCCATTTTTTGCAAACCGATCTGAATTGAATCAACGACTTCACAGGAAGCCACTTCATAATTTCCACTTGTATATCAAAACTCAAGGAGGGTAACATTTTGATTTTGATTTTAGAGGGTATTGTTCATGTCATCTGCATTAATAATTTTGATTAATAAAATACAATGCCAAAATATTCAAAACATCAAGAATAGAACCCTAGACTTACCGCTTATGGCAGTTTTTAAAACTAAAAATATGAAAACTAAGACGAAAACTAAGACTCATGGTTATTCGTCTAAATATGACCAGGAGGTATTCCATCACTCTTTAAGATAGCAATGGTTTTATAGCTCGAGCTCGGCTCGAAAAGTTCGAAATTACATAAAAAATACAGCAATTAAGCTTCTGGTAAGAACACTTCCATTTGTTATATTGATAATTCACAATGTGACACCAGTATCTCATTTAGGTTTTTCTTAGCTACGTCTCATTAAGGTTTTTCTTAGGTTATGACTTAAATGGTTTTATTCATACTATCAACGATAAAAGTCACAAAGTGACTTCACCAAACATATGTGGTGCGGTAATTATCGTATATAAAAAAGCGTACCTGATCGTGAGTAATATAGTGTAGGAAAGTCCAGGTATCGTATCTACCACCGGGAACGGTCAAGTTATGTAGAGTAATAATCTTAGCTAGTTTAATTAATCTAAAGCTATTGGGGGTTTTATGAAAAAGGTTTGAATAAATAAAAGAAAAAAACTAATTAACTAAGAAGCAAAAGACAACTGATTTAATTAACTAACTAGAAAACTCAAAGAAAGTAATTTAAACTTTATAAGAGAAAAACAGTAGTACTTATCATGGTATAACGACTCCCCAAGTGGATGATTTAAATTAGCCAAAGGTATGGTTGTTTTGGTTATTGTAGGAATTTAAGTCTGGGACACCCTAACATGCGACGATTACGGTTGTCAACTAGGTTGGTCTTCCTAGTCCTAATACATAGACTGATTGTCAGGCAATCTAGTACCAGCCACCCAATTCTATCACTATTGCACGGAATCCTACTATCTGGCTGCTCTCGGTCTGAGCTAACCACCTAACACAACTCTCCGGGTTTCCGAAGGGAAGGTCAAGAAAGGTTGATTAACCTATCGGAGTCTATCTATCTAGGTTAAACAGATACACCCAACCAATGAATTCAAATATCCATACAATACGAATCAAACCGGAACCGTAAAACACATTCAATAAACCAAAAACAAACCAATAAACATTAAATCACAAAAACATCATCCACAAGGTTCATCTACCACAGTAAGTACCACTAAAGAAAACTACTCACTAATCATAACTAAAACAGCAAAAACAAAAGTAGAGACAAACATTATACCGACCGTACAACGATAGATGATCTAGAATCAAACTGGCATCGTATCGGCACAAATCTCTCTCTCTCTCTCTCTCACTCAAGCTAAACTAACTAATAATGTAAGAATATGGAGCAGGATTGTAGCTTGACTATTGAGGATTATTTCTGGACTGAAGGAGGAGATCTGTATTTAAAGGGCCATCCGGAGCTCGTTTCGCGATCGCGAGGCTGCGGTCTCGCGGCGCGAGACACTTAATCAAACCCTAGGTTTTCCATCTTTGCGAACTTGGCGACGCCAAACTTGAAAACTCGCGGACGCGAAATGCTCACTGGATTGAGTTTTTCCAATTTCCACGTTTTTTTGCCTTTTTCCGTACTTTTCCGTTCCACGGCCTCCAAAACCTATAAAAGTGAGAATCAGTCCAAAACATGAGTAATCAGATCAGAAATGGGTGAGAAATGGGGTAAAATCAGACAATTAAGTACGACCAAAACATGTATAATTTTGGTGTTATCAAAATCCCACACTTCAGCTTTGATTGTCCTCAATCAAAAGACTGAAAGATAAGAAAAATAACGCCAACATTATCTCCACCCAAGATCATCCAAGAAAACAAAGAATACTCACACAATCGAACACAAGAACAAGATACATCAAGCAATCGGATACCAAGATCAACCTTTTACCCTCACAAAGTATGAATGATAATACTCGACTAATTCCCGCATACATAAGCTTGTCACCAAATCTAATCTTCACCACTGAGAAGTTGTCAACCGTCAAGAGGACTTTAGGGTTGTAATGTTAGGCTAAGGGTAAAGGGTAGGATAAAGGATATATAAGTGACTAAGAATTGCAACAAAAACTCAAGAAACTCAATTAGTAATGATCCAACACTTTTAAGAAAAATCTGACTTTTGGAATTATGCATTTTTCTCGGGATGAGCTTTTTCTTACTTTTTAGCATCGGCCTAAGCATATTGCTTATTTGTTGCTCGAATTTTTTTTCTTTTGCTCATTTTCTTTTCTCTAGCTTTGACTCTTTTCTTTCTTTTGATATTTCTTTTCTTTCTTTTGAGTCATTCTTTTCTTTTCTTTTCCGCTCAAAATCAATCCCATTTTAATTGTCAGATATGAAAAATATGGATCACAACATCTCGAGTTCTCAAATTTAAGTCACGGCCAAAAGATAGATAAAAAGATAGGCTAAAGGATATATGGTAATAAGGGTAAAGAAATGAAAGGCTAAGGCTCAAAAATGGTTTCAAGGGTTAAAGTACTAAAGGTGAGTACTTTCAAAAATTCGGCTAGGCAAATTAAATAACCTTAAGATGAGGTTATCTAACAAAGGCTAAAAGGGTTAGAAACGAAGGCCTCTATCAGTGCAATGGTGATAAATACTTCTCTTATGTGGTCTCGACAAGCATTCAAATGACAAGTTCTACCTTGGTCAAAGTCGGTATTCCTCACGAAATAATAAACAATTAGGCTCAAACTCTCAAAGGAATAAGGTGAGGCACTCATGGCAATTGGTATTCCAAGACATCCTTTTACTCAAATAATCCCATTCAGTGTTCTCCTATGCAAGCAACTAAGTTCCAAAAACAATCTCAGATTTCGAAAAAAATTGGGGTCAAGTCTCAAAGCTTTCAAAAATTTGAAAAACGACATCAAAAAGCAAAAAGTGAACCCATTTAAACAGATAAGTCTACATAACCCCCTCCCCACACTTAAAATTTGTAGTGTCCTCAATGGAACAATCAAAACAATTAAGGATTAATTGGGAAAAAGAGAAACTTCCCGGGTTATGTGACGTGATCTGATCTGAGAGAGAGTATTCCAGAATCGTGCTGGGTTCAAGATCATAAACGGTTGTATCTATTACCAAAAAGAAAAAAGAAAAAAGTAAAAAGAACAAAATAAAAATAAACCAACTAAAGCAAACAATTAAAACTCTTAATCCTAAGCAAACCAAACAAATAAAAATAAAAGAGTTAAACCAAACAAACCAAACCACACAGTTTAAAGTTCAAAGTAAAGTACAACCCAATCGAATCAAATAAAACCGATCAGTTACGGTTTTCAAAAGCCCATTCATCATAGGATGAGTAACCAGTGGGAGCGTCATCACCATCACGCCATATGGGATGAGGTTTAAGAGGAGCCGAGGGAGCATGTCCCATGCTTTCAAAATACTCATTCATCGATGCGGTGACCCACGCCAATTCCCGGCGAACACCATACATGTCATAAGAAATCCGGTCGAGTCGCTCCATGATATCATGATGTTCGCTTCCCAACTGTTCCGATAACTCCTGAATAGCTTCACGAATAGACCCCGATCCTTGTTGATCACTAGACCCACTTTGTTGACTTTGTTGATTTGACGGCGGTGGATTGCTCGATTGCCCCAGAAAGGTTGGTTGAGGTGGCGAAGTAGCCATACAGATCGGCCCTTCATGGGATGCGGCATCCCCAATCCAAACAAAAGTACCCCTTTGCGGCCCCGGTGCAAGTAGCTTCATCGAACGAAAAAGAACCTTATCGAGAATTCCCAAAGGAGATAACTTGGTGAGAGTCTCACAAACTTCCGGCGTAAGGGTTCCCAATTTCTCCGCTATAACTGTGATGAAATGTCCCCCACAAAGACCCGTTCCGGCCTTATCATGTACCTTAATGGTATTTTGGAACATTTTCGCCATTACAAAAGAAAGATTTGTTATCGCATTTCGATCGACCAACCGTGAAAGAAGCCAAAGATCACCTTCCGGTACCTTCTCCTTGATAGCTTTTCGGTAAGCGATTGAATGAACTAGCATCCGATGGAGAAGACGATGTTCGGGTAGAATGATAGAACTCTCCTTGGTGTTGGATTGTAGGTAGGGTCCCAATCCAATGGTTGCCCAAAACTCCGCACCCGAGAATTCGGCCCTAGGTTCACAAGCACCGTTAAGGAAGTAATAAGAAAAGTAGTCCGATCTTGACTGGGCAGCCGTGAAAAGTCCGAGTAATACTCCAAACCAAGGTAGTGTAACGAAGTACCATTCCCCAAGTAAACGGAATTTTACACACTAACCATCGAATCTGTCCTCATCATAAGCCTCCAAATCGAAGTCAAATGTGGCCAAAAACTCCAATACAAGTTCATAGTAAATTGGCTCATGAGTTTTCAGTGCTTTTTCCCAATCATTGCTTACGAAGCGAACTACGCCAAATCGATCGCGGTACTCCCTTCTCAAGAGGTCCGAAAGCCGATCTCCAAACCCAATCTCATCAACAAAGTGTAAATCTACTATCGAGCCGATCTCAATGTCTCACTTTTTTAAGCGGTCAAGCTCAATCATCAAAGATATCTTTTCGCTTCGTAGGATGTTATCAGAATCAAAAGACAAGCACAAATGGTCCCTAACATTGCGAGAAGATGAAGCTCTCCACAAAAGCAAAATCCATATATATCATTCACAACAATGCTTATAATCTCCCTTCCCCACACTTGAGTTGAAACATATCAAATAATTATAAAGCTAAAAACAACTCAAGTGTGTGCATTCAAACAAATCAAGGCAAGAAACATTCCCTTCATATACATTAAGGAAACCCCAATCAAAGAAACCCCCTTTTGGGTACATTCACAACTTAACCAACTAGGGCTTACAAGGATCTTCAAATTAAAGCAATTAGAGATAAATCACATACCTTTGACGCCATGGAATTGTAGGATGGGAAGAGGATTGCAGAGAAAAACCAAAGGGAAGGAGAGAAAAACTGAAAATAGGGTTTTAGAAATTGAATTTAAACCTCTCGTTCCGAACTTCGCGTCGCGAAGTCAAGGATCTCGCGTCGCGAAGTCCAAATTGCTGCACTATTTTCAGAATTTTGCTCCTTCACGATCGTGAAATCTGAAATTTGGCGATCGCGAAAATACCCTAGAACAGAGAACTTACCTTGCTTCTCCACTTCGCTCCGCGAAAGTTAAAACTTCGCGTTCGCGAAGATGCTTCTGTTTAGCTTTTGTCAATTTTTGATCGGGTTGTGATTTCCTTTTGACTAACACTGCAAAATTGATTAGAAAACACACAAAAACAAAAATAACTAAGAAAAACACGGGTTGCCTCCCGAGAAGCGCTTGTTTTTGTAACGAGTCGCGAGCCTGACTCGGGAGAACAACTAGGTAATAGGCTTTTCAGAAAGATGACAGACCTCGCCATTTCTGATAGGGTCGTCTTCATTGTAAAGTTTTAGTCTATGGCCATTTACCTTGAATTGTCCTCTTTCGGTCATTAGGTCCACATATCCGGAGGGATAAGCTTTCAAAACAATGTATGGACCTATCCACCGTGACTTTAACTTACCGGGGGAGAATTTGAAACGAGTTTGATACATTAGTACCTTGTCTCCCTCTTTGAACACCTTTACCTCCTTTAGATGCGCATCGTGCCATTTCTTTCGCTGTTCCTTGTAGATCTTCGAGTTCTCATACGCAAGAGATCTGAGTTCCTCTAACTCATGCAAGTTTATTAATCGTTCCTTCCCACTTGTGATATCATCCAAATGAACCTTTTTTAGCACCCACAGTGCTTTGTACTCGAACTCGAATGGTAGGTGGCATGCTTTCCCGTAAAGCATTCGATAAGGAGTGCTTCAAATTGGTGTCTTGTAGGCCGTACGATATGCCCATAATGCATCTCCAAGCTTTTGCGACCATATCTTCGGGTTGTTGTCGACTGTCTTTTCCAAGATCCGTTTCGATCCCCGATTGGTGTTTTCCGCTTGTCCATTTGCTTACGGATGATAGGCGGTTGAAAACCGATGATGTACTCCATACCTTTTTAGGGTCTTTTCCAAGAGGTAATTTGCGAAGTGAGTTCCTCTATCGCTTATGATTGCCTTCGGACTCCCGTACCTACACACAAGAGATTTCACAAAGTCAACAACTACCCGGGCATCATTTGTGGGTGAAGCCTTTGCTTTGGCCCATTTGGAAACATAGTCAACTGCCACAATGATGTATTTGTTGCCTTTGGAATCGGGGAAGGGTCCCATGAAATCGATTCCCCAAACATCAAACACTTCACTAACAGAAATGCTCTGTTGAGGCATCTCATCTTTCTTTGTGATATTGCCCGCCCTCTGACAGGCATCACAAGATTTTATTAGCGCGTGAGCATCCTTGAAAATCGTAGGCCAATAAAATCCTGATTCAAGGACTTTCCAGGCAGTGAGATTGGCTCCAAAATGGCCTTCTGTGGGGCCTTTGTGACAGTTATTGAGAATGTCCCAAGCAGCAGGGCATGAGACACATCGACGGGGCATCCTATCAGGTCCTATTCTAAATAAATGGGGCTTGAACCAAAAGTAAGGCTTTAGGTCTGAGAAAAACTTACCCTTTTGTTGATGAGTCATACGTTTAACGAGAACACCGATGGCAAGATAGTTTGCTAAATCTGCATACCAAGGTATAGGGTCCTCTCCTACGGTCTTAATCATATTGAGGTCCTCATCGGGGAATTTATCCCTAATGACTTCTATGCCCCCGGAATCCATGTCTGGATTCTCCAAGCGAGACAGATGATCAGGAGCCAAATTTTCGGCGCCTTTCTTATCTCTTACCTCTATATCAAACTCTTGTAACAGAAGTATCCATCGTATGAGTCTGGGCTTAGCATCAGCCTTAGCAAAGAGGTACTTAAGGGCAGAGTGATCGGTATACACTATGATTTTGGACAACACAAGATAGAATCGGAACTTCTCAATGGCGAAGACGACCGCTAGAAGCTCTTCTTCGGTAGTGGTGTAGTTTTCTTGGGCATCATTAAGAGTTCGACTCGCATAGCAAATCGGTTGAAAGTGATTGTTTATACGCTGCCCAAGAACTGCACCAACGGCATAATCACTCGCATCGCACATAATCTCAAAAGGTTGATCCCAATCAGGTGGAACCATAATAGGGGCATTTGTCAAATGATGTTTTAAGGTTTCAAATGCAGATATGCAATTCTCATCAAAGATGAAAGGTGCATCCTTTTCAAGAAGTTTCGTTAGAGGTCGGGTTATTTTTGAAAAATCTTTAATAAATCTCCTATAAAACCCGGCATGACCTAAGAAACTTCTAACCCCTTTTATGTTTGTAGGTGGAGGAAGCTTTGATATGGTTTCTATCTTGGCTTTATCCACCTCCAAACCATCTTTTGAGATTTTGTGCCCAAGAACTATACCTTCTCTTACCATAAAGTGGCATTTCTCCCAGTTGAGAACCAAATGAGATTCCTCGCAACGAGCTAAGACCCTGTCTAAGCTGTTTAAACAATCATCAAAAGAGTTACCAAAAACAGAGAAATCATCCATAAAGACCTCCATACAATCCTCTATCATGTCCTGAAAAATGGCAGTCATGCATCGCTGAAAAGTGGCGGGTGCATTGCACAACCCAAAAGGCATACGCCTATAAGCAAATGTTCCAAAGGGACAGGTAAAGGTCGTTTTCTCTTGGTCCTCGGGATCAATGGGAATTTGAAAATATCCCGAAAACCCATCTAGGAAGCAATAATACTCATTTCCCGCCAATCGTTCAAGCATTTGGTCTATGAAGGGCAGAGGAAAATGGTCTTTTCTAGTGGCATCATTCAGCTTCCTATAATCTATGCAAACTCTCCACCCGGTGACAGTACGGGTGGGCACTAACTCATTGTTATCGTTTGTGACAATGGTAGTCCTCCTTTTTTGGGAACCACCTGAACAGGGCTCACCCACGGGCTATCAAAAATAGGGTAGATGATCCCGGTGTCAAGAAGTTTGATAACCTCCTTTTTTACAACCTTTTGCATTTTCGGATTAAGCCTTCTTTGTTTTTGCACGCACGGTTTAAAATTATCTTCCATTAAAATTTTATGCGTACAAAAAGAAGGACTTATTCCGGGAATGTCTGAGATTTTCCAAGCTAAAGCTTTTTTGTGTTTTTTCAAAACCGCAATAAGCTTTTCTTTTTCATTGACTATTAGCAAGGCAGAAATGATTGCGGGGAGAGAATTTTTACCTTCAAGGAATTGGTACTCGAGATGCTCGGGAAGGTCTTTCAATTCCAAATTTGGTGGTGATAACACCAAAATTATACATGTTTTGGTTATGCTTAATTGAAGGATTTCGCCCCATTTCTCACCCATTTCTGGTCTATTTACTCACACTTTGGACTTATTCTTACTTTTATAGGTTTTGGAGGCCGTGGAACGGAAAAGTACGGAAAAAGGCGAGAAAATGTGAAAATTGCACAAACTCAATCCAGTAGCCATTTAGCGTTCGCGAAGTTTCAAGTCTGGCGCCGCCAAGTTCGTCAAAGTTGAAATCCAGGGTTTGACCTAAGTGTTTCGCGCCGCGAGGATGCCGTTTGGCGATCGCGAAATGGGCTCCGAGTCTCTCCTTTTAAATACTGGCCTCCTTCTTCAATTTTCATAGAGCCAAATTTGTGTGTAGTTCTGAGTTCTGTAGTGTTAGGGAGAGAGAGGATTATTGTGCCGATACGCTGCAGGGTTCGATTCTCGATCATCCGTCGTTGTACTGTCGGTATAATGTCTATTTCTACTCTCGTATTATCTGATTTTATTATGTTTGATGGTACTTATTGTGGTCGATGAACCTTGTGGATGATGATTTTATGATTTAATGTTTATTGGTTTGTTTTTGGTTCATTGAATGTATGTTATGGTTCCGATCTGATTCATATTGTTTGGTTATTTGAACTCGTTGGTTGGATGTATCTGTTTGACCAAGTTAGATAGACTCCGATAGGTTAATCAACCTTTCTTGACCTTCCCTTCGTAACCCGGAGAGTTGTGTTAGGTGGTTACTCGGACCGAGAGCGACCAGGTAGTAGAATACCGAGCAATAGAGATAGGATTGGGTGACCGGTACTAGATTGCCTGACAAACAGTCTATGTATTGGGACTAGGAGGACCAAAAACCTAGTTGATAGCCATATTAATCACATGTTAGGGTGTCCCAGACTTAAATTCCTACGATAACCAAAACAACCAAACCTTTGGCCAATTTAGATCATCCACTTGGGGAATCACTATACCATGATAAGTACTACTGTTTTCATTCATATAGTTTTACATAATCTTTTATTTGATTTCTTAGTTTCTTAGTTAATTTAGTCGTCTTTTTATTTATTAAACCTGTTTCATAAAAACCCACCAAAAGCTTTAGGTTAATTAAACTAGTCAAGATTAATAGTCTACGTAAACTTGACCGTTCCCAGTGGTAAATACGATACCTGGACTTTCCTACACTATATTACTCACGATCAGGTACGCTTGCCTGTGAATGTGGTAAGACAGTGGCTAGGCATTAGAGGTTAAAACTTGTTTTGCTTTTTATATATAATAATTACCGCATCAATTTTTTGGCGCCGTTGCCGGGGAACGGTAGTTGTTAGATTTTAGTCTTTATTAGTTTTGTTAATTGATCCTTGTGAGGGACTCTCTCCCTTGCAAGTTTTTCGCTTTCTAGTTTAGTTAGTTATTTTTATCTCTTTGTTTCCCACAAGTTGCCCGTAACCATTTGTTGTGGTTTCAGTCACGACGGAACTGTTAGAGCCGTTTGAGGAGCCGGAGAGAGAATTCAGAAAAAGAAACAAAAAGAAATCAAAAGCCAACAAAGTTCGCCCGAGAGCTTTGAATTTTGAAATGGGGGACGAAGCACCGATGTGGATCGCCTGGAGAGCCGCTCCAACCGTACCCACCAATCCGATCACGAAGCCGGACCTAAACAAGGAGATCCCGGGGAAGCTCCTTCACATGATCAAGGACCTCACTTTCAACGGGAAAAACGATAGCAATCCTATTGTACATATGGAGAACTTCGTGGATATATGTGATCTGTTCAAAACGGAGGAAGGCCGAGATGATGCGATTCGCCTTCGAGTCTTTCCCCTTACACTTACCGGAGAAGCTAGAGCTTGGTTACGATCGTTGGAGCCAAGTTCGATCACCACTTGGGAAGGACTTCGCTCAAAGTTCCTTTCCCGATTTTTTCCACCATCCAAAATCGACAAGTTACGAGCCGAGATCCGATCCTTTCAACAAGACGATGGGGAGACAATATCCGAAGCATGGGAACGTTTCAAACACCTTCTAAATTCGTGCCCGAGTCACGAATTGAGTAAGAGTGAGCAAGTCCAAACTTTCTATAGTGGGCTTGCTTATTCTTCACGAGCTACATTGGATTCATCGGAGGTGTCTTTATGTACAAAACGCCCACTGAAGGATATAAGCTTCTCGAGGACATGCTCTTACACAATATAGATTGGAGGACGGACAAGCGCTTGCAAATCCCGAGAATGGCCGGAAAGATCTCAACCGACTTCGATCCATCCGATGAACTAGCCGCAATGAAAAACCAACAGGTAAAGTTTGAACGTAAAATTGAAGAACTAATTAAATCTGTTCATGCTTTGCAGGTTGGATGCGAGGAGTGCAATGGACCACACTTAACGAAATATTGCCCGAATCGTCCGATGATGACACCCGAGGAGGTAAACTACCTCAACCGAGGCGACTTTCAAGGGAGGTGGAACAACAATCGTAACTTTAACCGAATCAACAAACCCAAAGAACGGATGGAGAGCCACGCGTTTCTATTGAGGACCGACTTCTCCAATTCATGGATGCACAAAAGAAGCTCAACGATGAGATAGGTTCGTACTTACGTAACCACCAAAGTACTATCCAGAATTTGGAATTGCAGGTTGGTCGTGTTTCGCAATTGCTAAGTGATAGGACTCAAGGGGAACTACCAACGCAAACCCAAGTCAACCCAAAGGTAGAGAACGCGAAGCCGATGCTCATGATGACCAGAGAACCATCAAAGAAGAAATGGACGGACATCTACACGAAAAAGTATGTGAAGAGCGATAGTGGTAGTGAACCTGATTATGCCATGGACTATGACTCGGAGGGGTTCACCATTTCATTCGAGCATCTAGGACTCAAAGGACCCATTTCTTCAAGCGATGATGATGAGGAAGACGGAAAGCAAGGCGGATATGCGGAGTTCGTGATACCAAAGAAGGAGGATAAAGGCAAAGAGAAGGAGAAAGAGAAGGCGGCGGAAGATGAACTCATCTACATTGCACCTATCAAACATGATCCGGGAAGTTACAATTTTCCTATTTCATGTTCTAAGTTTAATGGTCTTGCTTTGATAGATTCAGGTGCCGCACTTAACATGATGCCTGTTGGTTATTGCAGGAAAATAGGAGTCAAGAAGATCGTTCCAACAGACTACCAATACTGAGGGGTGAATGGATACATGACTAAGCCGTTAGGGATAGCGGAAGGAGTCCCGATTCGAATTGGAAACTTTGTCTACTTCACGGACTTCATCATAGCTAACCTTTCGAAGGACACGGAGATCCCGATAATTCTTGGAAGAGCTTTTCTACACACCGCCCAAGTAAATACCGACATGCGGAATCAAGTGTCAAGCTTGGGATATAGAGATAAGCGGATCTACTTTGATCCCAATGGAGAGCCGGTCACCCATCTCGATGAACCTTATGAGGACCATTCTCAAGCTTACAAGAAGAACACGAACCGCCCGCTACTCCCTCATGAACATGCAAAGAAGACGGAGGATTTTCCGAACCCGATACATCAAAAAGATCAAACAACCAACGGGTCGGGACCCTCCAAGAAAGAGCATAGAAAGAAGAAAGGCTCGTCAGCCCGACATGCCAAGAAATGAGCCGGAAAAGGGGTCGAGCTTTAGACCCATTCAAAAATGAAGCGCTTCTCGGGAGGCAACCCGAGCAATTTTTTTCGTTTTTCATTTTTAGCATTTTTCAAGTGTGTTTTTACTAATAATTTTGTTTGTTATTGCTTAGATAACCATAAGGAGGAGATAGAAGCCAGAATCGAGCAAATCCGATGCACGATGGAGTTTTTCAAAAAATGGAAACAGTGGGCTCTTCACGAAGTCAGTCAGCCTTGGTATCAGGTAAAATTTTCGAATCTCGCGGCGTGAAGAGGCCGTCTCGCGACGCGAAGTTTTCAAACTAGGGTAAATTTTTCGAAAACCGCCCGCTTCGCGACGCGAAACTATCTGTTTGGCGACGCGAAATCGGTGCAGACAGGTTTTTAAACCCCTTTTTCTCACTTTTTCAAAGTACACAACCCTAATTCTCTCTAGGAGCCGCGAACTCTCTTCAAGCACTTGCGAAATTCGAACTTTTTGAGCTTCAATTTCATCATTCTTCATGGCCAAGGTATGTTAACTAACCTCAATTTCGTTGGATTAGCTTGATTTGGTAAGATTAGATCTTGATTTGAGCATCAATGGTGTTTTTGTGCTTTCATAGGTTTTAGATTATTCTTGAAGCTCCATTGATTGTTTAGTGCTTATTGATTGATACATGCTATACATTTTGATTGAGAAATTTCATTCTAGCATGCTATTTGTTTGTTTAATCTAGTGAATGTGCTTTGATGATAAGTGTGGGGATTTTGATAACACCAAAATCCCCCATTCTTGTTTAGTTAGCTAGATTGATTTTGATGGAAGTTGGACTAAAAGTTCAAGTGTGGGGATGTTACACACCCCCCTTTTTGTTTTTAACGTATGCATTCGATAGTTGAACTTATTAGTCATGGAAGCTTTGTCTCGTTGGGTTTTGATATGCATGAACCTTGTCTTGCATTTATTAATCGAATGTATCTAAGACAATGGTATTTTGGATTTTGTAAAGACAAAGAACCCGCTCGTCAACTTCCACCGTTCCTACTTTCTGCGCACTGGATGGGAGCCACGCCTTCACCTTTTTCATGAACGACCCAACCTTGAACGCTCCGAAGCGTGAGGAATACCGGGATACAGTTAACCGGCTTCTCGCCCGTCAAGTGTTAGTGCCGAGGAGAGTTGATTGGAACCTCCTTAGATCTATGGGAGTCGAGAACGACATCAAGGCGATACTCAAAAAGCACGCCTATGACGAAGATGGTACCGAGTATTACATATGCCGTGCATGGGAACGAGTCTTCGACATTGCCGAGACCCTCTACCGCGAGCTTATTATTGAGTTCGTGGCCACTTTCCGTTTCGACGCCAGGAAGGCTCTTCAAGAGTTCTACCAATCATGCATGACATTCCGACTCGGTGGAGTGTGGCGATCGCTTTCGTTGGTGGAGTTTGCCGTTGCTTTGGGGATATATACCCAAGATGAGGTCGATGCTCCCGGATTTGTGGAATACATGTGGGCGACTGCGAAAAGACAAGATGGTTTTGATCCTCGGTTGGCTTGGGCGATCTTGGGTGATGGTGACTATGGTGGTAATCTCAAACTGAAGGGTTTTCTTGCTTCTTCAGACCGACTTTTGCACCGCATGCTCATTCACGCGGTAAATGCTCGTTCCTCGAGTGAGGAAAAAGTTTCTACATACGATCTTTGGCTTCTTGAGCAACTCTCTACGCAAGACAAGTATCTGAATGCTCCGTACCTTATTGCCGTGGAACTCGCTAAGGCGGGTGGTTATCGAGAAGGGAGTCGATTGGTTGGTGGCCAATATATTACGCTTCTAGCCAAGCACTTCGGTATCCTAACAGAGGGTGCCATTGCCTCGATGACGAGCCTTGGTGAGATGGGGTTGATTGACATGGACCAACTCCGTGGTATGGGGATGGCGACGGTGGAGCACTTGATCGGAAGGGACCAAAATGCGTGGATTCACAACCCTCAAGCTTATGGGACGAGGAGAGCACCTCGAAGCACTCAAGAGACCGGAGGCACGAGTGGGACGAACGCGGGAGAACAACCGGCGGAATGGACGGCGTATTCGGGTTACCAAGACTTAAGTAACCGACTCTCGGAGATGTCATTGTCCTATGGCCAACATCATCAGCACATGGAGTACAACACAACGGAGGCTCTCCACCAAGCAAATTGGCAAAGTAGAGTGATGAACCAAATGGCCTCCCACTTCGGTATTCAACCGAATACCGCGTATGCTCCATCACCTTTTTGGCCATACTCCGAGGACGCACCGCCCGGTTACCCTACATTCGAGGATTGGCGCAACCAACCTCGTGACCCTTATTGATCTCTATCTCTTTTATCTCCGTTATTCGATATGGTTGTTTAAACAATTTTTATTCTTGCTTTGTTTGTGTTTGGTTTGGTTGGACACCTTTTTATTTTCGTTTGGGTTGCCTAGGACTTAATACTTTTAATTGCTTAGTTTGGTTTATTTTCGTTTGTTCGTTTTTACTTTTTTTTTCTTTTTGGTAATAGATACAGCGATCTATGATCTTGAACCGAGCACGATTTTGGAATACTCTCTCTCAGATCAGAACAGATTTCGTCACATAACCCAGGAAGTTTCTCTTTTTCCCAATTACTCCTTAATTGTTTTAACTGTTGCATTGAGGACACTGCAAATTTTAAGTGTGGGAGGGGGTTATGTAGACTTATCTGTTTAAATGGGTTCACTTTTTGCCTTTTGGTTTGTCGTTTTTCAAATTTATGAAAGCTTTGAGACTTGACCCCAATTTTTTTCGAAATCTGATGTTGTTTTTGGAACTTAGTTGCTTGCGTAAGAGAACACTGAATGAGATTAGTTGAGTAAAAGGATGCCTTGGAATACCAATTACCATGAGTGCCTCACCCAATTCCTTTGAGAGTTGAGCCTGATTATTTATTCATTTCGTGAGGAATACCGACTTTGACCCAAGGTAGAACTTGTCATTTGAATGCTTGTCGAGACCACATAAGAGAAGTATTTATCACCATTTCACTGATAGAGGCCTTCGTTTCTAACCCTTTTAGCCTTCGTTAGATAGCCTCATCCTAAGGTTATTTAATCTGCCTAGCCAAATTTCTGAAAGTACTCATCTTTAGTACTTTATCCCTTGTAACCCTTTTGAGCCTTAGCCTTTTCATTTCTTTACCCAATACACTCTATCCTTTAGCCATTTATTCTCTTTATCCATCTTTTGGCCGTAGCTCAAAGTTGAATGCTTTTCATGTTTGTGATCCGTTTTATGAATCTGACATATAGAGAAAGGGATTATGAAAAGAGTAAAAAGCAACATAGTTGCTACTCAAAAGAAAAAAAATGGAGCTTGAAAAAGAAAAGAAAAGAAAAAAAGAGAAAGATAGTAAAAGAGAAAATGACTCATTATCGAAAAAGCAAAATCAAAAGAGTCGATGTGCTTAAAAGAAAAGAAAAATATCGAAGCCACAAATAAGCAATATGCTTAGGCCAATATAAAAGTGATAGTGATGGAAATCCCGAGCTCTAAAAATCTCAAAAGTCAGATGATTAATTTGGATCTTGAACTGATTGGTTTTCAGGTTTTTGCTACAACCCTTAGTCACTTATATATCCTTTATCCTACCCTTAACCCCTAGCCTAACATTACAACCCTAAAGTCCTCTTGACGGTTGACAACTTCTCAGTGGTGAAGATTAGATTTGGTGACAAGCTTATGCATGCGGGAATTAGTCGAGTATTGGTGTGATCACTTATCATATATACACTTTTACCCCGAGAGATACACTTTAAATTGTCATTCATATTATGTGAGGGTAAAAGGTTGATCTTGGTATCCAATTGCTTGATGTATCTTGTTCTTGTGTTCGATTGTGTGAGTATTCTTTGTTCTCTTGAATGATCTTGGGTGGAGATAATTTTGGCGTTATTTTTCTTATCTTTCAGTCTTTTGATTGAGGACAATCAAAGCTTAAGTGTGGGGATTTTGATAACACCAAAATTATACATGTTTTGGTTATGCTTAATTGAATGATTTCGCCCCATTTCTTACCCATTTCTGGTCTATTTACTCACACTTTGGACTTATTCTTACTTTTATAGGTTTTGGAGGCCATGGAACGGAAAAGTACGGAAAAAGGCGAGAAAACGTGAAAATTGCACAAACTCAATCCAGTAGCCATTTAGCGTTCGCGAAGTTTCAAGTCTGGCGCCGCCAAGTTCGTCAAAGTTGAAATCCAGGGTTTGACCTAAGTGTTTCGCGCCGCGAGGATGCCGTTTGGCGATCGCGAAATGGGCTCCGAGTCTCTCCTTTTAAATACTGGCCTCCTCCTTCAGTTTTCATAGAGCCAAATTTGTGTGTAGTTCTGAGTTCTGTAGTGTCAGGGAGAGAGAGGATTATTGTGCCGATACGCTGCGGGGTTCGATTCTCGATCATCCGTCGTTGTACTGTCGGTATAATGTCTGTTTCTACTCTCGTATTTTCTGGTTTTATTATGTTTAGTGAGTAGATTTCAGTAGTGGTACTTATTGTGGTCGATGAACCTTGTGGATGATGATTTTATGATTTAATGTTTATTGGTTTGTTTTTGGTTCATTGAATGTATGTTATGGTTCCGATCTGATTCATATTGTTTGGTTATTTGAACTCGTTGGTTGGGTGTATCTGTTTGACCAAGTTAGATAGACTCCGATAGGTTAATCAACCTTTATTGACCTTCCCTTCGTAACCCAGAGAGTTGTGTTAGGTGGTTACTCGGACCGAGAGCGACCAGGTAATAGAATACCGAGCAATAGAGATAGGATTGGGTGACCGGTACTAGATTACCTGACAAACAGTCTATGTATTGGGACTAGGAGGACCAAAAACCTAGTGGATACCCATATTAATCACATGTTAGGGTGTCCCAGACTTAAATTCCTACAATAACCAAAACAACCAAACCTTTGGCCAATTTAGATCATCCACTTGGGGAATCACTATACCATGATAAGTACTACTGTTTTCATTCATATAGTTTTACATAATCTTTTATTTGCTTTATTAGTTTCTTAGTTAATTTAGTCGTCTTTTTATTTATTAAACTTTTTCATAAAAATCCCCCCCAAAAGCTTTAGGCTAATTAAACTAGTCAAGATTAATAGTCTACGTAAACTTGACCGTTCCCAGTGGTAGATACGATACCTGGACTTTCCTACACTATATTACTCACGATCAGGTACGCTTGCCTGTGAATGTGGTAAGACAGTGGCTAGGCATTAGAGGTTAAAACTTGTTTCGCTTTTTATATACAATAATTACCGCATCAGGTGGTTCCTCCAAAGAGGTTTTCACCCTAACTTTATCTTCCTGCTTTAACTCCTCGAATTCTTCTTCTTCTCCCCCCATGGCTCCTTTCTTTTCTCGATGGATAAGCTTTCTTCCAATTCACCTGGTTCAAAAAGATGATCATTAAGCTCTATTTCAAAAGATTCGGTGAAATCATCCACATTGCCTAGGTTATTTATAGATTCATCACAGTCTAGGGTCCCATCAATGGAGAAAGTGATTCGATCTTTGCCAATTCCTAGACTAAGTTCTTTTTTGACGACATGGATAACGGCACTGGCCGTGTTGAGAAATGGTCGGCCAAGGATTAGAGGTACTTTAACCTCGTCATTTATGTCCAAGATCACAAAATCAGCAGGGAAAACAAACTTGCCTACCCGCACTGTGACATCCTCAGCTACTCCTACAGGGTATTTTATGGATCTATCGGCTAGTTGTATGGTCATTCGTGTGCTCTTTAAATCCTTTAATCCAAGTCTTTGGTAAAAAGATAAAGGCATTAGATTTATACTAGCCCCTAGATCTGCTAAAGCCCTACACGAAACATTTTTACCAAAATAACAAGGGATAGTAAAACTCCCTGGATCACCCTTTTTGGGGGTGTCGAAAAGTATGGCTGAGCATTCTGCATTTAGGAATGCTATTTCTTCTGCTCCCATTCTTGCTTTGTTAGCCACCAATTCCTTGAGAAATCTCACATAATTAGGCACACCTGCAATCAAGTCCACAAGAGGCACATCAATATGTACTTGTTTTATTATCTCAATAAACTTACGATACTGGGCCTCTTTCTTTTCTTTTTCGCAATCTTGCAGGATATGGTACTCGTGTAGGCACATGTGTTGTTGCAGACTCCTTTGGCCTGACTGTTTCCTCCCTGACTTCTTTTGTCGGGCGTGATGGTAATTCGACCTCCGGCTCGACAACCTGCAAATTAGGAATTTGGTCAGTTTGGGGCATAGGTGGTCCTACAACTACCTTACCGACCGTACAACGATAGATGGTCTAGAATCAAACTGGCAGCGTATTGGCACAAATCTCTCTCTCTCTCACTCAAGCTAAACTAACTAATAATGTAAGAATATGGAGCAGGATTGTAGCTTGATTATTGAGGATTATTTCTGGACTGAAGGAGGAGATCTGTATTTAAAAGGCCATCTGGAGCTCGTTTCGCGATCGCGAGGCTGCGGTCTCGCGGCGCGAGACACTTAATCAAACCCTAGGTTTTCCATCTTTGCGAACTTGGCGACGCCAAACTTGAAAACTCGCGGACGCGAAATGCTCACTGGATTGAGTTTTTCCAATTTCCACGTTTTTTCGCCTTTTTCCGTACTTTTCCGTTCCACGGCCTCCAAAACCTATAAAAGTGAGAATTAGTCCAAAACATGAGTAATCAGATCAGAAATGGGTGAAAAATGGGGTAAAATCAGACAATTAAGTACAACCAAAACATGTAAAATTTTGGTGTTATTAATATGTATAAACGATGTAGCTTCATACAATTAAGTGACTCGTTAACCTATTTAGGTTACCTGAAGCGAAGAAGCGAAATCCAATCGAAATCCGAAGAAACGAAATCCAATCGAAAACCCAAGAAGCAATCGAAAAGGCGAAGAAGAAGCGGTTTTGTAATTTTCAAAATCCAATGCGTATACAAAAGTCAAAAAATATATCATTCAAAAAATATATCGTTCAAATAATAACCGCTAATAATATATCGTTCAAAAAATGTATACAAAAGTCGTTCCAAAACTTGCCTTATCAGAACCAGGGTATATGTAAAAGGGAGGACCAAAATTAGGGCCCTTTTTGGCTGGTACCTTCCTGATTAGATATCCATTCCCACATGGACAAATAAGCTCCATGATTCTCAATGAGAACTAACACATAAAACCATCTTCCACAAACACCATTTTGTAAGTGTATTTCTCAACAATAATAACATCTAAGAAATAAAAGAATACATGTATTTACCCACAAATAGTCAAGATCTAAATAGCAGTCAGTATCTGTCATATATGATTTTTGATCCCCAACACCCTGGTTAGTAAACTTAGTATTATGACATTAAGGTTAACCAAATGGGTTTTCTATAAACATTTACTATGACAAAGATAAAACATACTTTTAGGGAGGATGAATTGGATAAGCAGACTCATAAAGTCTTTAGTAGACATGACTGCAAGTGGAAAGATTCCTTAAGTAATGTTGAATAGCAAGGTGTAATAGATTGGCAAAGGAAAATTTGTACCAGAATTCATACCGCATATAGATAAATAGATTCTAAACGTTATCGATACTTTTTCCAAACAGTTAATAAAGTTGTACCTTTTTCCAAACAATATCAATATCTTTTACGGCAAAGAAATCATAAGTTGCAAAAAAAAACAGGAAAACACCCAAGTGGGTGGATCACAACAATGTACATTCACATTTACTAATGATATCAAATAGATCTACTTTTTAGAAATATCTTATGATAATTTTGTTCTTTATAAGAGTCTATAAAACACTACTTCATGTTAGAGATGGGCAAAAAGCCCGGCCCGGCCCGACCAAAGCCCGGACCTAGCCTGAAGGGCCTAGCCCGGGCCTAGTTTTAGGAAATTTGAAAGCCCGGCCCGGCCCGAAAATAAATCTATTTTTTGATTTGTTTTATATAGTTTAGACTTTAGAATTATAAAATAAATCTAGTTTATATCGTATATTATCATTATTATTGAAATTATAAAATAATTTAGTGTTTTTTAAGTTGGAAAAAACCCGGTCAAACAAAGGTTCGAAAAGCCCGGTCTTTTCAAAGCCCGGCCCGAGCCCGAGCCCGAGCCCGGTCAAAGCCCGGCCCGGCCCGATTTTTGCCCACCTATACTTCATGTTAACCCTACTCTTTACAAACATAAAACTATTGATGTCAATTTTCTCCTATTTAAAGTTTACTATTTAAAAAAGTTTACAAAGTTTACTATTTAAAAAACTTTAACTTTGTAAATAGTAACTTTAAAAATTTTTGTAAATAGTAACTTTAAAAAGTTTACTATTTGCTGTTTACTATTTATAACTTTAAAAAGTTCTAAAAAATTGTAAATAATAAACTTTGTAAATATAAAACAAAACTTTGTAAATAGTAAACTTTGTAAACTTTTTAAAGTTATAAATAGTAAACAGTAAATTATTCATCTTCGTTATAGAATTTTAAATGCTTCGTGCAGCATCGTGCACGGGTAATTTCTAGTTTTGTAAAATAAAAATATGATTTTCTATTCAATATTTTTCTCAATAGAGAAAACAAGAAAATTTATGTGTTCTCTAACATACAGAAAACAAGAAAATTTCTATAACTTAATAGGGAAGTAAGAAAAATTATTTTTTGGGTTAGGTTAGATTCTTACGAGGTGTTGGGTAGAGAAGATATCCTAAGAATCTTGTAACGAAATGGTTTCAAACCCATAAACATGATGGCAACTTGTTCGGTACGATTCTCGATTTTGGGATTAATCGGCAATTTGATGAGCTGCTTAGTCGTAGGTTTACCCACATAGTACCTACAATTAGGACTCTCGAACACGATGATTCCGTTGTCCGAAGATGCAAGAATGTGAACATCAGATGAAAGAAAATCAAAATCGAGATCGGCAGATTCTTGTGACGGTCCAAACTCGTTGACATAGGTCAAATCACTGCCAAAACGTTGTACGAGAAAACCGGATACGATGTTGTTTCTTGGTTTGTAGAGGTGAAGAAAATATGAATTGTATTTGAGTTTATTAAATTCTTTGTTGGTTGAAACAATGCTATAGAAAGTTTTCAAGGTTGTCCTTGAAAAAATCTCGATGATCACCTCGTGAGGAAGCTTCGAATCCATTATAGAAAATTAGTGTTTGAAAATTGGAAGAGATGAATATAAGGTGATAAAATGGTTTTCTGGATTATAATTAGAGCATCCCAAACGTTTTTGCCAAAATAATTTATTAGAGCACCTCCAACAACTTTGTTAAAAAATTTCTATAATAGAGAAACAAATGTCAAAAGCATTTTCTTCCATCTGCAACAGCTTTCCTATTTTAAAAAAAGAGAAAATAATTATTATAGCCAATTCAAAAAATGGATTTAATTTTGTACCCACTCTCTCCCTAAAATTTACATTATACCCACCGGTCCGCTATCCGACGACCGCTAATAGCGGCTCCGATGTTTTCCGGCCAAAACAAACACACCAAAATATACGCACACAAAAGGAATATATATATATATATATATCCATAATAGTGGCGGTCCTTAATTCCATGGATAGCGGTTGTCCTTATCTAAACTTCCATGGATATACACACAAATAAAAGGAACATATATATATATATATATATATACATATACATATTCATTTCAAACCCATATATATTGCAGCTAATTAATAAGGAGTGTGTATATATATATCCATTTCAACTCATATATTGCCGCTAACAAGGAGTATATATGTATATATTCCAACCCATATGTATTGCCGCTAATGGTGCCGCTATCCACCGGGAACTTGCCGCTATCCATTTCATTGCCGCCTTATATATATATAGACAATTAGCCGCCTTATATATATATATATATAAACATAGCCGCTATTTTATATATACACACATATTGAGAAATTCCTCACATAGATGCCTTATATATACACACACACATAGCCGCTATTTGCTGCCGCTATTCTACTTGCCGGAGCCGCTATTAGCGGTTGCCGGATAGCGGACCGGTGGGTATTTCATGCATTTTTGGTAGAGAATGGCTAGGAGATGAATCTTATTTTTGTGGGTGGGTATAAAAATTAATTTCTCTTAAAAAAATCATCATTACTTATATTATTAAAATATTCAATAAATTTAGTATTTTAATAAAAAAAATTTAACCAATTTTTAAACAATCAATTATACTATTAGTGGAAGGTATTAAAAAAGATTTCTCTCTCCTAATTTAGAGATTTTAGAGAATTCTCTATATTTGGGAAAAACTCTAAAAATTTTTATTTTAGCAAACGGTTTAGCAAAGCTGTTGGAGCATTTTAGCAAACAAAAACTTTTTTTTTCTTCCTATTATAGCAAAGCTGTTGAAGATGCTCATATTGATGGTTATCATGTTGTTATAGGTCAGTTCGTTTATCTGTTAGCTTGTAATGGGGAATTTCATATGGTAATGTCATTTGATTTGAAGACCTATGAGTTTAAAGAGATACATCTCCTGGATAGTTTGCATGAAGGCTGTTTATCCATTCTTGGGCTAAGGGAATCTTTGGTTTTGGTTCAATACTCTACAGATTCCACATCCTTTGAAGAGTTTGTTGATGTATGGATGATGGAGGGTGGCGATCCAAAAACGTTTACAAAACTATTCACCATTACGGATATAGTTGAAACAAGTATGGAATTTAGGAACGCTAGGTTTCTGGAATTACCATGGGATTCGTGAAGACTGGCGAAGCTATAGTTTTAGTTTTAGATGATTTACAAAGTGCACGTGTTTTTTATGAAATCTAGCTCGAAGCACATGAAGGATCTTGGGATTTTTTCAAATCGACAACCTCATCAATCACTATTTATTGCTATCAATAACAGTGACGAACCCTAAAGCATTTTCTTGTCCATGTAGAAGAGTGTTAGACAAGGGCAGACAAAACATAATTCTAAAAATGTATAGACCAAATTGAAAGTCTACTGGTGAGTGGTATATATTTTTATGCCCTTAACAAAAGTTTCTCGATAACACTAATAAAATACATGTATGCCATATTAATATATAACTGAGAATGCATACAAGCTATATACTTTTGACCCTCAAAAGAAACTAAAGGAACAATTACATATTCTTGTTCATTGAAAGGAATGAACTACAGATATATGTGTGGCAACAAAAAAAAACCATCGATTCAACCAGCGAGTATTTAACTTCATCAACCAGACAAATTCTTGACTAGTTTGAGACATCTTATGTAAATAACAAAACAATAGCCTGTCATACTAACAACTACATATGCTAATAGAGTAGATTAAATTACTTCAATAATGTGAACTTTTAAGCACAAAACCATGTAACACGACATGCAGTGACTTAATGCAATTTGCATGAATATTTTTCATATGTATAACGCTAAAATAGTAATGTTTTTTCAAGTTATTTTATTATACCTCCCCTAACAAGTATTCTAAGCAATAGACGCCTGCTAATGCACTTCCATTTCATCTGTATAATATCTTCCATAGACAAACATTTTCATTATTTTTGACGGAATAGTTGAACACAATGCCAACATTTCACTTTATCATACCAGTGAACTTTCTGTAGCCTCTTATTATCATGTACCTCATTTTGAGCGTGATTACTTCTTAGCATAGAAGAGGATCTAGTATTTTTGGAGCTCTTTTATTGCACCTCTTGCAGGGGATTTTTGTCCTAGTTACATGGGGATTTTTGTCCTAGTTACTCTTTGTATGATCTTCACAGTTAATGTCATACCAGCATTCACATCAGACAAAACAATTTGCACTTTGAGCAAGAAAAGAGAGTGCATCTATCAGTCAATATACGTTTAGCACTTTGTAGCTCCTTTACAACTAAGTTGTTGCTTACAATATAGATTTCCTAGAAAGAACAAGCAAAAACTTAACTATATACCTATTGACTTCATAGCAGTCAATGAAGCATAAACATATATACAAAATACAAGTATCGGACATGACCAAAAAATGCCAAAATCTTAGAAGGAAAACTATGCTACAAGGTATATAGTAGAAATGGATGAAAACCATAGTGCAGATTACTTCATGGAGTGTCATGCTGACTGATAACTATAATTTTTATAGTTATTTGCGTCTCCTTTTACTAATTTTCTTTGTCAAAAATATCCAATTTGTCCCATAAACCTTCCTTTTTAGTATAAAATAATGTTCTAAGCAAAAAGAGTGAATATTAGTATTTAGGAATTATTTACGTGTTTTTGTGGTGTTTTCATTGGGTAGTGACATCCGGAGTGCTCACTTGACTCGCTAAAAAGGGTAATTTTGAGACTTAAATTCAAAACATCTTAGAGCACCTTTTTGCTTACCTCAGCAACTCTTAAAGTGCTTCACATTTACCAAAATGGCTAAATGTAGGTGTTGTAAAAGAAAAAGGGTGTAGGAGGAATATTCATGATGAAAGTGGTAGTAGGTTGTACTAAAAGATGCCATTCACATGTCAACTTTATCCATTGGTTAATAACCACCAAGAAAAAAATGATGTTATTCAAAGATCCGAAGGGTAAAGACCATTGGATATTAGGAGGCTTTGAAGATTTGCAAATTTTAGTATAAATATGAGATGTTGGCATTTAGGCTCAATCATGCTTGCTTCATTCAATGCTTTATATTCTCTTAGTTTAAGTAATTTTAAGTTTCATGTTATCTTAGTGTAGTCTTTATTTTCTTGTCTAAGAGTAGTTTTTTAAATTTTAGCAAGTAGAGTGGGTTTTTAATAATCCGAGTGGGTTCAACCTGGGGTTGCCACTGACTTAACAATTGGGTTTTTAACATGGGAATTTTACTACTTGGTGTGGGTACAAGTTGGGATCAGGTCTCTCGCGAACAGAGCATGTTTTGAACTATTTTTTGGTAGCTAACTTAAATCATTTCAAGATTATTTACAAGGTCAAATAGTGGTTGAAATGGAAGCATTCAACAAATTAAAAAATTTATCTCTTGGATACAAGAGTAATATTTTACGAGTACAACCTATGGTCCGAGAAGAAGTTGTCTTTCAATCATATATATATATATATATATTACATACAAGGCATCCTTTAAGAGGCTGTGGTATGGGTCCTCCCACTCAGCAGGGAGGGGTTAATGGGTGGTGGGGTAAGGAGGGGTTAATGGGTGGTAGGGTAACCGGCCTGGTCCTCGGCAGTATGCGATTTTTCATCCCACCAGGTTGGTGACCACGGCGGGGAGATGCCTCAAACGGTCAAAAATCCAATCGTTGCTCTTTTTTCTTTTCTTTTTAATTTTAAAAAAAAATTATATATATATATAACCTTAACTCATTTTCATACTCTCTCATAATACTCAAAATTTAAATGGTAATATTTTAGTAATAGTGTAACACCTAAAATTTACTCAAAACATACATTTAAAGTATTTGTGAAAAAGACGGAAGCTTGACTCAAAGGTCTTAATTCAAACAAGGTTCAAACAACGTTTCCAAAAGAAAATGCAAACAAGTGGTCCAAAGTACCCAAACCAACATACGTCCAAAAACATAGTAAGTTCAACTTTCATAATTAAAGAAAACATTATCTTCCCAACTCCCCAAACCCTATGATCCAATGACTGAGCTGCCACATGTCGAGCCATCATATGTGAGCCTTGCCCTTGCTTCCCGAAGCTGTACCTGGCACTAAAGGGTGAAACAACAACGGGTAAGCTTTCGCTTAGTGAGCACATATCTATACTAACATGACCGTACATACATAACTGAATCACATTGCAATCATACATCATCTAACTTAATCCTTTGACACTAGTACCAGGCCGCTTAATCCGTAACTTGATCCTTTGTTCCCGAAGGAACTATTTTCCTAGTGGTAACTAGTACCAACTAGGCAATAGCATAATCCATATAACATATAACCACACATGCAAGTCTATCACATAAGTACAACCACATAGGCATAGATAAGTACTCACCTTTCAGCGGCTCAAGTACACACACGAGCTAGCACGATGCTCAAGGTAAGTTACCTAAACAATTAAATACAATTTACATGTCAAAACATAGCTTACATGACCACATGACATCCGTACCGAAAAGCTAGCCTTAGACATAGCTAGGCTAGCCCATTTGACCCAAAACTCTAGGCCTCATCCTTTCTAAACATCCCTAACACAAGCCCGAAGTCAGTTCGCGAAAAGGACAAAATAAAAAAATAAAATTTTGGCAGAGAGTTAAGCAACCTGCCCCGCGACCTCAAGTCGCGGGGATAGGTCGCGGGCTTTCCAGTCTTCCTCCTCGCGACCTGCTCCGATACTTGTGCCAAAAATCTCACAATCCAGCCAATTGCACACTACAACTTGTTTCTATACCATCTAGGGTCGAGCTATCAATCACATGCAACCAATTAGACCCAAAACACATCAATTGATGATGCACTGATCATCTCTTAACCTAACCCTTAACCTTCAAGTAAATCTTACCTATAACTTGCAATTGAAAACAAAATAAACATAGACTTCATACCTCTAATGAAGACAATGTTGATTGCTATCCCAATTGTACCAAAAGAGCTCTCAATTGAACCCTTGACTCTTCTCCTCAGAAACGCCCTCTTCCTCTCTCCCGTACGATTTCTAGAAACTGCCAAGGAGTGGAAAGGGTTTCTCTTTACATAGTCCTCTATCTCATACCCTCAACTTTCCAGAATGACATTCTAGTCCCTCCACCTCTACAATTTCAATTAACCGAGTTAAAACAAATAGCCAAAAATCGGTAAACTTACTATAAGGAAATGGGGTGTTACAAATAGTTTTTTATGTAATTTTCTTATTTTTTTAATTAATTAATTAATTAAAAATTTTATTATATTGTGTTCTATTAATTATTTGAATTATATAATGAAAAAATTAAAAAAAAATTAGGAGGGATGCAGGGGTGGAATGGTGAGTACTACAAGAGTTTCGTAGGGTTAGAATGATGGAAGAGAGAGAGAGAGAGACAGAGAGAGAGAGAGAGAGGAAAGCTGATGTGGCAACAGAGCTAGAGGGGTGGAATGGTGACCATACCCACCCCCTAAGTGTCTGTGTTTTTTAAGCAACCTCATATTGGGCGAATAACAAAATATGACTTTAACAAACATTGGAGAACCGGAGGCGGATGCATAAATTTTGGTTAAGGAGGTTGGAATTTAAATAACATAATTATGAAAATTGTCATTGTCGTTACCCGTTCCAAATGTTAATATTTTTCTTTTCAATATTCTTATCTTTTCCTAGCAAATTAATATAACAATTTCTTTTGAAACATCTTGTTCTCTTAGCGAAATAATAAAATAATTAGCATTTAGTCCTAAATAATTAACAACTAGATATTAACAAAAAACACTAACCCCAACAATTAGTAGTAAATATTTTGGAGCTAAAAATAAAGATGTAGTTTATTTAAATTTTAGGGGAATACCTTTTTTATAAAGACAATCATCTAGTATTCTATTGTACTAGTATGGTTGAATGATTCTCCTTAATGTGAACATGTTTATTGGTTAGTTTATTAAATTTAAAGAGTTTTAAAAAATTATATGTATGTATACGATAATTACTTTTAATTAATACCAATACTATTTATCAAAGAGTTTTAAAGTTTATAATATGCTTTTTTATAACTTTACAGAATTAATATCTAGGGTCTTGAGTTTAATTTACTTGGATTCCATTTTTTTATGAACCTAATTTTGATTAGAAATAGGCTAAAGTTCTGGTCATGTAAAAAAATGGGGGTCAAAAACTTAAAAGACATTTATGAAATATAAAATGGATAATATAAAACATCATCTTTGTGTGGATTTTATGGGGGTCAATTGACCCCCTAAATGCATGCATAAATCCGCCTCTGGGGAGAACATAAAAGTACACAAAATGAATACCTAATGCAGCAGAAAAGCTGACTAGAAAGATTAGCAAGTCTTGGAAAATGGAGATGCCGCTTCCCCCAATGTAAGAAGCTTTGGCTCTACGTCCATTTCCAAAAACCTCTTCAAGGGATCCAATCAGGATTACATTACCTAAACATGTGACAGGAATTTAACAAAATAAAAAAATTGGAAGTCAATGCAATTTGTTATTCTCTTAAAAATATTATTGGTGCTTTGTCTACACCTATAAAAGATGTTGAATTAGTAATGCAAATCCTACGCCAATTACCACCATCCTACCATCAAACCTTTTGTGCCCACTACAAACCCACCAATTCTACTCCATATTATTTTTCCCATAATCCTGAAAAAACGAAAAATAAGTAGTATACAAACAAAAACAATGGTAAGGGTGCTTCTAAAGGGAGGGGGAGGTAAATTTAGTTTTCCCACTACTACTAATCTGTTTGTAGGCAATTCTACTATAAGTCAACTACAATATGCAAGTATTTTAGGGAATGGTCAAGCATACTTTAGCAACAACGAAATCAGTCATCTCTCAGTTCCATACGGACAATACTCCATCAACTCCTTCGTGCCACAACCTCCTTTTGGCTCAACCCACTTCCCGATAGTGTCTATGTCTCAACAATAGCATTTTCTAGCACCACCATTACTTACGACTCAACTTGGGCTACCTACTTATTGACAATTTCGACCAACTTCTCAGGACCAACAATGCTCATTGGCCACTCTTCATTTAGTCTTAGGGGTCATCTAGCAACTCAATCAAGTCCACCATCGTTTATCGATCTTTCCTCGGTGTTCCAATCCATGTATGTTCAACAACCACAAGACTAGAACTATCACATGGATTTCAGAGCAAGCTCCCACATGCTTTTTAATCAAGGTAGCATTCTTTATTAAGGATCTTAAATTAGGCACTCTTTATTCAATAGTGTGATGGTGTTGGTTATCTGTACTCGATTATACCATCTTCCAAAGTTACTCTCTCTGTCACGTCTCGTACCATTGTGTTGTTTCCTACCTGGCATCGGCGTCTTGGCCACCCAAGTTCTTCTGCTCTTTAGTCTTTACAATCTTGAAATAAAGCTATCTCATGAAAGTGCATTATTTTCTTCACTCATTTTGAGTCGGGATAAACACAAGTAATAAGATCACCATCATCTTGAAACATCGATAACAAAGGATAATCTTGCTCTTGATCACGAAGATCTCTGGTAGGCTTCCCAATGTTCATCTTTGGTTGCCACCTCTCAAGTGCAAGCTGAAAATCATAAAGATGAGCAATTGAGATGGTAACTTCCAAATGTTTGAGGGCAACCTCTAATGCCATAGTGAGAGGAAGTGGTCTGATCTTCTTCCTTTTGATCTTAAAAACAATTATGTGGAATACAAGAAACTCTACATGCTGGAATTCTACTTTAGTAAACCTCTGTTCTCTTTGATCTTCTCAAACAATACCTATCTTGGATAAAGAAGTATTCCAATCTTCTTAACCTTTCATTCGTTGACATAGAGCACATTCATATCAGTTTTCACCTCTTCTATTGGCTTCTTCAAATGTTTCCTCATGTAACAATAAATTGTCTTCAACTCTTCTTTGATATTGTCCATGACCCAACATTTTTCTTCATCTAACTCTCTGATCCAGTGAGCAAAGATTACTTTATTGGTTCTTTAACATATTACTTAATTACTCTTATGTATTCATCCCATTGTGTCTCTCTAGGCACCAATCCAAACCTTCTTCTAACATTTGCTCTCCTAGGCATAAAATCAGGTTCTTTACCTTGATATCCTTCGGCATCACTCTATATTCTCAAAATCAAACTATACATCTTCATGTACTTTACAAATTTCTTCAAATAATCTACAATACGACCAATGAATGAATCATCTTAAACTTGACTAACACCAAAAATTGTACTATAAATCTTCGACTTTTCAACTCAAGATTCTACATCAACAACCATCGTGTTGTCCACGGATATCTCCCTCTCTTTCTTTAGGTATTTTTCTACCTCTTCTAGTCAAAACAATAACATGTTATTCTCTGACTTTTTTCACTGATTTAGTTTTGTAAGTTGACTCTTCAGCTCTCTAAGTCTCAGCATATTGATCTCTAGCGTGAAGGATTATAACATTTTCTAAACGAACCTCAACCAATTTGCGAAGGATTCAGTTTTGATCCCTCTGCCTAGTCACAACCAAAACATCTCAACCGATCTATTGGTCCTTACCAATCCAACCCCACTTTCTTCCCTTTGGTAACCAAACCCTCACCTTCACTCTACTGCTTAGGAAATATGTGACCCTAATTGGAAGGTTGTCATGGATTTTGAAATGGTTGTTCTTTATTCTAATCATACTTGGGATCTTGTTCCACGACTTCCACATGCCAACGTTATTGGTTGTCATTGGTTATGTCATCAAAAGTTTGACAGTCATGGTCGGCTGGAACTGTATAAAGGGCATTTGGTTGTACAAGGTTTCTCTGAGTAACCTGGTCTTAACTTTGATGACACATTTGGTCTGTTTGTCAATTAATCATATGTAATCTTTAATGAAAGACTATTAACATGAATGAATAGCTAGAGGGAAATGTTATAATGGAAGCACCCACTACTTTCACATCGGTTTCGGTCTTAACTTCCCATTAAACCATAAGTTAAGGCGACTAGCCCATCATTGATTGATTTATTCATATGAAATAAAGGACTGAAATGAAAAGTAGAGAGTGTAAATTTCAGGAATCAAAAAAGTAAATTACATTTTTGGTTCCTATGGTATATGTTGTGTCCCTTAATCAAAATAATTATGGAAAGCGCCGATGTAGAGTACAATTTTCACATGCATATGTATGTATAAAACATCCTCATTATCGTGATAACTAGACCCACTGCTTGCCTTTGCATATCTACCGACCACATCCATTATCAACACACTCACCGACCACTTTTATCCACACACACCATTCCCTTATCTCTCTCCTTTTTCACTGAGATCATGAACTTCAACCATAGAATTAGCTTTAGCATGTTGGTTAGTTCTTTATTTTTCATATGTGAGGTCTTGTGTTTGAGTCTTATATTGCGAACTTTTTCAAAACACAATAAATTAAGAAAATGACACAAACAAGATTCGCACACGCACCTAAAGTTGGAGAAAACAATACAAATGCCAATTATACCAAAGGAAACTTGTCTCATCCTTCAAAATATATATGGTTGGACACAACAAAATGACACCGTGGCACTTTTTCATGATGTTGTAACTTTTTACCTACGGCGGAGAAATGAAGCGGTGAACCGTGCCGCCGTATCCAATAGAGAGGGTCCAACCCCTTTTTAATGCTTATTTAAGTCTTACTTGTCGTATACAATTATCATTTACCCAAGCTATATGTTGGAATAAAAAAAAACATGCATTACAAAAAAAATAACCCGTTATAACGGAAACCAAGTCTTAGAGTTGAGCCACATGGGTTAAAATGACAGTGAAACCAAGTCTTAACGTCATAATGCTACATAACAAGTTATTTAGAACCATGAATAAGATATAGAAGTATTTGTATGCGGTCGAAAAAATGTGTGAAATTGTAAATTACATCAAGAGCAAAATTATAAACATCTTTAGATTGAAGAGAGAAACCAAGTGATTTGGTAGCATCCCCTGGCCATTGGATTTGAGTAATATCGTATCTTATAAAGTGTTTAAAATAATATATTAAGAAAGTTTAAAGGTTTTGAAATCATGTAGCTACAAAATATGCTATTTTGATGATGTTGATAGATTAATTTGGTAGTTAGTACAACAAAACTTGTGTTTGATCATACGATAAAACATAGTTTGAAATATGAATTATATGTTTGTTATAGTTCAGTTTTCTTTTAGAAGTACTTTGATAAAGTATGTAAATTTTTAGTCATTCAATATAGTTAATTGCTTTTTTTATTGAGAAAATATGTTTGTTAATTGCTTTTATTAAACGTGTAAAATGCTACAAATCTTTTATTATATACAAGCACACATAACTACCATAACATTGTATTTATGTATATATTATTTATAGTAATAATGTACCTATATGATATATATATTTGAACTTCAGAAAGTAAATTCAAAACATGTGTTTAAAAACTAAAAGGTTACAATTGGTTAAACATTAACATATTTTTGCTCTTTAAACAAATCTATCTGAAATAAAATTATTGATATGTATGTTAAATATTCTTTTTAATGTTCAAAATCCGAAAGAAAATGCATATCATACAGACCAATTGGTTAAACATATGTTAATGACATACAAATCTATCTCAAATACAATTGGTCCCTATGGTATGCATTTTCTTTCGGATTTGGTCCTCCAGCCTAACGGCTATTCAATAAATTTGTGCATACCATAAGGACCAAATCTAACAAAAAATGCATACCTTAAGAACTAAATCCAAAACAAATAGTATATAATAGGGATCAAATCCAACATAAGATACATATCATAGGGACCAAATCTGTAATTAGTGAAGTCTAAGAACCAGATCTGTAAAAACTACTAAACCACATGGACCAAATCTGTAATTTACTCTTTGTATAATTTGTTTTTCGCAAAGTTTGAGTATGATTAAAATATTCTTAATTAAAAAAACTATATGTAAATAATTTTAGTTTATTGATGTAAAAAGATAGCATATTAATAGGGTAATGACTATTTTATTTAAATATATTTATTAATTGATTATTTATCAGTTTTATATATTTTTAAAAACTTAGAAAAGTAACTTTACATATTTTAAAAAACCTAAAAAGGTCGAAAACCTAAGACCGCAAAGCAACCAAATTTTTAGCAGAAACTCCATTTATTTAAGCAAAAAGGTTTCTTAAAGTATAATTATATTCTTAAAAATTAATTATATTAAAGGTTTGTTAGAATCTTATCTAGCAAAAATAGGGATTTTCTACTTCAGTTAGTTCCTGTGTTCCTTGAATGGATCTGTAATAAATGGACGAGCATAAACATATGTTCTGTTCTTTCACTAAATGAATGAATATGAATAATGGTCTAGTTGATTCGTTTATGTTCATTTACATTCGCTTATTTATAATATAAATATATTTATATATCATTAATTAAATTAAAATCTTAGATTTTTATTTGTCCTAAGTTTAGATGATTTTTTGTTTTATTATGTTATTGTTTAGGAATGAAACGATGAATACTAGTAGTTGTTTTTGCTCATTTGTGTTCGTTCTTTTAACATTTTTAACGATTCAACATAAACGAACACGTACAAACACATTTTTCTTTATGAAGGAACGAACACAAACAAGATTCATTTAAAGAAACAAACACAAACAAGATTCCTTTCGTATTCGTTTAGTTCATTTATAACGCTAGTCATATATATGCTCTAATATATTTTTATCTTGACCTTAAAAATAATTGCATTAAAGCACGATATCTTATGCTTAATAATATGTTTTTAAACTTCTTGCAAAATGCTTTATAATATAGATAATGTAAATTGAGATCAACAATATTTACATAAAAGTTTTAAATCGATTACGAAATAGTAAAAACATTAAAGGAGATTGTATAACATCTATATTGTTGCCATTAAGGCAGCATTTGATATGTAGACATAATTTGATGGTGGTCGGTGGAGGTAGAGGTCGCCAACGATGGGCGGTGGTAATCAATGGCCGACAATGGTTATAAAGGTGGTGGAGGGTGGTTGTTATAGTGGTGGAGGTGGCCGACAGTGGTTAGTGGTGGTTCCTTGTAGCCTCCGGTGGTTGCGGGCTATGTTGACCATTAAATAAGGTTCATACTAGGGTTATATCTCGAATGAAGGTAGATTAGTAATTTTTTAATTTGTGTCTCGTTTTTATCCTATATTACGCTTCTGCCACCTATTTTCGTGGAACAAGAGAAACCCTTTCTTATTCTCACCCAGTGACGGATCCATGGCACACATTTGATTTCAACTCTTGTCCTCGTGGGCAAAAGAAAGTTTTTTTTGGTTAGCAGAGGCGCCTTTAAGGTAGATTATAGGCTTATAATATGAGTTGATAAGTTGTAACAGAAACTTACATAAAAGTTGATTTTTTAACCTAAATAAAGAAAGAAAAAATATTTAGTGGGCCCATTCCCCTACCTTCTATAAATGGGAAATTGGCCAAATGGACCAATTCACACTTCATTTTTCACCTCTTAGCCTATTCTCTAATTGCAAAAATAGTCATTCGGTCCGTAATTTAAGACCGTAATTATGGGCGTGGACCAATTTTGTAATAAAATGTGAAGCTCTGGAGCTTGGCCTATAATTAGCATTTCTGTAATTATGGAAATGCCACGTGGCGACAACTCATTGGTCTAGGAAGCATGACACAGACCCACAATTATGGAGCCAGGTACACAATTATGGAACCAGGTCCATAATTATGGAGTCAAGTCTGTAATATACGGCCTGATCCGCAATTACGGTCTTAAATTACGGACCGAAGAGCAATTTTTGCAATTTTGGGAGAGAATAGGCTAAGAGCTGAAAAATAAAGTGTGAATTAGCTAGTTTGGCCAATTTCCCTCTATAAATCCGTCGCTATTTTCAACCCATATCATTTCCCACCCATTGTCCTATGTCACGTCAAACACAGAATAATGATCTCTGGTATTTGTGTCAAAAATAAGTACAACTTAAGGTTTGGATTGCAAGCCGAATCAACTATAGACAATCATTCGAAATAAACAACACCAATAATGCAAATTATGTAAATAAGACAAGAGATTTTGGTGAAACAAAAAACCCCGACGAGGGTAAAAACCACAAACAATCATAGGAATCGTCGGTGCACTATGAACATCAACCAGGGATGCCGTCCTTAGTAACAAAGATTGCTACTATAAAAAGTGAATAAATGCAAATAAATAAAAGCAAACAAGTGCGTCATGAATAATAACAAGGAGTTGTTATTATATTCCTTTTCCATTTATTTGTAACTAGTGATGTTAGCAAGTTAAGCTTTTAACGAGCTACTCAAGCTCAAGTCGATCTCAAACATACATTAAAACTCATCTTACTTAATAAGTAGAGCTCCAAACACCGA
>CM058042.1:30262337-30604837 GCA_030169165.1 Centaurea solstitialis | reverse complement strand
TGCTTTTTTGGAAAATATCCTGCATGTCCTGCTTATAGCTTGCATATATAACTTGGGAAACTAAATACAAACCCTAACATGCACACTTGTATACATACATATATAGACCCTGTTAAGATGAGAACCACAAGTATTATGAGAACCAGAGAACTAAATTTTTTAGTATTTATTCATTGTTGAATGTATACTAATTGACAAAATACAAATACAAGTGAATATATTCGTCAATATATGTAGTGTGCATTAGCTGATGAATATACTCATTAAAAATATTTATATTTTGATGAAACTTATAGTGTATATTTATCAATAAATACACACTATGGCTGTGTTTGGCAAAAATAAGCTAGCTTATAAGCTAGTACATGTTTGGATGGACCATAAGCTAGCTTATTTAAACGCTAGTTGGAGCAACGTTTTAGGAGCTTTTTGTAGCCTTTTCCAATTATACCCTTATTAATATTAGTTATTATACTCCAAGATACCCTTTTTGGTCATTTTACATACTCATAAGCTAGTTTTTGCAAACATAATTTATTCAAAAGCTAGCTTATTAGTCAACAACTAGCTTATCAACTATCAGCTAGCTTATCAGCTAGTTTGCCAAACAAAGCCTATGTAAATTATTCCCTGATTCTCAAATCATTTTACGGTTCTCATATGAACATTCACCTATATATACAGACATACTGCTGAAAAGATAATACCTCAATCCGGGGCCTTTTTATGGTAGAAGTTGCAGTTGACTCCAACTCTGAAGCTTCCACATAATTTAAATGGTTAAAGCTATCATTTACATTGCTAGTGGATGATGCAACATTTAAGGGCATTGCACTCATAAATCGTTTCATTTTCCTTGTTCCATCTTGGGTGCCGAAAGTTCTTGGTTGAAGACGGAATTTGGTCATGTCAACCAAGTCATCCCCAACTGCTGCTCTTGATCCATTACCTGGTGCTGATCCAGCAATTCTGTCAATCATACTAACAACCGAACCAATGTCGCTAACGGAGGCGCTCAAGGATTTCGATGAAATTGACTTTACCTATGAAGTAAAAATATCAAGGTTTTAGTTGCACATTTTTTACTTATCAAAGAAGAAAAGCCTAAAGCACACAAAATATTTACTGACCACTTTGAGTAAGTGCTCTATGGGCTGTTCTATAGCACTTGACTTGGCAGAAACAGTTGATGTCCCATTCCCGTTATGTCCATCTGGACTTGTGAACTCTGCAAGCAAAGGCGAGGCTGATATTCCAGGTGTGCCAATAGCGAGAGACTGGGTAGGAGCAGTTGTTTGATGTCCAATATTCCCAGCGTTAGAAAGTGACGAAACACCAGAATTAACTTTCTCGGACTCTCCGTGCATATGAGACGTAGAGGGAGTCGATGGAGATGACACAATAAATGGTGAGTTTGCAGATTGCAAAGGTGTACCAGACTTAGTAAGAGAATTCAGCAAGTTTTGCTGGTCGATTTGAGGAGATGGATGCTGGGGAGTCAGTGGAGAAGAAGCCTGAAGCAGTTGAGGTGAAAATGGAGCTCCTGACTTCAACTGTTGGTGATAAGCTGGGTGCTGAACATGCTGCTGCTGCAAAGATTCCGGCTTCACACCAATCTGCTGTCTTAGTTTCAACTCATTACCATCATTTATCTGATGCAGCTGAGGTAGTTGGTTCATTTGCAACTGCCCATTTTGTTGCTGCTGCTTTGTTTGTCGCTGAAACTGCTGCTGCAATAGTTGTTGTTTATGCAGATATTGTCGATACTGAAGTTGCTTCAATTGCTGATGTTGAAGCATGCTAGAATTTGGCTGCAGAATACCCATCCCTCCCTGAGAAGACAAAGGATTTATGTTTACTTGTTGAGGACCACCGACCACCTGCTGCAATGCGTTCATTGCGCTATTCTGTCCTGGATCGAGATTGGAAGTAGGCTGTGTTGCACTCATCATGTTCTGCTGTGCATTTGAAGCCCCTGGTGAATGAAGGACAGAACTATGCTGCAAACTACCCATATTATTCTGTAAGTTCACCGATTGCATCTGATTTTCTTGTGTCAAATGTGATTGTGTTTGCTGCAGAGAATGAATATGTTGTGGAGGAAGTGCTTGTGTTTGCTGCGGTGGGACCCCAGGCTTGCGCTTATGCGGGCTAATGATATTAATAATCTGCCTCTCATATATACCAAGTTTTTCTTTATAGTTGGGAGATATGTTGCTCTTGGGAACTTGCAGGAATGCCATGTAACGATCCAATGCATGTTTAATCATTTTCAGCTTCTCAACTTGCTCACTCTTTGGTTGCTGAGGAAGAGAATCATGCTGGAGAACAAAGTCACTCGTAAAATATCCAGAAAATAAAGAGTACATTAACATTTTTGCATAATTAGGATGGTTTTTACGTCACTATCTGATTTTCTCTAAAGAAACTAGCAGAAGACTATTTGGTATGCGAACATGTCTCGATGACTGGAGAGGTGAAAGAATTATGGAACATTTTAATTTGACATGAGTAGTTTAGCAATTTACCAAAGAAGAATGAGTAACTTTGTAGAACTAGAAACATTCTAGGCCCTGCTACCAAATTTCTAGATTCTTTTCTATGCATCAAGAGAAATCCAGAAAATACTACAAGTTCAAAAAAGGTAAGCTGAAATGTTCTCTATAATTTCGTAGCAAAATCTAAGGCCCCGTTTGGTTTGCAGGAATGGAATGGATTTGTGGGGATTTGGATTTCAAATCCATTCCAATCCCGCATTTGGTTTGCAAGCTTGTTCACATTTGAAAGTCTAGGATTCCATTGAAATCCCTCGAACACGAGATTTTGAAATCCCAAGGAGATGGCTAGGATTTCAAGGGATATCATAGGATTTGTATATAACAATGTTTTAAAACATGTTAAAAACATATGTTTTTTTAATAATAAGTTAAATAAAAGGTAATTTAAATTATTTTTATATTTTTTTAATAATTAATTTTATAAATAACAGAAATTCAAATCCATTCCAAAATCCTACAAATCAAATATACAAAAGGATTCCAAATCCTTCCAAATCCCTACATGAAATCCATTCCATTCCTACAAACCAAACGGGCCCTAAGGATTTTTGGTGACTTACATAGAGACTGCTTGTTAGGCAATTGAAAAGGCACCGATTGGATGCCAACGGGTGCTCGTGTGAGATACCTCAAGAACTAGGGATATCTTAATAAGAGACAAATACCAGAGGTTATGGTTGTTTGAAAACGGTTACGAGAAAGCAATTTACCTGCTGCAATTTGCCTATAACTTTCTGGTACATGTCGTTCAACTCTGGCATATACTTATCCTTCATAGCTTTCATCTGCAAACAGAAAAATTACAGTCACGTTCAAAACCTACAAACCAAACAGATCAATACTGTTTTTTTGTTTGGAAAGGTTCATCTAAGCTTTGCCTAGACTACATCCTTGGCAATTTTAAAATTAAGAAACGGCCGTCTGAGACTAAGCCTGGCCACAGAATGCTGACGCCTGGACTCGAACCCGGGTTGATGGGATATTCCACCACATCCCCCTAGGCCTTTTTCCAGTACGCCACCACCCTTGTGGTTAACAGATCAATACTTGTATTCACAGATCTTCAAAAATTACAGCAGTAGGACACATTGCCAATTTTGTTGCTTTTCTATACTAATATTTAGGGGTTGGAAAGATGAATTACTACTAATAGAAAAAAATCTTATATATGAGGTGTGTGGGCCTGAATGTGACAATACACAATGGAAACCTTAATACACAAGCACTCCTAAAGTTGAGCAGGGATGTCCATAATCACAACTTTTCTATCAATTAAATTACAAAAGCTTTTAGTAGAGGCAACATTGAGCAAGTTGGTACTTGGCTGTAATATAACAGGCTAGTTGAAAAGATACAAGAAAATTAACTCCTCGACTTTTATTAGATAAATGCAAATTGTTGGCGATCAACAAAAGTTGAGATAATATATAAGACAAATAACATATTCAACTCAATAAGTCTCCACATCAATAATGCCCCCAAACTAAATGATTTCCTACATAATTGACGCTAAAATGTGCTTTCTAAAATGACACGACTGCCAATGAAACTCCAAATAGACTGAAATTTGGTATAAACTTATTCAAATTCGATAGAGATGGATGTTCAAACTGACAATTAACATCTATGATGGCATCACTAAGTATGCAACTCAGCTCTATGAAATATAAAACTATATGTTCCTTTAATTCATATTCCATGTCAATAAGATGGTTCATCGACAACTCTTGATGTACATGGTGAAATTGAGGGAACATTGTCAAATAGCTTGACTTCTTTGATTATTTGGCAACACTGCAACAGAATTAAGATTTGCAAGGAAATTAGGAACAGATATGCAGAATAAAGAGGAAGCTAATCAGGAGTTACATGAGTGGATCCTACACCACCAGTGTGACAAAATGAGCCAGTAGCAATGCCAACATGCAAGCAGAAATTGTTTAACTATAAACAAAATATCTGTACTCTTGTCATGTTGATCAACTATTATAGAGCATGTGCACAAGATATACATCATGTGATAAAGTAATACTAGGACTGGACTGTACCTAAGAAAAGAAAATGAAGAAGGGAAGCTCTTCGCACACACATCTCCACAGAGAGGCCTTTGTTTGTAAGGCCAGATAGAATTCGAGAATCAGAAAAAAATGGGGTGATTGGAATCATCATAACCCTACTACTTGCAGTAGTGAAACTCCACACATTACTAGTATCAGGCATCATTGCACCAAAACAAATTAAATCAATAAGATCAGATGGGACTGAAGTGAAATCGAAAATAAGCAGAAAATCATATCAGCCAAGACAGTTTTCTATTAAAAGCTAACTGGACAATTAAAATTCTGTTATTCGAATATGAAAACAGAACATACATAAAAAAACAGAAAATACCCAGGTCAAGAATGCCTACAGGTAGTTTATAGATACAAGAATAGCTTATTGATCTAACCCATAGAACTGGTGCAACTATCAGAAACTAGATCAAAATATCATTATGATCAAACCTGTAAACAGACTTTATAAATTAGTAAAGTTGAAAACAACAAGAATTAAGAGAACAAAAATAAAAGTTGATTGAATTTTACAGTTTGATAATTCCCAAAAACCAATATAACTTTTAGATTCAAGTCAATTTTTAACTCAAGAAGTGAAGGTATCGTTAAAAAGATTTTAATGCATTTATAAGATATTAAGAGACATCAAATACAGAATAATGGTACAAGACGAAATAAGAAGGCAAAGTTGTCAATGGAAAAAAGCTATTCAAACAAACAGCTCAAGATGAGAGAGAAAATATCTGTTACCATCTTCAGTCTCACAGAAAATAAAAATACCCATGGTACATAATGGGCAACCTACTTATCAATAATGAATACGCTTGCTTGTTTCTGTTCTTTGAGCACAAATGAAGAAAATCAAGCTTATATCATTCAGCTTTTTTAAAAACAATTTGATGCTTTAGTTAAGTTCAGAGCATTTTGTTTCTCAGTTAAACTAAATAAGCATATAACTTCATGTACAGCACCTTTTGGTACACCTCCTCTTGCCAATCTCCACCATTTGGATTTCCTGTCTGAGCTGTGGAATCTGATGATGCTACAGAAGAATAAAAACTTGTAGATGTTACTTCTATAATAAAAAGCTTTCCAGAAACCAAATATATTGGAAGCAGCATTATAGTACAACTATAAAAATTTAGTTGTGACAATTATAAATTTGCATTAATCAAAGTAATCACCGGCAATTGATAAGCTACTTCCACAAAAATGCCTAGGAATAACCATATTACAGATAGCATCATGGAATGATATGGTAGGAATAACCATATTACAGATGGAAGTGCTTAATGAAACAAGGACAGGCATGAAAGAATAAACAAGGAAAAACATAATCCGTAAAACCGTACATGTACGGGGGTGTGCAGAAATTCAACTGATCCAATTAAAACCGACCGATGAGGATTGGATATCCAACTAAAATTGGTCAAATCGGATCGAAACTTTCAACATCCAATTTGAATCAGTCGGTTCTTGGATGATAGTCCAGAACCGACCAAAACCGACCGAACCGATTATCCATCCAAATACCCATCCAGTTACATCCAATCATCATCCAACTACCCATCCGATTAATAATTTTTTAAAGGACAACTAATAATTAATTTAAGGGAAAAGTACAAAAAAACCCAACCAACTATCCAGTTTTGAATGGTTAAGTCCCTAAAATATTTTTTTGAATGAAAAAACCATTAAACTTTCATATTTTGATTGATTAAGTCACTGAACTATTATTTTGAATGAAAAAACCATTAAACCTTTTTCAATTCGAATGATTAAACCCCTAAACAATTTTTTTTGAATAAATAAACCATCAAACTCTCAAAAATTGGTTACTTATATCCTTTTAACAAAAAATAAAAAAATTACCGGTAACCAACTAAAAATGTTTTAAAGTAAAAATATAAATATATTAGATTAAGTTAAACGAATATAACTAGTCAATTTCTAAAAAATTGATAATTTATTTTATTGAAAAAAATATTCAGGGACTTAATCATTCGAAATGAAAAAGTTTAATGGTTTTTTCATTCAAAAAAATAGTTCAATGACTTAATCATACAAAATGTAAAAGTTTAATAGTTTTTTCATTCAAAAAAATAGTTTAAGGACTTAACCATTCAAAACTGAATAGTTCGCTGGGTTTTTTTATACTTTTCCCTTAATTTAATATTAGATATACAATATATATATAATAAAACAATTAATCATCCGTTGGATGTCGGATGAATCCAGTCCGATTAATGATGGTTGGATCCAATCCAATCAAATGGATATCCAATAAGAATATCCACCGGATGGAACCAGATGGAACCGGACCAATCCAAATATCCATTGGATCGGTTAAGTTCCCCTCACATCCATCGGATGTCAACTGATGAACATCCCTTGATGTACCCATATCTCGGAACTAGTTCACTAATAAGTTTCTTTTAGAAAATTGCCTGGATTTATCCCCAAAAAAAGTTTCATCTGTCAATTGCTGATCCATTATTGCAAAGCAATGCAACAAGATATAACTGTTACCAAGCTGTGACTTTGGAATACTGCCACATAAACACATTTGTGGATATAACTTACTTGATGACGCCTCTGGCATAGGTCTCTGTTGTTGTAATAGTTGTTTCTGCTGATCTATTACATTTTGCTGCTGAAATGCACCTGGTGTCGGAAGCCTCTGTTGCATATCACGTTGTGACAAATTTGGCTGCATTTTCGTATTTAATTGGTGCTGCAACTGACCTGACTGTGTTTGTAATTGTGGCATCACCGGCTGCTGTAATTCAGGTTGTGACCGTTGGCCTTGTGTTGGCTGATTCTGTTGTGGAATTGAGACCTTAGACTGGAGCAGGTGTGCTGAATGTTGATTGTTCACCATGGTGGAGTTACCAGATTGAGTTCCAAGTATCTGGTGCTGCTGTTGTTGCTGACCAGTGGAACTACTTTGAGGGCCCAAATGTTGCTGATGCAGAGCAGAGAAGTTGTTATGTTGACCAATTGAGTGCTGCTGCACATTAGAAAGATTACTCTGCTGGCCCAGCAACCTTGACTGCTGTTGCTGCTGCATTTCAGAATAGCTACTTTGTGGTCCTATGAGCTGGTTGTGTTGCAAGTTTATCGCACTCGTCTGCTGCTGGTGGACAATAGACGGTTGTTGTTGCTGTCTTTGTTGTCTTAGGACCGTTTGTTGATGGTGTTGCATCACAGGTTGTGCTGATTGAGGAGCAATAGGTTGCTGATTTTGTTGAACAGCAGAGAGAGAAGATGGTTGCAACATTGTAGGTTGCATAACAGATTGTTGAGATGGCTGGAAATGACTAGACTGCAGCAAGTTCTGATGTTGTTGCTGAATGTGTGATTGCACTGAGGTCGTACTATTATTCTGCTGGAGCTTTTGCTTTGCGATTTGATGTAACTGCTGATGATAAAGATAATGCGGTGAGTTTTGGGACTGCTGTTGTTGTTGCCTTCCAGGCATCTGCCTTTGACTTGCGAAATTGTTGGAAGGCATCCCTTGCCCCATTCCATTTCCTAAAGGGTTTTGTTGAACCCCAGGAATGTTTTGAATGTTCTGCAAGCTTGAATTCTGCCCAGAAATATTTGGCATGGTGGACTGTGATAAGCCACTGCCGGATGGTAATGCAGATGTTCCACCAGTCGAACCTTGCACTCCAGAAGAAGCAATGTTATTGTGAATGCTCTGTGGTAAAATCTGCTGACCTGCTTGAGGATGATTAGAAGGTACAGAAACAGGAAGTGATTGGCCTTGGTTATTAGCTTGCTGTTTGCCCTGAGAACCTACAGATGGTGGAATGAACCAACAAGATAAGTATTATCATGGAGTGAAGAAGAAATACAATGTTAGGGAAAACGAAATTTGAAGTTGACTGAAAGGATTCTGAAAGCTTGCTTCCAGAGGAGGTACAAGCAGTCAGAAATCTATATTATTATTACTGACCATGATTAGTATGCATATTTGTAAGATGCGACTAACTGGCTGGAACAGAAGTAGAACATAAATATATGCAATACTAGCATTGTTAACAAACCCGAGAAAACAAATACTGTAAGACTCCCAAACTAGGGAATCAACTGTGAGAAACTACGACATCCATGTGTACTCAAAGGGTTAACCACGAAAAATTTCATAGTACTTCCTGATGCTAGGGACCTCTGGAAGCCTCATTTCTTTGGCGCAGTCCTTTAGTTTGTAACACCAGAAAAGTAATGACCTTGAGGCTGTTTTACATACGGCAAGCTTATATTTCCCCTTTTTAGGTTGTAAACAATAAGAACCAAGCATATCTGAGATTTGAAGCCCAAGTTGGTTAACTTGTCAGCGACAAGCTTGAAACTATGCATTTGAGAGCAATTGGCATAGGAAATACGCTATACAAGGGATTATGAGCACATTCAATATTGTTGTTCGAAATCCTAAATGATCCTAATAAAAAAAACCTTCGACATGAAATCTTAAATGACCCAGAGAGTTCATAAATGCGCTTAAGCAAAAACATTGATTTCAATGGCACTTTCAACGCCAGAATGAAAAAGAGAGGGGCCCATATATGCTTTAAAGCCTATATGAATTTCTATATGCATTATAGATGGTGTTTGAAAGAAATTAGTTATTGATGCCAGTTACTAGATCTGGTAAGTATGTCATACCCATTCCATCCCATGAACACAAGTTTCAAATTTGAAGTAATCCTGTAGAAAAAAATCAATATCACAAATACATTCGTCATGGCATGAGGTTTAATTGGTGATTTTGCCTTGGAAAACTTTCAAAAGGATAGGAACGTGCAATGTCTAGGTCATTCCTAAAATGACAACTTGTGAGATTTCATGAAATATAAGGACTGATTTATAAATACATAACTTATAGATTCTAATACAATTCTTAAAATACATAATGATATTTACATTTTCGTGTAAAACAGGGATGATTTCATAGGATATCTAAAACGCTGACAAAGAACTCACCAGAAAGTCAAAGAGAGCATTGTAAGTACTTTGAAAGTTTGAGCTTATACCTATAAAAGCATAACCATTAAATTGATATTATAGGATTTTATAGTAGTCTAATATACCTGGATCAGAGGGGTTTACACCATTACCCGCAGAGTTGGACTGCAGGGAATTGGCAATAGGATTTGCTGCTCTGTTCTCCATGGCAAACAGCTTGACAGATATTTTTCGCATATAATCAGACTGCAAACCAAATGAACAGAAAATTATGTCCGAAGTAACTCCTGAGACATATACCTGTGTCTCAATATATCATTGTCTCTTGAATGTACTTATATTTAAAACAGAGTCCTCTACCAAAAAACATACTTAAATCAGTATGGTAAAAAGGTGAAAACCACACATGCACACAACACAAACAACAAAAAGGGGACAAATATACAAACATGGCTTGTCTCTGCACAATAAATCTTCTCCTCAAACCTCAGAGCCATATTCTTAAGTTGATGTAGCTTCTCCGGTCCAGAAACTGCAGAATGCTTCATCAAGGCTTCCGTTCTACATAGAAACATGTGTTGGTCACATAGAAGTAATAGTGTTTAAGAGGATATTTATAAATCAAATGCCATCAAACATATAAACCCCATAATAAATTGAAGCTTACACAAAATAAGAAAATAATCCTTATGTTCTCTTATCATGTGCATCATACCATGCATACAAGAAAAAAGGAAAATGGAACTCATAAGGTACCAAATCATTTTGATGAGAACAAGGCGTTGTAAAGCTTTCAGTTATTTGACGTGTATCCTCAATAAAAAAAAATGAATGCATGGAAAACCACATTTCGTAAGATGTAATTCTATCTCCTAAAATTCCTGAAGTTGGGGAAAAGTTAACTATTACAAGTCTACAACCTCGACAAGAAAGCAAATATAGAAATCTGACAAACACAAAATATTGAGAAAACTAAGGGTGCGTTTGGATATGGAATTCGATGGAATTGAATGGAATAGGAATGGCCAATTCTTTTGACCAAATTTCAGTGCCACATTCGGTTCACGGAATGAAAGGGACAGAATCCTTCAACTTCCGTTTAATTCCTTAAATCACAAAATTTGCCATTCCACGAGATATCCCATGGAATTCATTGGAATCACTCCCTCCCTCCCCTCTCCATCTATGGCTTTTTCATCTCCATCTATCTCTTTCTCATTCCAAATCCTTCTACAATTCCATTCCAATTCCTTCAAAAAGATGGAAATCAAATAACAAAACAAAGCTCTAAACTTCAAATCAATGCAAGGTTTTTTGCTACCCATGATAGGAAAGAGTGCGAAACAAAAGCATCTCCCTTTGCATTAGCAGCAGCTAAATAAACAAATAGAGAACACAACCTGAACTTAAATTATACCAAAAACTAAATCAGACATCAAATTAATTCAAAGCAGCACAAGCAAACCCAAGAAGCAACAATTGTTCCTTATTGGATCAGATCACTAAACTTCAGTTTCAAACATGATCTCAAAAAGCGTGTGAGGTGTATGCCTTGAGGTACGCCTGGAGGCGAGGCGGCCCAAAATCGCACCTGAGGTGGCGCTTCTCAATCCCCATGACACATACACCTTGGTTGTTTGAGGCGGTAACCGAGACAGTGAGGCATTTGTTGAAGTGAGTTACGGGAAAGAAACTGTTCGAGCACTAAGTCCCATATCGTTGAGTGTATCACTTAGATGTTAAAAATAATATGCTTAGTTGCGTGGTGCAAGGCCTAGTATTGTATAGATTAACAAATCATCATACCCCCTTTATCGGGGTGGACAAATTGTTGGTATGATAGTTTAGGAAGAGCTAGGAAATGCAATATAATTTTGTTTTGTCAAGGAGCTACGACTTTTGTTTCTTAGTGTGGTTGACTACAAATGGTTGAAAGAAAGAACAAAGAAAGTTGAGGATACTATGTTTTCGGATAATAGTTATATTGGAAACCAATGATTTCTAGGCAAGGAATTAAGAACTAACGAGGCAATTTTATATTACCATAAAAGACTCGGATGATGATGGCAAGCTATATAGTTTGCTTCTTAGGTTAAAATAAAATCCTAAAACCATTGCATGTCTAATTGTACAAGTTTCTTAAGAGCATTTGACTTCATTTCTTGGCATTTTGCAAATGGTCTCTCAAACTTTCAAGATCCACAAATAAGTCATTTGAACTTCAAAAAGCTAAATCATTCAGTCTTTTAGTTTTATTATACAAGCTCATAAATCCTTCTATTGAAGCAATTAAGTTATGATTCCACAAATAAATAAATAAATAACGGAAAAAGGGAAACCTAATCGCCAAAGAGGGTCAACAATGAGCCATTTGGACAAGAGTTTTCAAAGACCCTCATTTGAAGATTCAAAAGTAACAATGATGAATTAAGTCTACAGTTGCAATCTTAAGTCTTAAGGGGCAAAACAAAATGACAAAAGCATAACGCCAAGCGTCATCTGGTTTGGTGTCTCCTCAACTAGAAGAGATTTCTCACATGGTTTAGTTGATCCTAGCCTAAAGTATTCATCCCGTGTAGTGTACATATTATGTTAAGACTTAATGTGGTATCTACTATTACAAAGTCGAATCTTTGAACACATATACGCTCGTACCAATATATTACATTAGATAGGTCAATCTCTAAAATGAACATAAGACACCCTAACTCATACATTCCTCATTTGCTATCTCCCAAAATACAACTTGTTCAAGAAACACATTCCAAATTTCTTATTTATTCGGCAAAGCCACATTTTAGGCCGACTTCGAAACCCTAAAGGTGGCAAATGGGTCAAATGAAATACATACCATGTTTAAACATCCAATTTGAACTCCTAATCCACTAGGTTTCACTTAAATCAACTCATTTGATACTTAGACTCATCCATATTCCATGCATGTCTAGCAAGCAAGGTTTTAGATGCAAATGGAATTTGTCTTGTATATTACTCATTTAACATAACAATACTAATCAAGAGTTTCGAATATGAAAGAGCATAGAATCTCCACACAAAGTAAATAGAGTCATACAACTATCAATGATGTTTACAATATAACTTGTGTATGCAATTATGTAAGGAAGCTTCAACCAAATATCTTATAGCAATACTCCTTCCAAGCTCACGAACAAAAGAAAAAGTACATAGCCTTTCCCCCTCTCCCTGTCAAAGATGTGCATCTCTTCTCCCCGTCAATAGGTATGTCAATCAATATTCCATCAAGCACAAGGTACCACAATCAATACTTAAGTTGACCACACTCTACCTTAAAAGAAACTTGCAGACCAAGACATATAATTGCCATCACGACACATGGTTTCACCCCCTAAACATGGTTGCCGCTATATAATCATAGATCTCTAAGTAAACCGGGCTCCTACACTTTTCTAATCACACCAAAGGCATCTTGATATATAGAATCCAATACACTAGTTTCCAAAAAATATCGCCCTAAGTCAGTCAGTCATCTAACAATATACAAGTTTATCCCGACATATATAGACATTGGAATAGGATTAAGCCATCAAGCACAACCTTTAGGCCCTCAAGACTCCATCAATTTTCACACATTACAGTGAAACGCATAGAATCAAGTAACATTACAGACATAAAAGAATATAATTATCTGGTCCTAAACAGAATCCATGAATTAGCAATGTGGTAATGGTTCAGGTATACAATATTAACAGCATAATACAAATTTGATATAGGCTCATCAAATTCACTAACTGACTTGTTCATCCTTCACAATCATCAGTTTTCCAGCCAACTAAAAGACTATATACATACAGGTAATAAAAAAAGAAAAAGAAAAGGTAAAGATATAAGAGTTTGAGGAGTGTAACAAAACATACATCCTGTTGATAATCTTTTGGCGTGAATCCGCCGGAAACCGAGTCCTCCAGTCGACAGATTCCATGGAGGAATCACCATTACCGTTTCCACCTTGATTAGGCCTCCAATTACTTGTATCCATCACCGCCTATTTGACGAATGATTTTTCAATCCTACAATATAATCAAATCAATCAATCAAATTGCTATCCGATTGTGAGAATTTTTTAAACAATTATATGAGATAGAGATAGAGATAGCAGTATATATAAGGTTACAATTTGTTGATGATGATGATGGAATTCGGAAATAGAGTTTTTGATTCTCATATAAGCAATGCGTGTATAGGGCAATTGAAAGGGGCGATCAGATTACGATGGGAAGATCGCCAGCGACGGAGGTGTCGACGACCATAAATAGATATATAGATAGATAGCTTCTCTTCTCTTCTCTTCTTTCTGCAGGGAATTTTCTACGAAAATTAATAGTATTATTTTATGTTACATCTTTTAATTCAACCTTTTTTAATATAATAATGGTTCGGTTTCCGCGGTTAAATAGGAGCATCTCAATTGCTTCTTCAAAGAGCAAGGACAAAAGATTTTGGAATTGTTTATTTTATCTTTTAACATTATCTTTTAGGCTATCTACCACAAGTCCACAACCCCCAATGTTTTAAAAACCGGTTTTTTAGTTGAACCGGTGTGATGACCGGTTCACGGTTCGATCGGTTCAACCGGTTCAACTGCCGGTTCAACCGGTTCCAACTATTTTTATGTTTTTCCCATTTTCTTACATTCATATATTTATAAAACCAACACTTTGATATCTACAACTTAAAAAATATTAAAAATATACATTACAATAAGTTTTACATTAATAAAAAAACATTAAAATAATAAAATAACAAGTTTTACACATAATAATTTTTTTTTAAAACGGTTCAACCGGTTTTTTACCGGTTCGATCCACCGGTTCAACCGGTTCAACCACTAAACCGGCCGGTTCAATCCGGTTCTTAAAACGCCATAAAACCGGTCACAATTGAACCGGTCCTTTCACCGGTTCACGGTTCAACCGGTTCGACCGGGCCGGTTCAACCGGTTTTTAAAACACTGACAACCCCCTCCCTCCCCTTGATTACATATAAGCTTTTCTATAAACCCATAATTAGCTTTCTAGAGAGTCTTCCCTGTTAGTATCCAAATTCTCCTAAAACCAAATACCCAATACAGTAAGAAAAAGAAAAAAAAAAATGTGACAGAGGAAGAGAGATTGGCGTGGAAAAACCAATTTAATTGGAGCCCGCCAACCCGTCGGGCACACAAACGCCCAGCCCAACCCCTTGCTACGCATAGCCTTAAAAGGGGAATTATAAATGGACCCCCTATGAGGGAATATGTAGGGTTACGTGAGTCTACAGGTGGGGCCCATTATAAGGGGTATACTTTTATGAGAGTGGATCAAAGGCTAAAAGGGATCCATATAACAACACCCTATTTAAAATAGAGAATAACAAAAGAAAGAAAGAGTGTTTTTTTATTTAAATACGGAAATAACTCTAGAAATGATTATTCTTAGCTGACTTTTTTGATTTACCGGAATTCTCTAGAGTTAGAGGAAATTGGAATCCAATTCCAGGGATTCCTGCGTTTGGTTCACCATTTACAAGATGGAATTGGAATCATTTATATCTAAACTTTCTTTCCTTTGAGGGAATTCAAATTCCTTCCCTCACATAAGGAATTTAGATTCATTTCAACCACCAGACCTCTTCTTCACCCGATTGGTGTTAATCGGGTCAACCTAGTCAATTTTCGGGTTCATCGGGTTTTTAAAAATAAACTTCACTTGAAACTCGAACCTATTAAACTTCGGGGTGAGGTCAAATGGATTTGTGTTTATGGGTTTGGTTTACAACTAAACTCAGATAACCCGATTGACTAGATTCAAGTTCGAATTAATTAGGTATGGTTATTCAGGTTTAGGATGGATTGTTCGGTTACCCAATTTATAATTTTATTATTTGGTTCAAGTGATGGGTAGAAAAAACATTTTGGTTTGGTTCGACCCAAAACCTAAACTGTATTCAATTCAATTACCGGGTATAATTTTATTACCTCAAAACCGATTAACCCTACTCAAGCAACATGAAACTCAAACAACCCGACCGAAAACACCCATAAGTGGTTGTGGGATGGTGGAATTACATTCAAATTCCAATTCCTAATGACATAACCAAACACAAGAGGCAACGAATTGGATTCAAATTCCAATTTCTTCACAAATTCCAATTTCATTGGAAAACGTTATGCAAACCAAAGGCTCCCTTAACCCGCATGTGGGTGTCGAAAATTGTTTTCATTTTCCTAGAAAACGTTTTCATAAAATGAAGTTGAGTTTTTCATTTTCAGTTCTCTATGAAAATTGTAGAAAACATAGTTGGTTGAAATGGAGGAGTTTTCGTTTTCCAATTTAGAAAAATAAAAAACGCATTTAGAAAATTCTGGAAAACTACTAAAATTAGTTTTCTAGTTTACATAAAAGCTAGAAAATAGAAAATTTTAATTTTATTGAAAAACTTTTGAAAATTGAATGAACAAAACGCGTTAAAATTACGTGTATTTCTTTGGTAGAGTTACTTGAATGGTTCTGTGATTGAGACATTGAATTTTCTAACAATTATATTTGTAGTTTCATTGCAAAATAACCATTATACTAACTAAACTGTAAATTCATGGTAGTTGTTCGTTGATTTAATGTCGCTATACCTTTAAAAAAACCTTTAAAAAAATGTCAAAGTGGTTATTCTAACTATTGTAAGCATAAACGTACTTTAGTGTTATGTTTTTTTATTTTAACAAATATAATGGTTTATTTGCAAGAAAATTAACCAATTCAAATAATTTAGTATATCATGACCACAAATGTGGTCATAGGTGGTGAGATACGTTCAAATATGAGCTCTACTTAATCGTGTCCCATAAAGAGAGTAATAAAATTCTACAACTCGTACTTGACATGAAAATTAACATTTATTTTAAGACAAACTCAAATATAAATGTAAAACACTCATTAAAACAAATTAAATATAAGTATTTGCCGTCTTAGCCTTTCCTAACCAAGATCGCTCCCACACCTATAGCATTCTTGAAGCCAATGCTAACAAGTTGGGATGTTTTTGTTGTAATTTTCGATAGATGTCCAAAAGACTCATAAAACTTATTTTCAAATCGGATATACAGTTTTGGTATTTTTTACAAATACCCAAACACAAATAGTTTGATCATCACTTTAGAAGAAAAGATCCGCCAAAACAATTTTCACTTAGTAGAATTGGGTAATAAAGTTCAAATTATCCTAAATTATACAAAAGAAACATTCTTTTTGAAAGGCTAGCAATTTTATTAGAGCAAAAAAGAACAAGATGATAGCAAAATATTTCTGCAAAGCATAGGAACAAAAAAGAAAACGCCTAAACAGAAGGCAATGAGCCGAAAACGGTGATTTTCAAATCTCCTCAAGTAGGATTCGAACCTACGACCAATCGGTTAAAAGATAGCAAAAAAAAACCCAAACAAAAGACTATGCCACAAGCGAGCGACCAACTAACTTTTAAAGCAACCGAGGGGATTGCAACACCAATATGTCTAGAAAATACTAAAGTTCTTAGCAAGATATGCTAACCAACGATTGGAAAGAAGTTGGATATCAAAACCTAAATCAGTCTGATGAGGTAGTCAATCAAAGAACAACACTTTGTTACGATAACCCCAAATCTAGGCACAAGGAAACCAAAAAAACACCTTTATGAACTTTTTGAAAAGTTAGAAAAAGGGAGATATTCCATGAAGAAAACATCTGCCATAGAGCCTATGCAGAAAGGAGCCAAGCCACACCACCTCAAAACTTCTGCCCACGCGTATGAAATCTTCAAGTAACGAACAAAATAATGATCAACAATTTCGATTTCCTCCCTACATTTAGGACATATGGAGGAGTGGATATCCATACCAAGATGTGATAATTAAACTTATGAAGTCAATAAAATATTACACATGAACATCCCATGGTAACTTATGTCATGTCATCTTAATATAAATCAAAAGGTTATCCACTGTTATAATGAATAATTTTTTTTTTAAATTCCCTGATATAAAATAATATTAAAGTATACATGTTGCAACAGTGAAATATGAAAGCAAAAATTTATAAAAGCTATTTCATGCATTTAACCATAAAATAATCTACCAAAAGAGATTAAAGATGGTTAACACAAGCATATAGAAATGCCACAAATTTGAAGAAACAAAGCTTACAATTGTCTGATGGCCTCAACAGGAAGAGTGAAACTGGCCAAGACAAGACACAACTTTTACAGTTAAAAACCCTTCTTTTTTTCACTGAATGTAAATGTGTTTTTTTTTCTGCATATGTAACACTCAAAAAAGAGCTGAAAAGAAAACTCAGTAAACTGTATGGTTCCACAGCAAACATACTGAAATCCCAAAGTGAAACAAGCAGACACTTTTACAGAAAATAATAACTATGTACAAAAGAAAAAAGACGAAAACCCACAAAATGCAGCGCATCAATGAATGGCTTCTTATTTTGAAATTTCCTTCTGCTCGTTTCATGCATGCTAGGCACACACATTGAGTCGTTAAGTCTGCATTCACGCCATGAAAACATACCTTTTTCAGATCTTTATTTCCATCTCACCGTTGATTTTAATGCATCAAACACTCCTGTAGAAAAGCAAACAAGCCAAATAATCAGTAAAAAAATGCAACTCAATTACAAAATGCATCAGATCATCTACGCTAGTTAAGGATCCTCCCCGTAGGTCACCAGTTCAAGTCTCCTCAAGGCCATACGGAATATCCTAATTGTTAAGGCCCCATATGGGATTAGTTTAGGGCATGCAAACCGGTAAGGACACCCACAGTTACCAATAAAAAGATCATTTACTATAGTTAAAATCTCAAGAAAAAACATTATAGTTTGGCTTCACTACAAGCATGACATCTTAGGTCCCAATAACTTCCCATGTCCATTGAGTCCATTTGAAACCTAAGGGTGTGTTTGGTATGCATACGGGGACTAGACAGGATTGGACCGGGGAGAGGGAGTGGGAGTGGGGGTGAAAGAACCGTCAAAGGTTAGAACATGGGTAGATTAGTCATTTACCAAGCTTGTACCATCTTCCTGTTTTCCGTTCCACCTATTCCGGTGGGACAGAAAAAATGGATTTTTGTTCCACTCAGTCCTATCTAGTCCCAGTCTAATTGTCCCACCAAATGTCGGACAACAAGTTGTTCTATCATTCCTAAAATTCCACTTGCTCTGATGATGTGGAAGCCAAATAACCGATAATAGTGGTACTTATATCATATATGGTTGTGGAATTTCATGGTGAAGCATCCGAAGATGCCTACATGAACGTATTTTATCCCATGAATAGTATATTCTCACAAACCTATTCACATCGTGATTAGGGATACTACTCACTAGGCGTGTTCAAAGGCACATGATGAGTTCTTGAATTACAGGATTTTGTGCCCTAGTAGTTTGGATCCTGAAGTTCATCTGCTCAAAGAAGCTCTATCCTAGCTTTTCTTTGGAGCCTCTCCTGACAGTTTGTTTACACTCGCCATATGCTCACAAGTCATTTTGGGATTAAATCTCTCATCTGATACTAACTCTTATCTGTCATATGCTCTCCATTATATATCAGCGATGATTCCTAGTTCGTCTGTTGATAGTTATTTCCCAAGGTCAGATAGGCTCTCTAAGAAAAAGGCCAAAAAACCAGTGGTGATACAGTGATACTTCTTATCTATCCTAAGTCCTAACCATGCTCCTAGTTCTAGATAAGAATTTCATGTTAGTCTGCTGCAATGCATACAAATACAGACTGTTAATTCTCATCATACCACTGGAAGCCGATGTCCTCTTAGGATACTAGTTCTATTGTAGGGATATCTAATATAGGCCAACGTACCACATTGTATTCTATTTAACTAAAAGTTGTGCAATAGTACATACTTGCAAGAAATCATGTTTGACACAATTAGAGCAAGGTCAGCGTTAGCTATCTCTTTCCTGCAAACAACCACCACCACCCTCATTTTCTTTAGCAGAAGCCCTAACTCACATTTCTGATCTGCACAGAAGTCGAGTTTTTTCTGTTTGATCTTGTGGTCAATATTTTGGTGCAGTAGTTTACTTTGACAATTTGCTGCATCGTTTAATACGGCACATTACGTATTCAAGTCACGTGTATGTTCCCAACTAAGGGGCCGTTTACTTTACGCTTACCCGTTAAGTACACACCGGGTGAATTTACCTTACGGGATGAACATGACAAAGACGACAATCTAACCCGGTAAGAGCGATGGCATGAACCGAGAGTCTTACCCGGTAAGTGAGATTGACGAAATCTTACCAGGTAAGCGCTTACCGGGTAAATTGTTGTATACGATACCGTTTAGGGAGATTAAAATGTTTTCCGATATGGGTAGATGATAGTGTTCAATTTTACTGATAAGCACTTACCAGGTAAGTGTTTAAGCAAACAGCACCTAAGTAATTGTTGTAGAACATGCTTTATTTGGGTCTCAAACTTTAAGCATGCAGGTATCAGAAACTTGTTTCCTGCCTTTTTTTCCTATCAGTCGGAGCTAGAATATTTCTATCTTTTTTTAACTAATACCTAGGATGACAAAGCAAAGGCGGTTATATCGACTCTAGGATAAGCATTAAAACCAAATCTTTCATTATTCAAATGAAAGTTGAATGATAAGAAATGAAAAGGCTTGTCTACTTATGTCTGGGAAATTTCATTGGTGGTATGTGTCATCCATGCAAGACTCAATTTACCCTATGCTTCTTCTGGGACATTTCTGAGATTACCTTTTGAGATAGGTGTTCATAGACCCTTTAGTAGCCTACATCTGGTAAGAATATAAAATGGAGTTTTGATAGAAGAGGAACCCAGTTTGGTAGATGGTCTAGTTGGAGTGATATGATGGCAAACATGTCTGGTAATGTAGGTATCAAGTCGCCAACTTCCTTGACTTTCCTACATTAAGTAGGCCTATACATGATATTATGAACTCAATCCTAACTTATAGCATGAAAAATTTGAAGTATCATGACTAGTTCAATTCTCATAGATTACGCAATCCACAAAACTCAGAGCAGCAGAACTGCAGAAGCACTCCTGAGAAAAGGTTGGGAAATTACTGATGGCAACAAGCAACACAGCAAACATCAATAAACCAGTCCAATTGGTAGTTAGTGGAGCTTGCTAATCGCTGTAAAAGCCTAAGCAATCAGCAACAGTTCTCGCTAACGAAGTGCAAAAGGTCATGGCTGATCTCATGCAAGGACCAAACAGATGTGGGGGGCCTGAAGAAGAACTGGAAGATACTGGGAAAGCTTACTAGCTGCGATATTCTACAGAGTGGGATTAAACTAAGCCGGTCGAATGTCGATGGTAGAGTAGGTCGTGAGCAGCCTTGTTGCTGCTTGCTAGCAGTGGTGCAAAATAGTGATGGTGGCAAGATTGGTGGAGGCTAGGCCCTTAGCACTTGCGGTGTCGCTTTGACGCAATGCAAATATTACGGTTCGAAGAATGTATTATTACCAGGAAACCAGAATGTATTATTACCAGGGAAACCAGAATGTATAGCGTACATGGGCTATGGGCCAGGGCACATAAATACAATAGACCCTAAATACTTGCTTATGCAAAAGCATATGTAGACAACAAAATTCCAGTGGTTGGACTGCAAGGCCAGGTTTTACAACTAACAAGCATGCATATAAAGTTAGGGGAAAATTTTGACACAAACAATGTACTAGTGAGCTTTTGCTATCATAATAGGAGATATATGTTTGTCTACATTGGGTGATAAGAACAATGAACTTTTTTATATATAGGATAGTCATAAATTATAAAGAGAATAACTTATAGGCCTTTGGCCGATCGGTATCCGGTTACCAATAGAGCCCCCTCCTCGTAGGCGGTCGGGGATTCAAACCCCACCAAAAGTGAGAAGGGTGCGTGAGTTCAATTGTGATATATAAATATGTCAACAAAAAAACATTAATATCAACCTTCCACGCTTTTATATACAATACCAGCTTCTAGGGTATTCTCCACCTACTGGTATCTCTCTTCATTATTCCCCGTACCGATGTAGATCTACTCCTTCCTCCCTCTAATTGAGTCTCATCTTGGCTGAGGTCTCAAAGTTAAAACTGGTGCATCCAAAGGTCTACGATGATTATAAATAACAATCCCTTAATTCTTCTCTATCTTCCCATCCAATCCTTCTTGGATGTCTTATTTATAATCCTACCAATCCTTGCATGGCCACATCACATAGTTCAATATGCTTATCTTGAATCGTGCCTTTTGTGAAATCCCACCTCAATTGACCAAAAAGGATGCAAGTGATATGATGAGATAATTTGATATGTGATTTATAATCTTTCCGTTGAGGACCTGAGGTATGTAAGTGAAAAACCAAGACAATTCAATGAACATTTTATCTATTGTTTCCTGAATCATATTAGGTCTCACCCAAATTCTATTAACATTTTATCTTCAATGAGATCTCTGATCACATAAGATACATGTCATCACTTCATCCTATAACCAAAATATTGCCGATCTTTCCTCATATATCGACCCCAATAATGAAAAAGATTCCTATGAGCCTCTTGTTCAAACATGCCTACCACATTTTCACCCACTAAACTCCATAACTCTAGTTCTGTTCATGACCTAGTCTCATTCGTATTTTGTCATCAAAAGAAGCATATAATATGGTATTTTGCTCTGCATGTCCTCAATGCTTTACGTGGAGTGATCCTATAGAAATAGGGAACACGCCACATCTTACATGATCTGACGCATGTTTTAGTTCATTGTTCAGTAAGTATAAATAATTAAGAGATGAAACTACTCCATAGTTGGTATGTTAAGTGCATCATATGCAAATGGCCTCTTAGAACAAATCATAAAAGTATAAGTACCAATGCTTAAAAAGATCGGTTGCAACCTGTCAGTCCACATCATTCACAAGCAATCTTGGTGTCAAAGCTGCTCAGGCAGATGGCAAATGCTTGAAAAGCAGATATCGGGTAGCGATAATCCATGGTAAACACATCCTTCCCTACTTTCCCGAACTGGAGAATAACCTTCTCATATTGTGGTCCAGATTGTCCACTTGGTGGCGTGGCTACCAGCTGAAAATTCTTGACTGAAGCAACTGTTACACGTCCTTGAAAATTTAAACACCAGCACTGAAGCTGCTCATGCCATCTAGGAGATTTGTTTTTCAAAACTAGAGGCCCGTCTCTTTGACCGCCCAACACCCCGGACATGCTTTTTTCCACACAGCTGGATCTAGATCGGAAGAAAGGAATTGAAGAAAAAGATTCACCACTGCTAAGGGGAAACTCGGTTTGTGTTGGAGCCACACCTCCAGGTTCAATTGAAGAAGTTGGGATGGGATCCATGATGCACTGCATTCTCCTTGGACCCCTGCTTGTTATACAGAGCAAACATCATAAATATGAAAAATTCTTTCAAAATTAAGAACAGATCCTGTTAAAATATGCATACTAAGAGGGTCTTTGGATAAGCTTTTTGGAAGTGCTTATTGACTTATTGGCTTCTCAATAAGCCAATAAGTCAATAAGCTTGTTTGGATAAACCTAAAAGCACTTTTCAAATGGCTTTTTGGCAAGGCGTCAAACGCACCTTTTAAGAAGTCACACTTGGGTGACTTTTTGATTTTCAAAAGTGCTTTTTGGAGAAAATTGCCACAAACCCTTCTCAAAAAGCTGATAAGCTAAGCCAAACACCCTCTTAAAAACAACTTATTGACTTATTGGCTTTTACCACCACAAAAGCTAATCCAAACACTTTATGAAAAACTTCCACCACCATAAGTCAATAAGCACTTTTGGACCTCAAAAAGCTTATCCAAACACCCTCTAATATAATTAACTATTGCATTAGCAGAGATATTTAATTCAAGTAACTACTAATATAAGCGTTTCATCTTACCTGGATCCCAACATGTTCAACTCATATGAGATGTGAGCTACTGGATAGCTTCCAGCAGGAACTCTAGGGGAGACTTGAGTGGAACCCATAAACCTAGTGGAACGACTCTTTGTCATTTTAGCTCCATCATGAGGTGGCAAACCATCATACACAATGAACTTTGTTCCCAAAAAGTTTGATCTATGCAAATCATAAAGAAATGATGTTAGTTTAGTTTCCAAAGAAATTATAACCAGCTGATCCTTTCAAAATTGCAACCCACCTTAATTTCCCAATATATCTGCTGCTGCCCTTTGACATGTCGTCAGCATGTAAAGAGATGATGTAGTCGGTACACGTGGTGCGTCTAAACTTGCGCGCAGCAAGAAGAAATTTGCCATCATCAGCAAGTGCTGCCACATTGATCGCACCAAGTAATTAATATGAATCCAGAGGTAAATATACAGAACTCATAAGAAAATGGGTGGCTACTGTTTTCAGTTGAGGAATGGAACAGTGCGATTGCCAGTTCTAGGGGCCAAGCTGGACATATGAAAAGGGATGTGTACCTTGAGTCAAACTGAGGTAGAGAAAATATGTTTGAGTAGACCGCTTCCGTTTTATAAAGCATTGGAGGAGAGATTCTCTTGGACCAGGCTGCACATCATAGAAAGAGATTATTACAACCGAGTAAGTTATGAAGCCAATTTTGACTACAAATGTCCTCTTTATCAATTTATTTGGAAACAAAATATGAAGCTTCAACATTAACTAACAAGTACTTGCATGTTTCAGCAAGATGTATATATCTCAAATACCAATTATAAGGAAATTTGGTGACATATGATGCATGTGAGAGGAAGGCCTTTTAGGAAGCCAGCAATTACATTGAATATATCATTTATTAAGATGTAACTTCCAGCTAACCAACATGGAGAGCATGGATCTAAACATCAACGCTGACAGCAAAGATAGTCAATAATGAAACAACATCAAGGCAATAGCTTGTTCTTAACTTCTCAGCTCATTTATTTGATTACCTTTTTTCCAAACTATAAACATATCTAATACAAAATGAAATCTAAGATGATATTGATGAACCATCCTTCGATTTTGCCAGAAGTAACTTGCACTTTAATTTCATGGTTTATCCAGTGACCAGTTCCACATTTTTGCCTTGAAATTGTTTTATATTTTTCAGTCACTTGAGGCACCTAATATGGACTCCAAATCTTGCAGGGGGTCTGTTTTCTTCTCTTTCTAAACAAGTCTAAAAGTACATCATATGCCTTTGATGCAAATTTATTAAAGAACACACAACTACTCCATGAGAGAAAGGTTCTCAAGTTTTGAAGGGTAAGAAAGACCTTTTAATAATGCTGACTAGAGGTGCACACGACCGGTTAAATAGCCTAACCGGTTATTTCAAAACCGGTTAGGAAAAAAACCAGTTAGAAAAAAACCAGTTAGGAAAAAAACCGAGCGAACATATAACCGGTTATGGACCTCGAATACAATACTACTTGCAACCGGTTAGGTTAGAGTAATAACCGGTTAGGACAAAAACCGGTTAGAAAAAAAAACCTGTTTTGTTGGTTTTTTTTTGGGCTTGGGTTAAAATTATAATTTTTTGGGTTTTTTTTAGTTGTTTTGTTTATTTAATTTTATAATTATATAATAATTATATTTAATATAATTATACAAATATATATAAATATAAATATAATAAAAACAATACATCTAATTATATAAATACCATTATACCAAATTACCAGTTACCAACAATTACTCTAAAAATATTATAAATATAATTTCAAATAGAAATACATATAAATCCAAATAAAAATGCATATATATGCATATATATATATATATATATATATATAGAGAGAGAGAGAGAGAGAGAGAAAGGTTCATACGAGAAATATAACTTTTTAAGAAAAAACGAGGAGCAATCTCAGCCACTCATCTCAAGCCAATCATATATGAGAATGACTTTTGTGTTTAAAATCACATATGATTAACAAAGGAAAAGTACTGATGAAAAAAAGGGAAGCGGGCGGGTCAAAATGCGGGTCGTGAGTCGCATATGACCCGCGCAGGTATTAATCATATGTGATTAACAACATGAATCATATGTGATTTCCTATATGAATCATATATGATTTTGTACATGTTTTTTGTACCTGGATTTTTCCTTTGTTAATCATATATGATTTTGTACACAAAAGTCATTCTCATATATGATTGGCTTGAGATGAGTGGCTGAGATTGCTTCTCGCTTTTTCTTAAATTGATATGCTTCTCATTTGAACCTTCCCCTATATATATATATATATATATATATAAGTTCAAAATTTTGGATTACAAATTACAATAATATTAATTAAAAGAGAACACTAGAACGGAGCTTCGGCATGACCATCACCCCACATGTCACCCAAGTGACCTGGGTTTGATCTCCCCTGGCCACAACAACATATTTCTTAATTTTTTAGTATATTGAAAATAACCAGTTAAAAACCGGTTAAAAAACCAGTTAATAAAAAACCGGTTAAAAACCAGTTAAAAACCGGTAATTACATAAAAATTCTCGAAATTTATAACCAGTTAGAAAACCGGTTAAAAAAATAACCTGTTCGGTTAGAATTGTAACCGGTTATTTTAAAACCAGTTTCGGTTATTTTTTTCGGTTTTTCGGTTATTCAGTTATTTAGTGCACCTCTAATGCTGACCCTAAATGCCAGAGTAAAAATGCAATGCATCTTTGTTGCAGGTTAAGAAATAAAAACAAACCCAAGTCGATTTGAATAGGGACTCCTTCCACCAGAAGATAGTCATAGAGAATTGGCTATAATTGGTATTGGTCATTTTGGTTGAAACATTTATTGTTCTACATGAATGAGAGTTTATTTTGGTATCATATCAGGCCACCTCAGTTTACTATCATATACTTCTATTTGATGCTTTCGAAGTTCCCATTATTGGCAGATACCTTGGCCAGTAAGTAGATTCCCAGAATAATTTGAGCCGTCCTTTTTTTCACAAACATAAGGATTCACTTCCTAAATAGCTATTATGTAGGATTTTGGCATTTAGCTTTCACCTTCTCTCCATCTATTTTCCTCCGCATAGAGACTCAGGATACCTTTTTCATCTCTCCAGGGAAATGGATATCCAAGAAGATATTTTCAGTTCAACTCTTTTTGGTCTTTTCTCCATTCAAATCAATATGCATACCCAGCTTCTCTAATTTAAGTGATTTGTGTCTACCAATAATAATACTTTCCTTTCCTTAGGTTACTGTTACCCTGGACCTCTCTCCGACCTATGCTACAAATTATCTCACTTTCTCCTCTCTGAAATCTGAATAAGCTTCAGTCTTTCTTAGGTGCTTCTAGATTTTGTTTTCCAATGATTCATTCCTATTTTTAGCATTAATGATCAATGTTTGGAATTTGGGAAGTCCAAACTGCAAGTACTTCAGCCAATCATTGTGGTAGAAATTGAAATATTGCCATGATGTTTGCTTGTCTGAGTTAGTTGTTCCTAGAGAGAGAGAGAGAGAGAGAGAGAGAGAGAGAGAGGCATGCCACGTCCAAATTTAGTAATTTTCTGAACATACAGAACCCATATAACACACTAAGGTGTTTTTTGTGTTTTAAGAGGTCTGATGTCTTATTTCACAACTAAAAGAATAAGAGATGGATGGTACACCTTAAAACTTCAGAGGATGGTAAGAGGATTTCAAACCTTTTCTTAAAAATAAAACAAACAGTCTTAAGTCTGCAAACCTCTAATTTTCAGACCTAAGAGGTTGTAAGAGGTATTTAAAAAATAAAAATAAAACAACCTTTAAATGAACTAGCCTTCTCTATGAGTGTGGTTATTTCATTCTTCACTTATACTATCCCTTGAGAAGCATTTACAGATCTCAAGATATTTGAAGGGTGCATAAGACATGCTCTTTCATGCACATCTTAGACACTTAACAAGTTGGAGGCAATTCAAATGCTAGTCATCCATGGTCCTTGAACACGATGAGTTTGATGATGTAGTATCATACACACAACTACACAAGTACATTCTATGGTTCAGGATTCGGTGATCGACCACCTAATGACAAAAAAGTCTTTATGATTATTACATCTCTAAGAGACATACTCTCATAACCATAGTAAAAAGGTAAGATGCAATCCTTCACTTCAGCAGATTATATGTACTCCAGAGTTCATACAAGATTCATCCAATATAGCTATGTTACAACAATTTAGCCGTCTTTAACGCTTAACCTCGAGTGAACTAGGTCAACAGTTATAGACTTTTCTTATTTCCCAACCCATATACCACACACATATATATATATACAACAATTATATGTTTCCAATTATATGTGTTCTTAATGCAATCAATCATTGGTGGATTAATATGATTCCTTTTGTCTACAGCCAACAAAACTCAGAAACAACAAATTCCCCAATCATAGAGACCAAGAGAGAATCAACACAAAAAGGAAACACATATAATTGGAGGTAATTAATTAATCAACTAATTAACAAGGATTAAGGATTGATTAATTGATTTGATACCTGTTTGACAGAAATAGGGAAAGTCAAGATCCCTGAAATCTCAGGCCTTTTAACGATCTCCTTCATGATCTCCCTCCAACTCCTGCAAACAGTAGCACAACCAACAACATTCTTCCTGGAAGGCCACTTATCTTCGGATGATTCAATCCTAATCAAGACCTCACGTAACAGCTCTTGAGGCATATTAGCCCAACAGCTCTGTTTCAAACCATCATCATCCTCCTCCTCCTCCTCAATTTCTCCATCTCCATGTTCTTGAAGGTCCAAAGCAGCAACAGCCATGGTAGTGTCTTGAATAACACGGCAAGATCTAGTCCTTAAGCCACAATCCAGATTCATGGAAGCTGGATTGATTGATTGATTGATGATGTAGCCAGACAGCCAATTATTATTATTATAGAAATGGATGCTGATGATGATGATGAATTGGTGATGAGAGAAGAGAAGACTTTTAGGGTTTGGGTTGGATGTGGAAGGAAGGAAGGAAGGAGAAAGGAAGATTGATTAGAGAAGAGTAGTGGATTTGGTGTGTGTGTGTGTGTGTGTAACGGACAACGACAGATTGGGAAAGGAAAGTGTCCGAATATACCTTCTTTAACTTTTACTATGCTAGCATTTAATTAAGTGTGTTCATTAATTAATTATGTTACTAGTAGCCATAGATAGATCATTGAAGGTAAATTTTTGTAGGGGATGTAAACGAGTCGAGACAGATGGTTATCGAGTTGGGTTTGTTTAGGGTTTTTTAAGTTCGAGCTTGGTTTGTTTAAGATTATGAAGCTTGAGCTCGGCTCGTTTAAGCTAGCTTGTTTAGGTTAGGAATGGCAACGGGGCAGGTTTTGCATCCCCCGTCTCCGAAATTAAAATACATCCATGTTCCCGGTCAGGTTTTTATTCGGGGTGTTTCGTCAGAGATTTTTTATGCATCGTCCTTAAACCTGACCCGATCATTGAAAAAGAATCTAAGATTAAAAAAAATGTTGGAAACTATAATGCAACAATTAACTTGATATTATTTATTAATTAAATTTAAACAAATACATTGTTAAATAAACAACATAAATGTATATATTTATAGGGTTAATTACATGGGTGTGTATCGAGCTTGTCACGTTTTTTCATTGTATGTATCCAACTTTTAAAATTGTCATTGTATGTATCAAACTTTGCTAGAGTTGCCATTGTATGTATCAATTTACCTTCTAAGCAGGTAACCGGTCAAAATGCGACATAGGCTGCCACATAGGATGCCAACTCATTGAGTAAATTACAAATTTAGTCCCTCTAGTTTACTGATTGGTCCCAAGGACCTGTTTTGCCTCTTTTGAAAAACCAAACTCACCCCCCCACCACCACCACTGCCACCACCACCACCACCACCACCATCGCTGCCAAACCCCCACCACCACCGCTGCCAAACCCCCATCTCCACCACCACCACAACCACCAAACCCACCACCACTAAGCCCAGATCTGACCCCCAAACCCCCACCACCACCACCCCCACCTCCCACCACTTCCTCCAAACCACACCACTGCCACCGCCCTTCAAATCACACCACCGCGACCACCCTTCAGACCACACCAGCGCGACCACCTTTCAAACCACCACCACCGCCGCTGCCTTCAATTTTGGACCCCCAATTTCGTCGAATCTGGACCAGAGGGAAGCACTACCAGCGTGACTTCCGATTTCCCCAACTAATCGGAGGTATGCCAGCGTTGTTTCATCATCAATAGTGGTGTGGCCAGAGAAGTCATCGGAGATGTCGCCGGAGACGTCACCGGATCTGGAGATCACAAAAGAGAGAGATAGAAGAGATATATAATAAGGTTTTTACACTTTAACCCTTATACTTTGATTTTTGTTAAAGAAAACCTCAGGGACCAAATTTGTAATTTACTCATTTTGAAAATAAAAAAAATAATAAAATCCACGTCAGATATAACCTGTTCCACGTCAGCATTTTATAGGTAACAAGTCATCTTATACATACAATGGCAATTTCTAGCAAGTTTGATACATACAATGGCAATTTTAAAAGTTGGATACATACAATGAAAAAACTCGACAAGTTCGATACACACCCGTGTAATTAACCCATATTTATAAATTTGTATTATATGTATTATATATATATATATAATTTATTTTATATTAAATATAACAAATATTTATATATATGGGTGAGGTGGGGATACCTTGCCCCGTCCCTAAACCCGAAGAAATCCCCAAAAATTCCACATAGCCGAACCCGACCTGATATAGTGCAACCCGACCCGAACATAGTCGGGGTTCGGGTTTCCCGTCGGGTTTGGGGTTTTCCGTCATCCCTAGTTTAGGCAAAACGACGTACATCCTTGGAATCAAGATATATCAAAGTTGTTAATTGGTTTTAACTCAAAGTGCATACATTGACAAAATTCTAAAACGGTTTAGAATGGATGCTTCCAAACGTGGAAGTCTTCCAATGCGATTGATGTGGTAATATATATATACCAAACCCTTTTTAATCACCCAACCAAACTACCACAGGCAGACAAGTATGACTTCATCGCGAATAGTATAGTATAGATAAGTTCAGGTATTGTTCTTACCACTGAGAATAGTGAAGCTACCTATCTTAATTCCAAAACTTTTACTAATTAATCTAGGAAAATATCTTTTGGGGGGGTTTTTATGATTAACAACTACTGATAAGAAACATTTGCGTTATATTAAACAACCCCACAAAGAGTTTTCGTTGATTTAAGCAAAAAAATCATAAGTTTTTACGATTTTTACTAATGTTTTAATTTTTAAATGAACTTCTCTCATTATATATATATTATATAGAGGGAGGTTCATTTGTAAACCTCAAATATCTTGTAAACTTTGTGAACCCATCGTGGCCCTTGATCAAAAAAACCAAAGGAGGATATGGATTCATAGAAAATATGGAAATGTGAAATACATGGTAAGTCAATGATTATGGAAATGTGAAATATGGAAACGTTTTTGAAAATCAATGGTGTGGATTGGTTTACATGGTTTACAAGATATTTAAGGTTTGCAAATGAACCTCCTTCATATTATATATATTATATATATATATATAGAGAGAGAGAGAGAGAGAGAATTAGGTTCAAACAAAAACGTTTGCAATTTGTAGGAACAAAGGAAAAAATACTAACCACATATCTCTATTTAGTAAACATAAAAGTAAATCAATATTAATTTATTTATTTGAAAGGTATTTTAGGAAAATGTTACTTTTGACAATACACTATTCATATATGATTTAAAACTAGAAACGTACCTGCGCGCGTTGCAGCGCGAAGTATGTATCAACTGCCCGATTTTTATATATCTCATTGTAAACATCAATTTAATCATATGTGTTCAATCAATTAACCTCCTAATGGTTTAGTTATATTATATATTCTATTATATAAAGATAATACTTTTATTTCAATTTTCGAAATTGACTATTCAAAGGTATTGACGAGACGATTATGATTATATAATTTGTTAAAAAAACGTAATTTTAATATAAATTTTAGTTCATAAAATATGATTAGTTAGATTATATGATAAGGGTTTAAAATAGAAAATGAAAAAGTAAAGGACTAAAATAAGATTTAATAACTAATTATGGGGGTACAAAGTGTAAATGTGTAAAATGAAATGTTGAACAAAAGAAACTGTCATATTGAGTTATTTGCTTTTATATATAGTATAGATTACAATAAGATATGTAATCAATGTATGAACAGTGTATTGTCAAAAATAATACTTTTTTAAAATACCTTTCAAGTAATTAAATTAATATTTATTTACTTTTAAGTTTATTAAGTAGAGATATAGTAACTAGTATTTATTTCTAGGGTTAATTTCATGTATACCCTTATTAAAACTAAAAATATCATATTTACCCAAGTTAATATACAAATATTATATATGCCCTTATTAAGCTATCATAATATCATATATACCCAAACAACAATTTTTAGCAATTTTTAACCTATTTAAATCATATTTAATAATTAAAATTAATTTAATGACTATTATACCCTTCCTTTCATCCTCATCCTCGTTCTCTATGCAAAAATTCTTTTCTTTTATTACCTTTCTCTCTTTCTTTCCATATCATTTCCTTTTAGAGGCATTTAACATCCATCAAAGAAAAGCTTCACACACCCACTAAACCCATCATCAAGAAAATCAAAAAACTAAAGTGCGAACACACCATCCAACCTCATCAATGGGCCCAACAAGAAGATATACTAAAAAACAAAATCTTGAAAATAGAAACGGAGAAAGAGAAGAGATTGAGATGATATAAGATGTCTTCAACTTCCAACTAAATCCATCCACAAATACCCTTCTGCAAACCCCAAAAAATATGGTCTTTTGGGGGTTATTTCTATTTGCTTAGAATTTCATTATTATAGGATATAGGAGAAGCTACGAAACCTTCTCATCACCTCCATCGCCACATTAATTTATCTTTCTTTATTTAAATCTTTGTTCCCCACGGCCTTTCTCATCTTCTTATAAATTTTTTTCCTCATTGGAATTTTGAAGAAAATCTTGAGATCAGACAAGTAAGAAGATGAAAAGTGTTGCTTTTGAATCATCTCCTTATCTGTGCTATGATGATAAAGAAGAGGGTATAATAGTAATTTAATCATTAAATATGATTTAAAATGGTCAAAAATTGATTAAAATGATCATTTGGGTAAATATGATATTTTGGTAAGTTAGTAAGGGCATATACGGTATTTATAAATTAATTTGGGTAAATATGATATTTTCAGTTTTAATAAGGGCATATATGAAATTAACCCTTATTTCTATATTCCTACAAATTGCATTGATTCTTGTTTGAAAATACAATAACTTGCAATATATTTAGGCATTGTTTGGTAAAAATAAGATAGCTTATAAGTTAACTTATAAGTCAGCTTATAAGTTAAGTACATGTTTGGATGGACCATAAGTTGACTTATAAGCTAGCTTTTTGCAACACTACTCTTACTAGCGTTATAGTGACATATGAGACTTTATTTTTTTATTCCAAATATACCCTTCTACTTTTTACATTATTAATTTTTAAACATGTCTTTTTTTGTCATTTTACAGTCATAAGCTACCTTATCAGCTAGTTTTGTCAAACGTAACTTATTCATCAGCTACCTTATTAGTCATCAGCTACCTTATCACTCATAAATTACCTTATTAGCTAGTTTGCCAAACATAGCCGTAAAGGACTCGATTTAAATTTCGATAAGTTATGTGGATAAAACACGTAATTCACTCTAAACAAAATTAAAACAACTTATATGAAAAAATAATTGTTTGTAAAATAATATAATCAATACCATTATGTAATTATTGAACGTGTTTATTTAAATATACAAATACAAAAATCAAAAATAAAATTTTACCCGTTTCATAGCCTTCTTTGTCCCTTTTCTTGTTTTATTTAAATATACAAATACAAAAATAAATAATAAAATTTTACCCATTTCATGGCCTTCTTTGTCCCTTTCCTCGTTTTATTTAATGGAACAAAAAAATGAATTTTCATTTTTTTGATTTCTTAATTTTATATGTTGAGAAAAATACATCTAAGATTTTCTATAATCCACAAGATGTGTATTGAAAAGCCTATATTTGAAAAAAGATACATACTGTAGATAATGTTGCTTAAAATACATTTCAAGTTTCTAATAAGTAAGATTGGCATTAAGTGTGTAAATATATGCTTTTTAAATTATAAACGTTTAAATGTGTTTTTTAGATATATACATAGAAAAAATTCAAATGAAAATTCAAATTTGATTGTGAACGTAAAGACCGTTGAGATCGCATCACGTGACATATTAGCTCTGAATAATCATGTAACAACACTCAATTTTATTCAGAGTGAATAATGTTGAGTAATACAGAATGTTGTATTATTCACTCTGATTAACACTGAATGTCAATGTTGTGTTACTCTAAATAATACATGATTATTCAGAGTGAATATGACACGTGACATGCTCTCGATTGTCCTCACGTTCGCAATGAAAAACGATATATATATATATACATATCATAAAATGCAAATTTAATAAAGTTATCTAAGCTTTAATTAATTAAACTTACATGTTTAACTTAATTCTTATATACATTCAAGATTCAACCCAGACAAAAATCTCCAATTCTTTTGATAATCATAATTAACTATCTAAATTTAAAAAAATTCATTTAAAGAAAGAAAAAGATAATCAAATGATTATGTCCACGTTTTAAATTGGTTGCCAGAGTGGAGCCTTTCTTTTTCTGGCCACCAATTGCGGATGACTTTGGTTTTCACTGGGACACAACCCCCTATAACAAATCCTATAAATAGTAATTTTTTTAATAAATAACCATATACCCACTACTAATATATTTTTTTTATTAATTATATTGTTATGCCAAACATAATATGTTTGCTTAACATAGATTATTGAAATTATTTGGCAATTAATATCGGCTAATTCAGTTGAAATTTTATAAATGTAATGTAGCATATTTGGTATACTTAGGCCATCCTTACCCGTACCACCGTCATACCACCTATATCAACGCCACATCAGCTTTCCACTATCTTACCAACATCATACCATACCATCCTTACCCATACCAATTCCATACCAATCTAATTAATTAATTAAAAAATAAAAGAAAAAGAAAAGAAGAGAGAGATAGAGAGAAAGGTGGGGTGGTGTGGGGTGGTAGAGGAGAGAGCCGACATGGGGCTGCCGGGTGTGGTGTCTACCGGTCCCGTACTGGTTTACCATGCCGGTGTTACCATCTTTGCCATGCTGGTACCGACCTCGTACAGGCAACGGCCGCCGATGGCCTTGTGAGTTATGAAATTATAATTATATTATGGAAATATCTTTTTTGATGCATAAATAATGTATAAAACACATTTGTGTATTTTGCCTTTTTTATTAAAACTTCTCTTTTTATCCAATCAAGCAAGACTTCTTCTTAGAGAGGTTAGGTGCTATTTAAATATGTAAAAGTCTAAAATTTTATTTTATTTTCTATTGATAATTTATAATCTCAAACTAATTCAAAATTATATAAACTTCAACTTGAATCCTATCAAGCTTATGTTGACATTATATATAAACATGATTAGATATATATATTTTTTATTTGAACATAATTGCAACATCATTTCGATGCTTTTTCTGCTTAATTAAAACAACAATTTTGATAAATAAAATAATCCTTCGAATTGCATTAAGAAGACTTGTTGAGTTGTTTAAACATCATTCAAGATTAATTTAACACCGTTCAGTTGAATTCAAACATGACTCATTTCACACAGAGACCTACTTTGTCTCCTTAATCAATCATTATTTATCTTCTTGATAGACACCTTAACTAATCTAGAACAATCAGTTCCAAACCAGTTTGACCTTAACCAACCCTTGATGTAGACATCAATTGAAGATGTGGGCACAACTTTGTATTATTGTTTTTAAACTTGGTTAAAAAAATATATTTAAATAAAACAAAACTGTTTTAAATAACTTGCACAACATATGAATTGGAGAACAAGTTATCCCTCAATAATTGTCCAAAAAGCAATCATGTAGAACCATTTGGTAACAAATACTCTTGATTTGAGCCCCACATGTCCTCACAAAATCAAAGGCAAGTACAATGGACATTTTCCAATAAACACTACCCACAAAACTGGACCACATCTATGCCAAACAACTTGTCTAAAACTACACCAAACAAAACTCAAAAATAGTTCAAAGCACATCTTGCTGGTCAAAGAGTTCGATATCGTACATTTGGAAACGAAAGCGGGCTGCAACTTTTTTTTATATCATACAGTAGAAATAAACCCAAATCATATCACAACCTATATATTGTTGTCCACACAAACTTATGGCCAAACTTGCATACTCATGCCGATGCTATTTCTTCGGCACCACTGGAGTAGTCATCGGTGCTGTAATCATAATAATATTCATCTTCATCCTCTTCACCATTGCCATTAGTAAGTCGATTTGCGTTTGCCTTCAACTGTTCTTGTATTCTGTCTCTAATGGCTGTTCCCTGACAAAAATATAAAATATACTACTCATCTTCTCAATGTTAAAACTTTTTTTCTTTTTTGGTAATTATATGTATATATATATAGAGAGAGAGAGAGAAAGAGAAAGAACCATTTTATGGCAGCCCTCTTCGAACATTTCCAGAAAACCAGCAACCATACGATCAGCGTTCTCTACCCAGAGGTTATGATTCATACCAGCAGTTTTTGCCACTGTTTGGATCTGCAACACCGATGAAAAAGTACACAAAGTTCAGCCAAATAATAGAATAACCAACGCTTCCATCTTATGATAATGCTGCAAGGGAACTCATGCAAAAGACCATGCCAGGCTTGGAAGGACTTGAAGCATAACTGTCACAGTTTTGGTTACTACTACACGAGCTGTTGTTAATTGTATGACCTGTCCCTACCGAACTATCATGAAGAGTTGCACCAGAAATCGAATAATTTGAGAAATTGAATAGGTGATTTGAAGGGTTGCGACTTCCAACTTCCAGCAAATTGAAGAGTTGCGATTTCAATTTCTTCCAATCGAATTTCAATCTCTTCCAATTGATCTCAATCTTGATTTCAATTACTTCCAATAGCGATTTTAGCTCGTTCGGTTTCGTTCCAATTGCTAATTCGAAATGTTCCAATCTCGAATTAGGTTCGATTCCAGGTTTTGCAGTGGAACGCCGATAAAGCGTACATGATTCCGATCCCGGTGGCGATATGAACGAAACCATACCACGATTGGGTACGATTCGTCCGGATCGCAGATCGTGGGCTTTTTAGCGATCCCTGTAACTATGGACTAGAGAAAGGAAATGAAGCAAACTCCCTTAAAAAGGGAGCTCAAGGAACCCTAATCTCCTAAAACCAGTCATTAGGGAATTTATATTTATTATTGCTTTTTTAAAGGAGGATTAGGAAAGAATACAATGAGAGAGCCTTACACAAATGAAAAGTGTCTGTGAAGTTGTATGCTATGTACTCATAATATCTGTACTAGTTACCCAAAAAAATTGCGATCCGTATAAACATGCTAGTCATTGGCCTCATCATCAACTCCAAGGTGATGCCAGTATCAGTACAGACAATCTTAACCCTTAACCAGCCAAGTAATCCAATATAGAAAAATTGTCCCAGAACAGTAACACAGAACAGATAACCCACCACCATTGTGAGACTTAGGGGCGGTTACCAAATTCTTACAAGGTAAGCACTTATGGGCAAGAGATTCACATTCAATTCAACTACCTTATCATGTAACACGCTTGGCCTTGAAAATGGATTGTTGGTAAGCATGTTAAACCCGGTAAGCGCTTACCAGATAAGAGTCTTGTCCATACTTATTGGGTAAGAGTCTTGGTTCTTGGCTCCTTGCCTTGTCTGTCTCTTACCGGGTAAGATTCTCAGTCTTCGTGATGCTCAATCAATAAAGTAAAAGATATTGGTAAGCGCTTACCCCAGTAAGAGTTTAGTAAACGTCCCTTAAATTGGGAAAAGAAGAGAAGGATGCAGAGTGAAAATGAGGCAATGAAAATAGAAATGGGACGACGAATCTCCTCAAGAGAACATTTCCATGCCAACGGGCTTATTTCGGTCATGTACGTCTCCTGCTTTTGTATGGGCTCCTTGCGTCAATATAGCATGTACATATACATATACATAGCTTATCGTATTTCTTTAGAAAATCCTATATCATGCATCATAATCTACCAATGCTTCGTTAGTAGACATTAATAATAGATGCTTTAAAACCATTTTGCCATCTACAGACATATTACTTGCGACAAAGGTTAATGAGACTCCATAAAGTACGTAATGATTTGGTAGATATCAGGAAGAATTATTAAGTTGACTTGTTTCCAAAAACATAGCCATAAAAGGAGTAAACGGCACACAACATTCTAGAAATCTAAACCTAAGGGATGCCTACTGGTTAGTTCATTCCTTCTCAAGTTCTACCATTGACGTAATTTAAGAAACATAACTATATATGACATTAAATCTCCCAGATACCTACTTACCTAATACTAAAAATGTATGTGTTCTTTTTCTTTTGAAACACAATACAACCTTTTCTCTTTAACAAACTATTATTGAATATGCACTTTAGAATTGCAACAATTGCACTTCTCCATTATAAAAGACAAGCTGAACACAGTCTTCGGTTTGGGTTTTTTTCCTGCAACCCAAATTGAAGGTTGTACATAGATAGCTGTCCCTGATGATAGAACGTGAATTTGGGTATGATCTTTATGTAAACTATCAAGCTTGAAATCTGATTCTAAAAGATATGGCTAAAACTCTACAAACTGCTAAAATATATAGTCGAAGAAAAAACATGCATGCTTAAAACAGTCTATTGAAAGAAAGAGCAAATCATCTTAACTAGTAGCCTAAAACTACAGTCTTATGTGCAGGAAGAAACTCTATAAATACTTGCCTTTTCTTCCACCTTTTCTTGTTGCTTTTTTACTTTTTCACGCAGCTTCTTTAAGCCCATATTCACTCTCAACCTCTTTTCCTGAAACAAAGAAACAAATGCAAATTCAAAGCTTGACCTAAAAAAAGGGCATGAGACAGTCAATTGAGCTAATAGATGATGATTAATCGATAACAAAAACACACTTTCACGTAGCTAACACCAAGATCTTTTCTTGAGTATCCTCGATCCAAGTTGCGCATCACATACTCATTGTAGTCTTTAACAATTCTCATGATTATATCTGATGTAGAAATCCCATCTGTCCGTTTTGTCTCCTTAAATCTTCCAATGGACTTGACCTAAACAGGGAATTGATGTATGTATCATCAACAAATGCTTCATAGCAAAGAAAAACAGCCAAAATAACAAATATGTCCACTAAGTTAACAGGACACAGAAAAGCTACATTGGTAGAGGTATCCTAAAAGCAAGAACAGGATCCATAGCAAGCAATGTATTTGGTTAAAGGCACCTCTTTGTTAGGACACAGGCATATAAAGAGAATGAAGATAGGTAACTCCACAGAAAGGAATGAATTTTTCAAGGAAATGTTAATTGGTAGGTCTGCATAACTAAATAGAAGACCATGAGCTAGCTGCTTGAAACAGAAAAATGTAGTCTATGACACAGAGAAAGATACTAGTAAGTACAGATGGTGGTCATTAATAACTATATCACGCTAATTAAACTTTGCAGAAGAGGGGGCATATTGTAATACTGATCAAGAACTTCCAACTTACAAATTCATAGACGTCTTGTCCAGCACCACTTGCATCAGCATACCTGATTTTAAGAAGTCAAATGCAATTAATACCACATAAAATCAACAATAATGTGCATCAAGTTCTAAATGGAAATAAAAATATTTAGGCCAAAAACATGTCCAGGCAGGTAGAGTGTGCATATGCTCGAAGCTTATGAAAAATGTGTATCTTTGACAAGTTAGCCAAAGATAAGAAATTTAGTTGGACACTTATCCTCTGTAGGTTAAATTGTCAGCACAAGTTTGAACAGAAGTGCAACAAATTTCATGTGAAGGTTATGTGTAGGTCCATCCATCTCATTTATCTGAAATGGCTTTATTTATTCTTTTTTTCCCATTGTTTTCTTATTCATCTTTTTTGGGGGGTGAGGGCAGGAGGTTGCTCCTTCTCTGTGAATTTTAAATGTACAACCTACAAATTAGCCCGCATGTAACATTATATATCGATGTGTGCCTTAGACACACGTGTTATATACATACATATATGTGTGGGCAATATGTATGCATGTATATATCTGTAGGTATGTATGTATATGTGTGTACACATGTGTTTACATACATACATGTGTATGTCTATGTGTGTTCACATGCGTTTACATACATACATATGCATGTATGGTAAGATATACATATGCATATACATGCACATACATGTATATATATATGTATGTATGCACATAGAGGAAGGAGGAGCTTTTATGGGGAAACAGAATATTTATATACCCCTTCAAGACATAGAAGGCCTTGGGGGTTTGAGGAGCAAAATGAATGCAGCTTTGGGCAGGATGACCTTACGGAAGAGAATCGTGAGCCACATAGTCTATTTGATGTTTATCAATAAATTCTTGCGTAAGTACCCAGGGTGCATCTGGAATAACTTCATCAACCCACCTGCATGCATCAAATGACAAGTAAAAAATATAGCATAAATCACCTATTCGAGGCCTAATTAAAATACTCGGAAAACTTGTTTCTGTAAAAACTACACTCTTTGCTAGTGCTAGGCTGCTAGCAATGACATTGAAACATTCCTATCATTTTTTGTTACAACTGATGATTTTATTGCTGTCATTAATGACCTCCTCGTCTGCCTAACCCGCCTCCTTGAAATTTGAATTAGTCTCCAAATTAGTTCACAAACAACACTAGTAACTAAAAAGAATGCTGCTTCTAAAAGAAAAGATAAAAAACATACCGAAAATCTCAATTTTGTACTAGATTACTGGAACTATCATTAAATATTTGTTAATACGAGCATGATTCTTGAGCAATTAGACAAACCTACTTGCAATGGCGAAGAGATTCATAACGCTCCTGATCGGTCATGACTGTTTTACCCTTCAGCCTGTGGGTGACTTCATCATTGCAACATCCAACAAGCAAATAAGTGTTTGGAAACCTATTGATAACACAAGAGAACAAAGTTACAAGATATGCAAACTTTACATTCACATGTTATATTGCATAGCTTTTTGCATTATACAGAAGTATCAAGACAGAGAATAATTAAAACACACAAAACAAGGACGTGAGTACCTAATAGTGCAAAATTGAGAGGCGAGGAACAAAAACAAACAGGTGAAGTGAGCAGTGGAACTGATGCGGTAACATTGCCGATGTACTTTCTGCCCTAGCTAAAATCCAATCCCGACTAGTAAAATGACTTTTACAAATTGCTAATTGGTGATTAGCATGCTTCAAGGCCGGATTCTTAGTTAATACAAATGCTAAAGAGCCAACAATGATGGTCATGAAGAAATGATTCGAGCTTCAAAAGTTTACAAGATTAGATCATGTTGACTTTATGTTCCTTTCAAAACTAGTTATAGCTTTTGCTACTCTCTTCATAACATGCGAGCATATATTTCCCTCCCTAAAGAAACTCACTTGCTGGTCTGTCATAACAGCTTCAACACTGATCTCATAACCAGGGGGGAATGCCTGCTTATGAGGTTCTTTTCGTTTTTAAAGCCAAACACAATTCAAGAAAGAGAATAAATATCATAAGCTGGGGCCTGTTTGTTACCATAGATTAAGGCTTGCTTGAACTGCTTGCCTTTGACATTTTAAGTTCCAGAAACTTATTGAAGTGAATAACACAACACTAGATATGATGAAGTAAAACAAAACTTCTGATATCGGAACAGGACTTACATGCTTGAACGAGAAGATACAAGAACGTGGTAAAAGGAGTTGTAATGATAAAAAACTGAAGGAAAACGTATATAAACACGACGAAGGAAATTGTAGACCAAGGACTCTCATCTGTTGCATTAAGATCTAAAAAAATTTGTCCCCATGTATCTAGATGTCATTCCTGTATGTTATGCTAGCAAGAACGAGATTCTGTTTGCTTTCAGGCTATGTCAGGTAGCCACAACCACTATCTAGCTCCTCCTGATTGTTGCAACTGTTCCCTGTACCAAAAAACACTTAGTGGGATTAACCACTCCTTTAATTGGCTCTGGCCACAATGGATTTTACAGCGGCACATGATTTCTATGGGGTTCTCACATGCTAGTAACTTCTCTTGATCAAGACTCTAAACTGGTTTTTCCACATGCTGTATACATGACAACAGATTCTAGTTATACCTTCCCAAAATGTTCTTCTTATAATCAACATTTCAGAGTTTCTATTATGATCCAAAACTATAGACCCTTTTGTCAATAGTATGAAGAATCGGGAATCCATTACCCTTCCTTTGACATGACTAAGTTTTTTTTTGGGATTGGTCTCTCTTTTCTTGTTAGGTTGACAGAACAGATTAATAGTAGTTATGCAATACATTTCCCTACTCCCATAGAGCTAGATGACTAAAATCTTGTCATCAGAGCAAAATGTAATACTAGCAATCATAACCATTTCCAGAATAACCAAAATATTACTGCTTATTTGCTTAATGGAAGTTATTCTAACCTCATCAGAAGCATAGCATGCTATGCTGTTGTTGTAACGAATAGTCGCTCAACATCTGTATTGTTCGCATAATAGGTTCTATTCAATCTCCATTTTAAACTGTATCCACTAAATCCCACAAACCGTTTTCCTTACTTCTTTTCTTTAAGCCATCACTCTTTTTCTGAATAATGCAAACCTTGCAGCATAATTCTTAGTGTGATGCCTGCCCTGGAACCCTAGTTCATTCCACCATTGTCACCACACACTAACCTTTTGAGCTATTGTTCCAAACCGATTACCACTCGAGTATTCTAGACATGGTGTTTTGATTTTGCAGGTCTCCTATCGAAATGTATCGCGAACTTCTAAAACATAACACCACTTTAAACTTACTATGTAGTATGTACTGTCTAGTGCCTTTTGCCCTATTGAGAGGAAGGACAACAATTCTAGGAGTGATCCCGCCTTCAAGGTGTCTCCTATATTATCAATCATAATAATAAAAGCTCAATGACTAACTACAACTATTGAGACACCTTGCTCCTTAATCCCTCCAGAGTGACTAACTGAGGGCTGAAAATAAATCCTTGTAAAGAGGCAAGTTGGTTGGTGATATCGTTGATTATTTCCCTAGACTGCGATCAACTGATAGCAGATGAGAGTAAAGAAAACCCAACGTTTTCAATAATTTCAACTCGGTAACTGTTCTCCATTCCCTAAACACCATTTTGATACTTCATAACCCTAAATTCCTTCAAATGTATTGCCTAACACAAAAGAAGAGCACTACAATCACCAAATTCATCGGTATACAACATTAAGATCAAAGTGTAGTGTCCAATCCAATCTTCTCTTGTTGTCAACTAGAAGTCAACAATCGTCACCAGTAGATGCAAATTTCAAAAGAGCTTCCAAATTCTACTTCTGTTCTTCAAGCAACAAAAATATTTACACAAACTTTTTTCACTAAAACTTCACCATATCAAGTTAACACAAATCAAAATCAGGATACAGAACTCGTATAAATTGACATTAAAACTTAAACAGAATCAAATTCTCCAACAAACAATTCATAAACCATCAGAAATCGAGATCTATATGCTGAATATGGAACTACAAAGTGAAATCAAATTGTGAGAAATTCTTACGATTTCTTGGCTTGTTCAAGGGAACGAGCATGGCCGAAGTGAAAGAGATCATATATACCATCGGCATAGACACGAACTGGTCGGTCTGTTGGTGGTGGAATCATCCAATTTCTCTGCTTGTGTTCACCTTCCATTGAATTAGACTGCTACCTATGAAAAACCCAGGCCTGCTTTCCACTCCACATATTCCAATTGCTTTTTAGAGTAAACTACGTTTTTAGTCCCTCTGACTTTTTAAAGTTTTGATTTGTGTCCTTGTACTTTTGAAATTATGGTTTTAATTCTTATAATTTATGATTCATTGCGGTTTTCAATTTTTGAAAGTTTAGGTGCCTTTTGGTTTGCTGAGTCCTTGGGAATCTGAATGAATTGGAATCCAATTCCTAAGGCTATGTTTGGCAAGCGTAGCTTATAAGCTAGCTGGTAGCTGATAAGCTAGCGGATAGCTGATAAGCTAGCTGTTGATTGATAAGCTTGCTAGTAGCTGATAAGCTAGCTGTTGAACAAATTATGTTTGGCAAAAACTAGCTTATGAGTATGTAAAATGATCAAAAAGGGTATATTTGAATTTAATAATTAATATTAATAAGGGTATAATTGGAAAAAGCTACAATAAGCTCCTCATAAGCTACTCAAAGTAGCGTTTCAAAAAGCTAGCTTATAAGCTAGCTGATAAGCTAGCTTCCTGGTACACGTTTGGATAGACTAGCTTATAAGCTAGCTTATCAGCTAGCTTATGCTTGCCAAACAAAGCCTAAGTATTCATATGGTTGGTTGGTTTTTAAAGATGGAATTGGAATTTGTAGGATGGAATTTAGAATCCTTCAGTATATAAGGAATTCAAATTTCATAGATTTAAAACTTGACAAATTACATTTTCCCCCTTTAATCATCGTTAACCCTTCTAAACACACACACACACACACACATATATATATATATATAACTAGATTTGATCCCGTGTATTACACGGGATAATTTTAAAAAAAAATAATTTATACCAGAAAAACTAATATTATAAATATGATTTGTTTAATTTAAATTATTTACTATAATTTAATTTATATTTAAGAGTATTACATCTAGTAGTTTGTTTATTTTGAAAGTATTGACAATAGACTTATATTATATAATCTATTATTTGCATTTTAATTAATCCTTAGAACATCCATCAATATGTATATATGAATGTATAATAAATTAATTTTTACGAAAATTAACATATTTAATATTGTAAAACATATAAGTAAATTGGACTATAAACATGAATAGAATCATCATATCATATCATCATGTGTAGGAAAAAATAAAAACTGAAGAGCGTTTGTAATACAAAATAACACAAAAAGTGTAATCAATGACCATAAATACAAAGTCACATACGAGAAATCAACAACTCCAACTTGGACTATAAACATGAATAGAATCATCATAATCATATCATCATGTGTAGAAAAAAATAAAAATTAAAGAGCGTTTGATTAATTACCTTTGCGTGTGTATGTTTAATTGGTAGTGGCTTAATTAATAGAGTTGCAGCAATTGATTGATATCGAGAGATTGAAAGAGGTATTTATAGATTGAGATTGAGATTGAGGTGTGTATTTATGGATTAAAACTGTTTGATTTAATTATGTAGAGTATTTTTAAAAGTAGTATTTATCTTTTACATTTTTTTATTTATTGTTTTCATATTTATCTATAGTTTGGATTAAAAAATGAAAATTTTTAAAGAGTTTGAGTATATTTTTTTGTTTCAACAAGTTATATGGAATTTTCTTAACAATTAAGAAAATAGGAAAAGTATGATTTTTCAACTTTGGAAAACTTTTATAAAATTGTGCTTTGAAAATAGAGAGAATAATTTTAATTCTTTATATCACCAATGAAAAATAATAATACGTGTATTGATTATATTAAATATTACACAAATATATGTAGAGGATTTTTTAAGCCGTTTCATTTAATTATGTATTTTTGAAAGTGATATTTATCTTTTACATTATCGTTTCATATAATTATGTATTTTTGAAAGTGGTATTTATCTTTTACATTATTTTATTTATTGTTTTCATATTTATCTATAGTTTGGATTAAAATATTTGATTTAATTATGTCTTTTACATTATTTTATTTATTGTTTTGATATCACCAGAATGCGACACGTGGCAATTTGGCTCACCATAGCACGACACGTGGCAAATCAGTTACTCTTTTATTATATATAGATATGTATGTAGATATATGGACTTGGAAATTTGACAAATTACATTTTTCCCTCTTAAATCATTGTTAACCCTTCTAAACACACACACACATATATATAATATGTATGTAGATATATATTATATATTATAAATATTAAATATTATTAATATATATGTATTATATGTAATATATATATATTTTATATAACATATAGATTATAATGTATATTATTTAAAATATATATTAATATACTTCTAAAACAAACTAAAATAAAGTAAAAAAAAGAGGGGCAATTCTATCATTTTTGCATTATTGAAATCAAATTTATTTGATATATCTTCAAACCAAACAAAATAAAAAATTGAATTCCAATTCCACTTCTGCCAACTAAACAGAATATGGAATTGGATTCTAATTCCTGATGGATTTCAATTCCATCAGATATTCCAATTCCATCAAAAACATTCTAGCGAACCAACAACCACTTTAAGATTAATGGGTTATGATGCTTGTCGTAGACTCGTAGGGTGCAAATGAGTTGGAATCAGGTTCTAAATGGGTTGAGTTCAGGTTGTAAAGAGGTTGAGAATTTCAACCCAACCGACCCATTAAATAAATGGGTTAGGCGAATTGACTTATTTATTTTAAATGGGTTGAAAATCTCAACCCAACATGCTACTATTGGATTGAATTCAAATTGGATTGGTGGGTTGGATTACTTTTTTTCATCCTTATTTAAAACTAACTCCGTTCAAGTTTTGTTGAGTATGAGAAACCGAAAAAGAAAAAAAAAACATGGTGAATTGTAGAAAATAGAATAAGAGAACGACAATAAAGTTAAATCACAAAGATTGAAAACATATTATCAAAAATATATGAATGAAAGTGATTTTCAGCAAACCATGAGAACAAAAAAACTTTGGTGACATTTGGTCAAAAAGTGTTTTTAAATAAAATAAAATAAAATTTTAAAAAAGTTAGATCGTCTGTTTAGTTGATAAACTTAGAATGAATTTATTAATTGGATTAAAATTTATTTGTTTGATTCATATAATACAGCTTTAAAATTCAAAAGAATATTTTAGTAAATAACGAAAATACCTTTTTGATAATTTTAATTTATATAAACACAAAATACTTTAACACTTTAATAGAATAGTCATCAAATATTGTTTCTAACTAAAAAAATACTTTAATAAAATAGTTACTAAATATTTTAATATAATTTAATGTTGACCAACAAAATAGTTATTAACTATGTTTTGTTGTTGTATTCTTTCAAACATATATGCTAGAATTATTTATGTTTCAATTTTACCCCTCGTTTATTTAATCAACAACTTTTTGTGTTTATCTTGGCCAGGCCCGTTCTATGGGCAGTGCCATTATGTTCTACTGAACAGGGCCCCCGATCGTCGGGGGCCTCGGATTATATATTTCACTTGCAGTGAGATTATTATATAAGTTAAATAAGACGTGCAATAAAGCAAGATTATCTATAGCCCCCAGTGGTAAGATCCCTTAAATACAAGCAACCTAAGGGCCCCGAGTTCAAATCCCTTGTGACGCATTTTGCTGAACTTTTTTTTTTGTCATAGACATATTTTCACTTGTTCTAGTATTTTTTTTGGAAGAGGTATCCCAGACCACATTGGGCCCAGACTAATCATCGGCAATTTTGGGCCGAAGCCCGACTGCTAAAGCATGCAGCCCGGGGTCGAAGCCCCCGTACCTCCAGAATGCGTCCCCCAGGGCTCGAACTCAGATTCACCACTATGTAGTGCCCAAGCCTTACCACTAGGCTAACACTCCTTTGGTCACTTGTTCTAGTATTAGTATATTCTAAATTTAATTAAAAATACAAAAGTTGAAGAATTTTTTTAAAAATTTTTGTAACGAAGATTCAAACATGTTGTTAAACACGTAGTCATTCTTTCTATTTATTTATTTTTTCAATTTTTTTATATGAATATTTAAATTTTATAATATTCTGTATTTTAATGTGTTATATTTTTAATAATGCATTTTAAAAATGTATTAATACGACATACTAATGCTAAAATTGCTAAAATACCGTAGTTGTTGAGAATGATGTAATTTTTGTTAAATATTTTAAATGTTAGATGCTCTATTTTGAAATTTTATAAATAGATGATATAGATCTTCTTAATAATTTTAATTGCTCAGTATCTTTTTAGTTATTTATTTATATTTTTTATTTGAATATTTAGGTTGTGTTTAACAAAAATAGGCTAGCTTATAAGCTATTACATGTTTGAATAAGCTAGTTAAAGACTAATAATAGTTAAAAAAACTAAACTAAAATTAAAAAAATGAACTAAAATTTTTGAATAAATACTAACATAATAACATTAAAAAAGGTAATATTTAATTTCCAAAATGAAGAAAAAATGAACAATTTGTACAATTTGTTCATTGTAAAAAAAAATAATTAAATAAAAAGAATATAAATCAAAAAAATTGATAACACATTAATTTTTCGCACAGGGCCTCTAAAATATCAGGAACGGCCCTGATCTTGGCTTTACCCATTTTTTAGGTGTTTAGATTTCAAAAGATAACAACTTTAAATAAAAAGTTATCTCGGTTTGAGTTACAATTCAAACCTTTTTCGGTAAACTTTGAAAACTTTTTGTCTCGTGACTCAAACGAATATTTTCATTTTTAATCTGTTTATTTTTTCTTGATATGCATATTAGGAAAACTAGTTTTGATCCCGTGTAATGCACGAGATAATTTCAAAAAATTAAGTCATGCCAAAAACCTTATATTACAAATATGAATTATTGTACTATTGATCTTTTAACATCAATATTATTTTCTATCAAATACATTAATTATATTAAAAAAAGTACAAACTTTATTTTTTTTAATTTAATTCAATTGATATCAAATTATCAACACGTGTCAATGAGTTACTCAAAAAAACTTAGTTATGCTTCTACTGATGTAAATCAAAAAACTAAAAAAAAAATAGGAGAAAATCAAACCATATGATTTAGTTCATCATAGGTAAACAATGACACAAATTTTCTTACCATTCTTCAAATAATTGCAAAAACAAATAATAAAATAAATTTTATGCATGACGTATGCAAAAAGAATAATGGAGGAACTTGAAAATTTTAAATGGAAAAGGTAAGGTTACGGTTTTTGTTGAATCTGCTTAGTATTTAAATATCAATTTTAAGGAGAGAGATAGATATATAGATGACTTCATACCAATAGATAGAGATAAAGTTTGTTCTATTTAATAGATAATTTTGGATTAATTTTTAATAATTTTAAATTTTGAATCAGTGCCATGTGTCAACATATGACACATGACACATATGCATATGATGTGGCAATGGCTCACTAGAGCGCGACACGTGTCAATGAGTTACTCTCAATTTAGGGAGAGAGATAGAGATATAGATGACTTCATACCAATAGATAGAGATAAGGTTTGTTATATTTAATAGATAATTTTGGATTAATTTTTAATAATTTTAAATTTTAAATCAGTGCCATGTGTCAACATATGACACATGACACATATGCATATGATGTGGCAATGGCTCACCAGAGCGCGACACGTGTCAATAAGTTACTCAGAGCGCGACACGTGTCAAATCAGTTACTCTTTTATTATATATAGATTTGGAGATCCATATGTTCGTAACCTTTTTGTAGTATCTATTAACGCTTTAAAACCATTTCATAGTATATTTCTAGAAATTATAACTTTGAAAGTCATAACTTTGTTGTCTCATAATTTCCTAACCCTCCTCGTAAAATCTTTTATAAGATGAGATTGTAGCTTCATAAAGCCTTTTCGTAAAAATCTTGCCTATTTTTTATCTTCATAAAATCCTTTTGTAAACACATTCATAGAGCTTCATAAATATATGAGTAAAGGTCATCTCTTCGTAACATCCTCGTAAAGCTTGGTTATGAATTTTGAAACAAATTTGGTTATGATTTTTGTTAAGATATTGTTGGTGGGTGCAACTACGTCAGAAAGGTAACCAAGTCTTCTAATAGGGTTATGATTTTTGGGCTATGAATGATAGGGTTACGATTTTTGTTACAATTTTTGGATAAATTCATTGCAACCTTTTGGTACAAGATTTTTCGGTATGGGTTGTTCCTAATTTTTTGTTATGATTTTCGGTTACCAAAGATTTATCCACTTAAGCAAGACCCACACCTTCCCTGTCATATTCAATACCATTAATGTACAAAATTTTAAAATTTGCAAGTTTCTTTGAACCCCAATACTGTAGACAATTGGATAATGGTCGTAAATTATTGAGCGCGTAGGTTTTTCATAGCTAACTCCATGGTTATAGAGGTACTATATATTCGAATCCATTTTTTTCCAACTTTTAATAGATGGTTTTTCTGTTCACCAATTTTCTTAGGTTTTGCCTTAAATCTCCCTCTCCCTATATATGTGTATTCATAACACACAGTGTACATATATTTTTTTTTTGAAACAGCAAAACTTTTTATACCACCAACTCCACCAAACAAAGAGTCAAAGATACAGAACACAACAACAGACCAAAATAGGGAGCCAAAGGACAACATAACCTCCCAAACAACAAACAACAAAACAGCAACCAACTCAAGCTTATGAGAAATAAGCCCAGAACCAAACAACTACCGAATTAAAAACACCAGTTATGCAAACGAGGAACAGCACCAGAAAATCCGAACCGAAAACAAAAGAACAGAAACACTCTCCAAAGCCACGATTTCAAAAGAGCAGTACCTCAGCTCGTAACCATCTGAGACCTCAATCTGTTTAACCTGCGATGAGCAATTGCCGCCGATAAGTTACCGACACTAATCTACACCGCCGATGGATCTGAAAGCCAAACTCTCCAATCCTTGAGAAAGTCTTTATTCCGCTGCGAAAGCCATTCAAAACTCCTTCTTTGAAACTGAACCAGATTGTCGCAAAGGTCTCCGGTTAGGTTGTTGAAAATTCTCTTGTTTCTGTCCGACCATATCATATACGCGAAGCATCGAACAGTTGCCTCCCATCGAGCCGCGACCTTAGAACTATACCCACATCTCACCGCCAATGACAAAAGGTCATCAAGCGAGGTTATGGATGAGATATCAAGATTCCACCATCTCCCCACTAATGACCACATATTATTAATCTTTTCACACGCTATCAAAGCATGGTGCACCGATTCTACCTCTTGGTTGCAACGCGAACAAAGTATGGAATCCAAATCAATTCCGTATTTGTCCAACTCGACACGGGAGTCTTTCGAGTTTAGCCTTCCAAAAAAACACATTAATTTTAGCCGGAATGGATTTTACCCATCTTGTAGGTTCTACTCTACCACGACCCTCTCTCGATCTCGATCTCTTCTCCCCTAGTATGGATCTAAGCATCTTAACCGAAAACCCACCTTGCGGATCCAACGACCAAGTAAGTTTATCATCCCACTCCGAAACCGGTTTGAAATTCTCAATCCGCTTAATCAACTCCTCAAGCTCACTCACTTCTCTCCCGAATGGCAATCTCCTCCAATTCCACTTCCATACCCACTCCGATCCCACCATATTCCCTCTATCCGAAACTAGAGCTCCCTTACAATTTTCTAGGTTATAAAGCCTTGGAAAAGATTCCTTTAGTACCTCCCCTCCAACCCATCGATCCTCCCAAAAAAGTGTACTACCCCCATTCCCAACTAACTTTCCAAACGACCTCGAAAAAGCACAACCCGTCCCATCTATAACTCTACCCATATTGATGATGGATCTCCACACCGAGCTCCCTCTACACTCACCCCCCCTTCCCAACTCAAGCCCTCCTTTTTCACCATAGATACTTTGAATAATATTACACCAAAGCGAACCCCTATCCTTAAAAAATCTCCACCACCACTTCCTGATTAAACTCCAATTCATTTCTCTTAGCCCACCCACATTAAGCCCACCCCACTCAAACGAGTCTAAGACTTTATCCCATTTAACCCAAGCTCGACCTCTCTTTGTATCGTCGCTACCTCCCGAACACCCCCCCTACCCCAAAAAAAATTACTTCTCACTCTCTCTAACGATTTAATCACACTTACCGGGGCATGAAAGAAGGAGAAATAATATAGGGGCAAGCTACTAAGAACCGATTTAACCAAAGAAAGTCTACCTCCGAAGGATAACCACTTTGCTTTCCAACTCGAGAGTTTGTTCTTGAACTTTATGATTACCTTTTCCCAATGCGACACTTTTTTCATTGAAGCTCCCACCGGTAGCCCGAGATAAGTAAAAGGTAGGGATCCACTACCACAACCAATTACCCTTGTCCATCCAAGGACTTCGTCATCCGGAACGCCAATGCCAAAGATGTTGCATTTATTAATATTGACTTTTAACCCGGACACCTCGTGGAAGCACTTCAAAAGCTTCGTAAGATTGACAATATTCTCCGCCTCACATTCTCCAAAGAATATAACGTCATCCGCATATTGGAGATGTGAGAGAACTACACCTCCATTACCCACCTTTAACCCTTTAAAGAGGCCTTTGTCGATAGCTTCCTCCACCATGATATGGAGACCTTCAGCAACCACAAGGAAGAGGAAAGGTGCCAACGGGTCCCCTTGACGGATGCCGTTTTCCATTGAGAATTCTTCGGTCGGGATCCATTCACCAAAATTGAGACTCTTGAGGATCTAAGACACGACTGCACCCAATTTCGCCATTTTTGCCCGAACCCCATTTTTTCTAACATATCCAAAAGAAACTCCCAACTAACCGAATCATAGCCCTTTTCGAAGTCTACTTTAAAAATCAAGCATTTTTTCTTCAACCTTTTCAAGTAAGAAACCGTCTCATTCGCAACTAGGACCCCATCCAAAACAGACCTTCCTTTTAGAAAGGCACTTTGGACATTGCTAATCACGTTTTCCAACACCGACTTCATCCGCTCCGCTAGGACTTTGGTTAACACCTTATACAAAATCCCTACTAGACTAATTGGTCTAAAGTCATTTAGTCCAATAGGGCTTGTATTTTTTGGTATTAAAGTCACGAACGACGAATTGCACCCAATACTAAGATCCTCCTTTTCCCAAAACCAATGCAACGCCGCCATTAGATCTCCTTTGATGATTGACCAAAACTTCTTTAGGAAGCCCATTGTAAAGCCATCCGGACCCGGAGATTTGTTGTTGCCACAATCATTCAAAGCATTCCACACCTCCTCTTCCGTGAATCTCCTTTCTAGCCGAAAAGCTTCTTCCTCCGAAATTCTCTTTGCTTTATTCGTACTCAACTTGGCTCCCAACTTGACTTTCATCGAAAATTTGTCTTTGAAGAACTCAAAGACGAACTTTTTGACGTCTTCCGGCTTTTCCGACCACACACCTTGGATGTTAAGCCCTTGAATTCGGTTTCGCCTCTCACGGAGTTTGCATGCCGCGTGGAAGAGTTTGGAGTTCTCATCCCCTTCCTTTGCCCATTTGAGTTTAGCTCTTTGTTTTACCATGGCGACATGCTTTTCTTCTAAAACCTTCCATTTTTTTACGAGCATCTACCCACTTTTCTCGGTCCAAATCTTGCAATTTGCTCACATCTTTTTTAACTTCCCACTCTCTTACTTTTTTTCTTGAGTAAATTACATATTTGGTCCCTGTGGTTTGGTGGTTTTAACACTCTGGGTCCCTAAATTGAAATAATTACGGCTTGGGTCCCTGTGGTATGCGTTTTATAACGCGTTTGGTCCCTCTGGGTCACGCCGTCAATATAAGAGCCGTTAGGCCCATCATGTGCATGTCACATGATGGGCAATTTAGTCATTTTACATTACAGGGACCAAATATGTAATTAACTATTTTATGTTTTTTGTTTTCATTTAAAACTACAGGGACCAAAACTGTAATTTATTTTTTATATGTTAATAAAATATAGAGTAAATGACTATATTAGGGTTTGTTGCCAACCATTCATCATCATCCTCACCAGATAACCATTGCCGCCCACCTCTGGTCCTCCACCATCAGCCCACCTTCGTCAACGCCACCATCTCTGCCGTTCACCGCCATCACCACCACCATCTCTGTCGTTTACCGCCATCACCTCCACTATCTCTGCCGTTCACCGCCATCACCGCCACCATCTCTCCCGTTCACCGCCATCACCGCCACCATCTCTGCCGTTCACCGCCATCACCTCCATCACCGCCATCACCACCACCACCTCCATTCATGTCCACTGTCATTCCCAACATCATCCAAATCGTAGATCTCGATTCAGATCCCGATCTCGATTCAGATCCGTGGATTTCAAATCGTAATCCATTCATGGCGGCGGCGGCGAGGAAGTGGTGGCGGAGGGTTCGACGCCGTGAGGGGTTCGACGCCGGTGAGGGCTTCGCCGGAGAGTGCGGCACCATCTCCAACCTGTGGATTCCTCATCTATTTCTTGTCCAGATCCAGATCCCATATCTCTCCTCCTCAATTTGGTTTCTTCTAAATCTGCACTTTTATTAGGGTTTGTATAAGACTTTCAATTTTTAATTTGTATTAGACATTTTAAGGGTTTGTATTAGATTCTTTGTTCTTTAAAATTTCTAATATTTATGTGTTCTAGACAAGTTTATGTATTATACAAATGTTTGTATTCAATTTCAATAATTTTTTTCTTCATATGCTCTTTTCCTTAATCTGATTTTGTTAGAATTCTTTTTGTTTGGTTTATAATGTTAATGATTAATGGTTTAAGATTAATCTTTTAATTTGAAAATTAATTCATGTGTTTTGTTTGGGTTGAAAATGGAGGAGAGAAGAAGATAAAAAAATTGCAGGTTTTAATTTGGGAATTAATTCATGTTTTAATCATGGTATTGATTTTTAGTAAATTTGAATTAGGGGTTTTCTTTTAGGTTTGATTCAGATTTTAATTACAATGCTTGATTTTGGTATTAATTTTTAATGTTTGTATCATACTTTTTTGAGTTATGATTTTAATATTTGTATTATATTTTTTGGGGGGTTTTGATTTTAGTGGTGGATGGTGTTGTAACAGTGGATGGTGATGATGATAGTGATGGTGGTGGGATTTGGTTGGTGGTAGGTGATGGTGATGATGATAATGATGTGGTTGGTGGAGTGGGTGTTGGGTAAAGGTGGTGGTGGTGGTGGTGATGAGTGATGGTGATGGTGGTGTTGTTGGGTGATGGATGGTGGATGGTGGTGATGGATGGTGGATGGTGGATGGTGGTGTTGGGTGGAGGATGGTGGTGTTGGGTGGTGATAATTGGTAAATATGAATCTGGCTTGATGAGGAAGATGAATCATTAAGAAATTTTATTTTTTAATTTATCAATATATAAATAGAATAAATTACAGTTTTGGTCCTTGTAAAGTAAATTACATATTTGGTCCATGTAATGTAAAATGACTAAATTGCCCATCATGTGACATGCACATGATGGGCCTAACGGCTCTTATATTGACGGCGTGACCCAGAGGGACCAAACGCGTTATAAAACGCATACCACAGGGACCCAAGCCGTAATTATTTCAATTTAGGGACCCAGAGTGTTAAAACCACCAAACCACAGGGACCAAATATGTAATTTACTCTTTTTTCTTGCTAAAACCACCTCTTTGTCGATTTCCCCCCAACCGTCTTTCCGCCAAACTTTTAGAGCGTTTTTTAGCATCTTTAGTTTATCCCGGAAAATGCAATCCGGCCGTGAAGCGATGTGTCTCTCTTGCCAAACCTCCTTGACCAAATTAGCTACCGATTCTTCCTTCAACCAAATATCGTAAAACTTGAACGGAATTGGACCATAATCATCTACTTTATCCCTTAACAAGATCGGCGCATGATCCGACCATTTCCTTTCCAAGGTTCTTGCACAAAGGTGCTTCCAACGATCCCCAAAAGACGAAGAAACAAGGAACCTATCTAATTTACTAAACTTTCGACTATCAAACCATCTATGTTGTCCCATTTTCCGATGACCGCTAAGAAATTCTTGTCTTTGACAATGAATTGACCATGAAACACATTTTTGTTCCAAATAGTTAATAATCCTCCCGAATTCCCCATTGCTTCACAAAAATCATAGTCTCCATCATTTAGCCCCCAAAGAGATGCAACAGACTGTAGTGAGATTTCTTTCAATTTTGTTTCCTGGATCCCAATTAGGCAAGGTAGTTCTTTTTTGCATAACTCCTTTATCCAATGTTTTTTGACTTGATTCCCTAAACCTCTAATATTTAAGGAGATTATCTTCATTGTGAAAAGGAGAGAAACGAATTACCTGATCAGACCCACTCCTTTCCTTTCACTATTGACCTTCTGCTTCTTTCCAGACCACTCCAATTGCCGATCCAAACTCTTCGATATTGTCCGACAGACCATCACCCTTCAATTCAGACGAAATTGATAATCCGTTTTCAGATGAGTTCCTCTCCCCTATCGAGTTTTGCTTTTTTTTTACTTTGCTTGTTCTTCGAAACCTTTTTTGATCGAGCCAACTGTTTGAGACAATGGAAACTTGCTCTCCCTCTACCGAATCCATGTATCTCCGTAGATCGATTTTTGATATTTTGATTTCCTGAAAAATTCGATTTGCTCTTAGTCGCACCCTCATCACTTTTCTTCTGCTGAATCGAATTTGGTTTTCCATTCTGATTGGACTCTGATTGTTTTGACTTTGACATTCTGACTACACGAGAAGGAGGAATTGGGTCCTTATTGGTTTGTCCACTTTGATTTGGGTAATCATCCAGCAATCCATTATGAATAAAATCATCTGGCCTGCAAGAATGATGGTCCACTAAAGGCCCATCATGGTTACCAAAATCTGAATACTCCTTTTCAAAAGGCCCAAGATCCGGATCAGGCCCAACCGACGAAATATCCTCTAAATTGTTGATTGAGTCTGCATTGGGACTACCAACCCTACCCGCTGCAGTCATGATTGTGTCTGCTATTTTTGACGGCTGTTCATCTTCCCCATGCTCACCGGTGATCGGAGTTCGTTCCGGTGACTCAACTCCGGCCGTCCCTTCTCTCTCCATCTGAACTTGTTTGCTGCCACCATGGACACCACCTCTGCTGATTCTCTCTTCAAATTCTACGGGTTCTCTATCACTAGGCATCTTTAAAACGCTTTCCTTTACCGAGCCTTCCTCCTCACTGCCAGCTTCCTCTTCCGACCAATCCGAAGAAGAGGAGAAACAGTCTGTATCAACGTCCTCCCCCCCTCGATTTGTTGGTGATAATTTCTAATTTGACTTTCTAGTCCAACTCCATCTTCTTCTTCCACTTTTATTACGTAAAAGAGACCTCCAACCTTCACACCCTTTATTTCGTTTATCGTCGCTTTCAGACCGGTGTTGATTAACACTTTTCCCCACATCAAATTAGGGCTATTTTGAAGATCACAGTTGATGGTGGTAACCACCGAGCCCCAATTACTAGCAATTTCTTTAAACACTTCAATCTTCCAAATGTGAAGAGGTAGACCCATTATGCGTAACCAGACCAGCCTATTCGATGCTCTATAACCATGATTCCAAAAACGGAGGTCTTTAGCCCAAAAGTGAATACCATGAACTTTGTTCTTAATCACCTTCTCCATAGCTACTTTGGATTCAAATTTCAAAAGGATATCACTACCCCCAAGCATTTTAATTTCACAATTCTCTAGAGTTCCTGTCTTGATTAGTGCCTGTATCGAGTCGACATGTTCCATTCTGGTTACTGATCCGATCGCACACCGCTGAAGATACTCCAATACATCCTCTTCCGCCTCCGAACTCCCCAAATTAGGACCCTTGAGATCGGATTTGATCTTGATTTCCACCTTCTACCTTGTCCTTAAACGCGTGACTTCCGCCCACGTTTTCTCCTTTCACCACATCGGCATAAGAACGCCCTTCTCTCAATGACCTCCTTGGCTGTTCCTTCTCAAGAATTGGACGAGGAAACTTTCCTGTATCAGGTAAACCAGATCCCCTCCCATGTTTGTTTGCCAAATGTACTCTCAGGTTAAGATCTCCAATCCATATTTTCTTTAGCCGTTCTTCCAATAACTCTTCGTTAGAAACTCCCCTAAATCTCACAAACCCGAATTTCTCACCATTCCTCAGCCTCTTGAAAGCTATATAGATGTCAGAAACCACTCCATAGCGTTTGAAAAGCCTCCACAGATCAGTCACACCCCAACTCTTTGGAAAATTATAGAAGAGCAACGAGGTCTCCTTCGGAAGTCTAAATCCTACGGTAGAACGGTTCTGCAGCCCTCCCCTATATCTAATCCTACTCCAATGCCCCGGATCTCTCCTAACTCTCTCACCCACAAGCACTCCCTCTCTTGCCCTCGACTTTTCCGATGAAGTGGTCGGAACCCACTTCCACCCCCACTTTCTCTCTCTAAACTCTCTCTCTCTCATAGTTTTTTGGGTTTTACCCTCATACACAGTGTACATATATACATTGCAAATACTCATACACGCTTCTTACTATTTGTGAGATTTAAACCTTTGACTTCCTTGGATGTTGGACTCTACCGGTAATTCAGGCACTGTCAACCAAGAACCCTTTAGGTATTCATGTAGTTTTCATGATGAATATCGTGATATATATATATATATATTCATCATGAAAATATATCATATTTATAATGATTAATATTCATCGATATTTAGGGTTATTCATAATGTAATATATGAAATAGTTAGTTCTCAAATCCTCAAAATATAGTAATTATCATTTGAACTTTCATACATACATGCATACATATATATATATATATAGAGAGAGAGAGAGAGAGAGAGAAAGAGAGAGTCATGTTCATACAAGAATAATAACCAAGTAAAATAACATGGAAATGGTCGAATCACATGGGATTTTCACTAAAATCATATGCGACTACCATGCCTTTGGCCACGGTGTGAGGTCGCCGGCCAGGTCACCCTCTCGCTCTTGTGTTAATCATGTTCCATAATTGCATGGAAAAACACATATGATTTGACTCATTTCTTGTTCTCTTATTCTGACCATGTTCTCATTTGATTGCCCCCCCCCCCCCAACTTTCTCTCTCTCTCTCTCTCTCTCTCTCTCTCTCTCTATATATATATATATATAGTATATAGTTGGGTTCCGACATTTAGTTTTTGTGAGAGCAATAAGATCATTGTGATAATTTGGATATACATTGTGAAGGTTTTGGTGTATTTTTCTATGAACATTCGATATTGTTTTACATTAAAAAGTTGGATGTTTTTTTTCATGCCAATGTTAGTTTTTTCTAGTGAAAGTTTGGTGTGTTCTGTTGTAAAGGTTTGACAAGTTTTCAGAGAAAAAACTCATCTAAGAGCTCAAAAGCGCTCTCATGAGTCTCATGAATATTGCATCTCAGATCAATCCTGGGGCGACTGTCATGAGGGTTTATGTGTCAACTGTCGACACACATACGATTGAAAATGAAGTTGAGGCATGCAACTTCGTCATTCAGTCCTTGCATAGGAACCGTTTGTTAACATCTGTAAAAGTATGTTACTATGTTCCATCATGGGTAATGTATCTCAACATGAGCTAAGGTATGTTAAGATTGCATTAAGTTGTGTTCAGGTTCTCATGTTAATATATATATTAATGATGAACATTTCATGTATGTTAACGTATTAGGTTCAAATGAGAAGTGTTAAAAAATTGTCAACGTATTTCATGTATATATATTATAAAAATTGTGTTCATGGTTGTTATGATATATTAATGATGAACATTTCATGTATGTTAACGTATTTCGTGAGTGTTAATATATGTTAAGCTCCATGAGATTATTGCCATCGAAGTTCAACTTTATTATACAAATGCTACCATCGAACACATTCAAACAACTGAATCCCGCGGATGATCTCATCTAAGGGCGACCAAGAGCATCCTATGTTACCCCAAGACTATATATATGCAACCTACAAATTTGAAGGATATTATTTTTCATTTTCTAAAGTGATATTGAGCTTCTCTTTACATCCATCTCCATTTGCAAACTCCAATTATAGTAATGAGAGATTCTTTTCAAGAGATGGTTTATAAAACATTTTAAACTTTGAAACACATTAAGATTCAAATGTTAGACCATTCTGTCACGCGTGAAGGCGCCACCTCAGCGTTGGTCCAACCAGCTAGTCAATGAACACCATTGCACCCCTCTGCTGGTTGGAGCTGGTTCCGCTTCAGCAGGTTCCTACTAACATTGTTTTTCCCCCTTCTTCTTTTTGAGCGTTGATTTTCTTTATTTTTTTCTTTTTGTTTCTTGAATGAAATGGTTAAGGGGATGATGTGGGGGTTAGTGGTATGAAGGTGAAAAATGATGTGTCACTCATGTGGCAATGGGAATGAGATGGTCTTACAATTTGAAAAATGCCAACACATCTTTTTGGACCGGGTCTGTGTACAATTCCAATATTGATCAACACTTATAAAAGTTCCTTCGTCCAATTGGGCAAAATATTTTTTCTATTTCATCGCTTTTATAAACAATCATTGTGGTACTAAAATTCCTACTCATATTTTACATGAAGTGTTAAAAGAACAAGAATAATTGGGTTCCACGTCTCATCTAATCCATGGTCTTAGGTACCAATGGTGGAGGCCCGGAAAAGATCTGATCCATCAGCGGCTCCGATGTCCGAGAACGGCCGACGCTTGAAGGCGCCTGTCGTTTTTCCCGATAGGTTGCCCAAGTCACGAGATATAACCCCATTATGATAAAAGATCCTCCTAAAACGCTGTTCACAAGATGCAAGTTAACAATCAAAATACAAATACAGTAGTTTCCCAACCGATCTTCCCAAGCCTAGGAAAGCCGACTATTTTAACGGTCCTAACCAGTCCCTCCCCTCCGAAAGCAAAAATTATTGGAAAATATGTTGACATCCATGTGCATCAATCGTGTGAACACCACATATTTATTTAGGAAAAAGACCAATAAAATATATATTTATTAAATGAAATAAAGACATGAGTTCACGTGGTTGGTGGGACAGGGAAACAGGGGATTTCGCGACAACATATTTTTATTCAGTCAAAATAATCTATTGGTTCAGGTTCTTTTAGACAAGAGGTGTCTTGTTCCTTACATTGGTTATGCTTTTCCTGTATAGAAAAAAGTTCAAATGTGAACTCATCTTTCATTGTGAACGTGAGGACCACTAAAATCATGCCACGTGGCATATTCAGTATGAATCTTCATGTATTATTCAAACTGAATAACACTGCATTTAGTGTTATTCAAAATGTGTTATTCAGTTTGGATAATACATGAATCTTCAGATTGAATATGCCACGTGGCGTGCTATCGGTTGTCCTCATGTTCACAATGAAAGATGAGTTCACATTTGAACCTGACCCTTCATGTATATGCTTCTTCTATATGTATTGTTATTGCTTACTCATATCCTAATTTTCAAAATTTATCTTCTCTCTCTTTCTTTCACGCACTTGGAGGATTTTCATGGAAACAACCGTCCAACTCTATATGCTTGCTTAGTGTGACAAGATGGGCTAGCAATAATAAATGAATGAGATCGAAGAACATACCTTCCCAAATAAATTGGGCTTCCAAGGAAAATTCTCGACAAAATAGCAGATGCAGCAGGTTGAAGCGGATTGTAAAGAGCCACCAAAGCAGGTCCCAAGATCTTATTGGACCATGTTAAAAGTCCATAGTTCAATGCAGATGCAACAATTCCCTGAAAGAAAGAAAGAAAGAAACCATAAAATCAAACCTAGTAAATGTAAATCCCATACAAAGATTATTCAACTACTAATATTGAGATAAATTGCAGCAGATTGTCCAGATAAAAATCTTCTCTATATCACTGAAATTCCAGAAACTAGAACTATTCATCAAATCTTAGAACCAGCAGCAATTGTACACGTTAATAAGTGGTTGTGTTGTTGCCACTCTTTCAGCATCTCCTCAAAATATATTTACCCATATTCTGTAGTTTTAAAAGATAACTACCTTTTCATGCATGTATAGCGAGGGAAAAAGAAGTCCCCGAAATACATTCAGCGCAACTCTATTAATTCAAATAATTAAGATCTTTTCATGAAGCCCATCTATAGTGACAAAAAAACATGTCATTGCTATTTTTTAAAGAAAAGAATATATCAAAGGATAGTACATATGTTTTCCTAAGTAGAGAACAACATATCATTGTTCCCCAAAGAATTAAACTAGGAAATATAGCATTTTGAACTTCCATGTACCTTGTCGAACCAAGTTGGAATAAAAAGGAAAAACATGTATAAGCTGAGAAGTTGTCTCCTTGAACAAGATACTTACCGCATAAATTACTGCCAAACCCTCAGACTGTGTCAAATTCCAGTTTGTCGACTCATTGTTCATGGAAATTGCTGTCGCTACCATAAAGAGAGTACCAAAAAAATACGAATACGCTGTAACAGATAGGTTCGCAGAATACGTGGCCAACACTGGAGCCTGCAGATTTCAACACAAAAATCAGACTTCACGCATAAAAGAGTAGATAATTCCATGGTACAAACACATCATCCCTAAAAGTAATAATAGAAAAAGTAGTATGTGACTGATCATATTAAGTTCATAGGTTGCTTTGAAAATGTTTTAGAAATGCAACATCAAGTGTGCATAATACTACAAGACACTAGATTGTACATGCAACTTTGACCAACATTAAACATCTAAATGATTCTATTACAGGTTTATTAAACATTAAGGTTGTGTTTAGTTGTGGAAAACTGTTTTTTTTTTTTTTTTTGGAAGAGGTATCCCAGACCACATTGGGCCCAGACTAATCCTCGGCAATTTTTGGGCCGAAGCCCGACTGCTAAAGCATGCAGCCCGGGGTCGAAGCCCCCGTACCTCCAGAATGCGTCCCCCATGGCTCGAACTCGGGTTCACCACTATGTAGTGCCCAAGTCTTACCACTAGGCTAACACTCCTTTGGTTGGAAAACTGTTTTTGTTTTCCAAGAAAATGAAAACAGAAAATGGAGTTGATTTTTCATTTTCAGTTTTCTAGGAAAATTTTGGAAAACTTGTTTACTTGAAATCATAGAGTTTTCATTTTCCATTTTTAGAAAACTAGAAAACTCTTTTAGTTGTGCATTTTTCATTACTTTTCATTTTCCATTTTTCATTTTTCCAAATATTGCAACGGCGGTGGCGACGATGGTGGTGGTGGACTTGGTGGCCTCGACGGTGGTGCTGGTGGCCTCGGTGGACTCGGCGGCGACAGCGGTGGCCTCGGTGGGGGTGGCGGTGGTGGCGGTGGCCTTGGCGGCCTCGGCGGTGGTGGCGGTGGCCTCGGCGGTGGTGGCGGTGGCCTCGGCGGTGGTGGCGGTGGCCTCGGCGGTGGTGGCGGGGGCCTTGGCGGCGACGGCGGTGACCTCGAGGACCTCGGCGGTGACCTCGAGGGCCTCGACGGTGGTGGCGGGGGCCTCGGCGGTGGCCTTGGGGGTCTCGACGGTGGTGGTGGTGGCTTCGGCGGCGACGGCGGTGGCCTTGGAGGCCTCGGCAGCGATGGCAATGGTGGCGGTGGCGGTGGCGGCGACGACGGCGGCCAAGATGGTGGTAGCGACGGTGGGGCGGTGGTGAGAGGGTGGTCGCGGCGGTGGTTGAGGCGGCGATGGCGGCGACGGTGGTTGAGGCGGCGATGGCGGCGACGGTGGTCGCGGCAACGAGAAGGGGATGACGGTAGCGTGACGACGGCGGTGGCGGCGAGCGGCGGCGACTGGTGGATGGTGGCGGCAGCGGTAGTGGCGGTGGCCGGCGGCGGCGGCAGGCGCGACGGTGGCGGTGGCCGGAGTCGAGAAGGGGACGACAATTGAAAATGAAAATGGAAAATGAAAATGAGAATTGGAAAACTATAAAAAGTAGTTTTCTAAATCAAGTGTAAATTTGGAAAATTTTGTTTTCTTGGAAATTTTTTTCTAAATTGAATCAACTAAACAAGTTTTCTAAATTTTCAGTTTTCATGGAAATTTTTTCTAGAAAACAGAAAATTTTTCCACAACTAAACACACCCTAAGCTTCTTAAATGATTCTATTAAAACAACATGAAATACTAACATAGGCACATAGCGTACTTGCATGTCGTGACGGTGGTCATATAAAGTGGACGGTCATTTACCTAGCTTATGAAAACAGAGGACCTTTAGCCTAGTTGATGTTGGTATTCTAGTATGCAATTACCATACGTAGCTTGTTTCTAACTGTTTTCTAACTCCGCTGTATAATTACACCTGCCCAACATCTTCTTGAAGGACCAGTTATTAGGGTGTGTTTGGTACACAGGCAGAACAAGAAAGGACAGAACAGAACATAATATACCAATTGTTCAACGTTTGATAAGACATGATAGGGCAGGAAGGGCAGAACAGGACTGGTAAAATGACCAGTTCACCCCTCATGAGCTTTTTAGTTTTTCTTTTTTACCAAATAGTCAATCTAAATGAAAATTGACAAAAACACAAAATAATTATGTATCAACAAAACTACGACCAAGTAGATGTTCTAAAATCATAGCTTGCAAGATAAACAATAGCACAATGGTGTCAAATATGATGAATTCAATAGCAAATTTAGTTGAATTTGGTAAAAACGTTGCTCACCAGAAGATAATATTGTTGTATGTTTATTCAAATATACGACCATATACCTGAATAGCTAGAAAGGCCGCCATGCAAATGCAGTTCCCTATTAAGCATAGGACACCAAGGTGCCAGTTATCAATCCCGATACTCGCAAGATTAGAGAACATCCATCCAGCAGGCCCTGGTTGACCACTTGCACTAATTTCGTTATGTTGCCCAGGTACATTCTCTGCATAACCCAGAAGAGCAGGTCCTCGGAACAAAACCATTAGAATGGCACCAGAAACACAAACAAGGGTTCCTCCAACCTTTGCCTGACCTTCAGTCTTGAGCACATTCACTGTTTCTGTACTGCATGTACATTACCTCATATGAAGTTCACATATAAAAGTGCTTATGAAATCATGCATATTACTCTGGCCAGTCTTACGGAATACACACAACTCACAACATGGGTAATGCTGCAAGGTATGAGTGGTTACTAGTGTGTGGTTTTGGGGTCACCTCATTTGTTACGTTAATTGGATACATAATTACTCGGGGACGATGTGCTAAAGATGTCATACACATACATATTTATCAAAATTATTTATATGCACACATCACACAAGCACGTTGTTCAGATACACACAAAATTCTGCAACACATTCTAAAAAATTTAAGATGGAATAGAACAAGCATACTTTTTTAAAGGATATAGGATAGCTTTAAATTATATATGCATATGCCTACCCAGTACCCATATGTAGGAATCTTGAAAATTCATATGAGTAATCCCTTCCTTCCGAAAGAAAGTATGTGCCAATATTTAGATATCTTACATAAGAAATAAAAGATGTGGCTGTAATTCTTTTCAAAGCAAAAGAAGGAAAAAGGGAATTAAGAGGAAACATATCACCTCTGCTCTCTCCCACAAGGAACGATCAAGTAACAAATTTGGAAGTCCCAACTAAAGATGAATCCTCACAGTAGTTCATTCAAAGTTTCTAATTAGAATTTTTCCATTATATGTGTGGTTGGTTTAACCCTCTTTCTCCTTCTCCACTGTGCTTCTTTCAAATAGGACCAATTCAAGAAATAGTTTGGTGTACAATAACACAACGATTTGGATCATAGGATCTGGATTGTGGTGGAGTTGTACTAGGAATAAACTAGTTAACACTGTTCTGACTTCTGAGTGCATATACACATCTCAAATCTACAGAATGACTAACATTAACAAAAACTCCAAGTAAAAAAGAAAAATTAGTTGAGCTTACCCCATCATTGCAGCAAGTATAAATGTGAAGACAGGAATTGAAGGTTGAATAGCTGCAGCATATGTTGGATTTGTGTAACCAAGACCAACAAGAAACAAAAGCTGGTTCCCAAATATCCTAACAAGGTCAAGATAAAGAAAATTAGAACTAAAACAAGAGGCATAGCTGGGACCATGATTAAATATTTTACGTGTCTTATCTTGGTAATAAGGTTTTTTTTGCCATGATGAATAAACCTGACAACTGAACCTATTTAATACACATCAACCCATTTCACCCATCAATTTTGAATGTGAGTCATAAAGGATCAAAACAAGTTAACTAGGGGAAGGCTAAGTTACCCCTATGGATGACTAAGTGCACCCCTAGGGATGATTATTTATCTGGTACATCTCTTCCCTCCACCTATCCGCCATGCACCCAACCCTAGATCGTCCCACCCCAATCCATGACTACACTGTATGCTATTTATTGTTCCTGAAAAATGTTGGTACTTTTTCCATTTAAGATCATTTCATGCCTCATATAGTGTAAAATACATTACATTTTGAAACCAAAAAATTAGCAAGAATACTGAAAAATTTATCACGTCAGAATGCAGAAACTCCTTTTATAATGATTTATATATTTTTCAAATTATAAGGTTACAAACATCAATTTTTCAAAAGTTAAGATCTTATATAAAGTTTGATGAATTATTCCAATTGCCAAAGTATGCTTTGATGTAAGTAACACGTGGCAGATAATGATTGGAGGTTATTAAGTTGGTCAGAGGTTGTTGAAGTTTTGTAATATAAATGCAAATGAGCAAGCTATTGGAAACCATTCAAGATAATTAAAAAGAATCCTCTTATCTCTTATCTCTTTCTCTCCACTTCTATTTCTTCTCTAGATTAGCAATTTCATACTTCAACTTCAAAAAAGATATTGTGATAAATAATAACAAAATAAAAACTTAAAAACGTTAGTAATCTTTCAATATAATGTTGTTATGAGGATATAAATTTAAATACTCTTAGGAAAAAGATTCAACACTTTTTTAACTTCACTTGTTTTTATGTTATATACCTAAATCCATTCAAATCTTTCTTTACAATAAAAATTCGAAAATAAAAAACAAAGAATACAAGGGTTTTGGGGTCTAGCGGGTCAACCCACCCCATTTGACCATTATAACAGATTGCCCTCTTGACCCATACCTATTTGTTTCCTGTTAACCAATTCGAACTGGCCAGCCCATTTGCCACCTCTAATGATAAACCTAAGTAAAAACAAACATGAATGACAACTTTTGCATATTACAGACTTACCCAGTCAACCCAAGAAAGAAGAAATACATGAGAAAACGCCTAGTCATAGCTGGTCTGGTTCTCCTGCAAACAACAGAAAAAGAAACCAACTTTAGTTTCTCACATTCCCCACATGATACAAGTGGTGTTTGCAGGTCAATTTATGAGTATATGGTTACGTTTGAATACGAATATTCAATTAGGCACACCATTCAACGTATTTTGACTTTATGGTAGCTAACTAAAAACAGATCATAATCACTTTATCAGCATACTTCATCTATGATGAAGATTAATACTTATACTTCATACCAACAAGATTCTAAATGTAGATGGTGCTGATATGCCAGCTTACATTATTGCTCACCCCTGTGTGGAAGTTGGCAGAAAATTTTAAATAAGAACGATAACTGAAACTTCAAAATTTGAGAATCCAAATAGCCGCAGCCACTAGAAAAAAAAAAGAAGCCCCCATGAGTAGTTGGAGTTGGCTAAAAAATGAAGCGAAGACAAATTACAAAATACCAAAGCCTGCAACAAACATAAATAGGTAAAGCTCTACATTGCGGCACATGAAAGAGTGCTTCTGCAGACTCCTATTCGTATACACCACTCATGCAATGATGCAAATCTCGATTCACCACTTCACCCTTGTCCATCTGGCCAACTTATACCCCTCATAATGAACTTGCCTTCATATAATATTCTTCTAATCCATGCACTCTAAGCTCTATAACGAAAATGACCAAACCACCTCAAACATTATTGCCTCAGCTCCACCTCTTCTCAACTTGTTCCACTCCAAACTTCTCCATAGAAGGTCATATCCAACCCTAACTCTTAGGGGGTGTTTGGTTCACGGAATTGAAAGAAATGTGATGGAATTGGGAAGAAAAATTCCTTTGACCAAATTCCTTAAAGATGTTTGGTTTGTGGAATGAACTTGATGGAATCCTTTGAATTCCATTGAATTCTACAATTTAGGGAATTCATCATTCCTTGATTTAAGTGAAAGAATTGAATTCCTACCAACACGTGGTCAAATTTCATCAAATTCCATTCCAATTCCTCCAAAGTCAAATTCCTTCGATGGATTCCAATTCCATTAAATTCCATTATGCGAACCAAACGCTCCCTTAAGTGTATCGCCACAAATCGATCTCAACCTTTCGCATTTTTGCTACACCATGACTACATGCTGATTTTTGGGTTGGGCATTTTGCCGAATAGACAAGATTCATTAAGTTTGGAACCATTTCAACCACCTTGCTGTTATCCTATGACTAATGTTCTCCTTAATGTCTAAGTAAAACTAATCCAAATACGGAATTATATCCTTCTTAACTACTTTTGTCTAGGTATGATTGCATGAACACCATACCTCCTGCTTCCCTATCAACACTACTAAAGCTGCACTTTTCTAGACTCTCCACAGATGCTCAACAACTTGCTCCTGAAAACGCTGATAGATAGTACAATTCTCGATAGCTCCTTCTTCTGTATAGTGAGACCAAGGGAATATTCCTCCACTTGTTATACAACCTCTGTCTTAAGCATGAAATTAAATAATACAATTGGTCATACTCTACCTACCTCCCTTAAAACTCTCCGAGCCTCTAAAGGAATACAATTAGCACGAGGTGTTTTATGTACTTTCAACTTTCTTAGTGCTTTTACATCCGAATCACTTCTATGTGCAACCTTCTATTAGCAATTTAGCATCACCTATAGTCTTCAAGTTCCTTTAAGTCAGTATCTCCATTGAACAACTTGTCAAAATAATCTTTTTACTGCTCTCTAACCTCATCTCTAACTTAAGCCACTGTTTTTCTCTCTTTTATCTTAGCAACTTGCATAGGTCCTTTTCTGTATCTACAGTGTTGTCCAGTTCTTCAAATTGATTTGATTTGGACCAAGCTTCCTTTACACAATTGATTTCAAAAAACTTATACCTTCCTTGGAATCTTCACTCCAACAACAAAATTAACTTTTAGAGATTCTAATTCCCCCAAAACACTACAATTTCCTTACTTTAGATTCCAGGAAGAGAAGAGATGCAACTCCAAATCCCATAAACATAACATAATATATATGCCACAATCTTTCATCAAGGTTTAAACATAACATAAGCCATTAATTCGAACCACGAATCAATTAATAAAACGATAAATGAAAGAGGATTGAGTGACTAACTTTTCACGGAAATAGGCAACAGGAGCGAGGATAGATAGGGCAATGAGATCACGATAGACACAGAAAACAATCTGGTTGACTCCAACATTTAGGGCTACTTTGGTGATCACATGATATCCTCCATTGAACAACTGCACCAACGCCATCGCCACGTGTGCCTTCCATGCTTCTCCTCCTCCACCACCGCCGCCGCCCAAGGCCGTCCTCATCTCAACCCAAAACACACACACACACACAAACACACAGAGAGTAAGTGATTGGTGAGTCTAGAAATGTGTAGGTGAAGGTTGAGGTTGAGGTGTGGATTGAAATTGAAGCAATTGGAAAATGATTGATTGATGGATTATGAGGTTGGGTTGAATGTCAAGATTGGGAGAGTAGTGGAGATGAAGATATGGGGAGGAGGTGGTGGTCATCTTGGGATTGAAGCAAATTAAAGAATGGAAAACAGAAATGGAAGTGTGTGTGCAAACGACAACAAGAGATAGAGATCCTCCTCCTGCTGCCGTTGAGTTGAAATTTGGATACAACCTTTTATATTTGGACATTGATTGATACATAATATATATCAAACTTTCGTACCATGGGTCTAAAAAAAATGAATTCTATTGTGTACACATGCGTTAACATCAAAGACTACCTTTTTTAATTTCAAATACATTCATTTCAATCTCCCATATATTTACATGCTTTGCAAATTAGTGCATATAACAACCTCCTAGTTTAGGTGAGGCCAAACTGTATTGTGAGACCGGTAAGTAAATGAGTTTGGTTCAAGTAAGACCAAGCTGTTTTGTGAGTTGAGTTTAGGTGACACCAAGCTGTTTTATGAGACCGGTGAGATCAATATTTTTTACATGAAACTTCACACTAAAATACTGTGAAGGTTAAAAAATTCAAACATTCATCACAAAATATACTAAAAAAATACCATCGAGGAAAAAAATTCCAAAACAATGTAAAAAAACAAAACATTCACAGTTCGAAAAACTATGAAGGTAACAAATAAATAATTCGAACCTTCATAGCAAAAATGTTGTGAAGGTAAAAAAAATCGACCTTTACATCAAAAAACACCTTGAGTGTAGCATTTACAATGGTTTTACAATGAATGTTCGATCTTTTTTAACCTTCACAGTATTTTACTATGAAATTTCATGTAAAAAATGTTAGTCTCATCTGTCTCACGAAAACAGTTTAATCTCACCTAAACCTAAGTTTGGTCCTATCTCGTAAATTAAGTAATATATTTTTTGATCATTGTTTGGCAAGGCAGTAACACTAAAAATACTAGGACACTTAAACATTCGTGTCACCTAAAAGATTTATGCCCACTCTGTAAATCAGAAGAAGAAACGGTTGAGCACCTCTTTCATTCGTGTTCGGCGGTAAAAGATTTGTGGAGATGGTTTTTTGATTGGTGTTTGATTAATGTTGGACATCAGGCTTCTTTTAATCAGCTTCTCTTCAAGATCCTCGAATGTGGTAAATCTTTAAAGTCGAGAAAATTCTTGGAAGCGACGGTTGGAGGATTGGTTTGGTTTATTTGGAAAGCGAGGAATAACTTAATCTTCAAAGGAGTAAAATTCTCAGCTTCAATGGTGAAAGACGAATTTCAAGCCACCTTATTCTCTTGGATGAAATATAGGGCGAATTGTAAGTTTTTATTATGGTCTTTGTGGTGCTCTTGCCCTAGCTTCTCCTTTTGTTAAGTTGTCTCTTGTACGTATGGACTAGCTTCTCGCTAGTTCTCTTTATTTAATAAAAGTTTGGGGTGACTGTTTGGGGGTGATGGCCGAGCCGAAGCTCCCTTCTGTTTCCTCTTTTGCCGTTCAAAAAAAAAAACTTAAACATTATAATAAAATTTACTTCAACCTAATATTAGAAACATATTTAATATTATAATAATTGTTATACTTAACTAGAATTAACACTTGATTAATAACAGATTAAAAGAATTAAAAAGATATAAAGAGAGAAACTTAAAGAATGTAAAATACTAATGAAAGTATATTGAGGTGCAATTTTATTACTTAATCTACTATTCATCAACAAGTGTGTAATGTAAAATGTAAAATAATAATTTCAAATTTAGTCTATTAAACATAATAATCATATATATAAAATTACTTTTATTAATACATATACACACACATACATAGATAGCCTAACCAATTTCGACGGGTACCCGACAGCTAGCAGTTTCACAAAAATGAGAACCGAAACGGGAACCAATCACATCAGTTCCGGACTTCCGGTTCCAAAGCCAGCGGTTCTGGTTCCAAATACTGAGTTAGACAAGCTTTATTCATTAAAAATGCATTTAAAATAACTTATTAATCATCAATAATTGCATAGTAATACAAAATGCTATTACTTTCAAGTTTATAATTATTATTACATATTAATAAATTTATTAAAACCTTTTGAGTTCATAAAACAAACTAAAAACCAAATAATGATCGAGGACAACAAAATATTCCATCATTATCTTCACCAATAATAATACAAACAATTATTCATGAATCACCCCTATGGTTTTGGGCAGACTCCAAATACGACCATTACTTGACAAAAATTACACCGGTGCCCACGACATATCGATTTCATTTCATCGAGGTGCCCACGACATATCGATTTCATTTCATCGAGGGTACCTACCCTAACAGATGCTAGTCCATCTGTTTATATTTGGGGGCATTTTGGTCAATTTGGAGTTTTACATAAAATATAATAGAAAAACGCAAACAACTGGGGTTCCACATCTCAGATGATAATCCATGGTCATGGCGAAGGCCCGGAGACATTATGATCTATTAGTGGTTCCGACGTCGAAGAATGGCCAACACTTGAAGCTACGTGTCTTTTTTCTCGGTACGTCCCCCAAGTCACGATATATAAACCCGCTATCATAAAAAATGCTCCTAAAATGCTGTTCACAAATGCAAATTACCAATCAAATACAAATATGACAGTTTCCCTGCAGGTCTTGGAAAGACTTGGAAGGACTGACAATATTTAACGGTCCTAACTGGTCACTCCCAAACTAAGATGGTCAAAATGAATAACAAAATATGTTGTTTCCAAATCCCTTGTTCCCTTCTTGTCCATCAATTATGTGAAACCATATCATCCATTTATTGAAAAAAAGAGAATAAAAAGATCACATAAATATATTTCTATTAAAAAACAATGGTATAGCTTCACGTGATTGGTTGGACAGAGAGGGAACAGGGGATTTGGCGAATCGCCTAAGAGGGTGTTTGGGAGTGCTATTGGCCAATAAGCACTAATTGACTTATTGCGGTGGGAAAAACAGTTTTTAAAAAAGTGTTTGGATTAGCTTTTGGTAAAAATCAATGAGTCAATAAGTTACTTTTTAAAAAGTGTTTAGCTTAGCTTATACATGTAAAATGACCAAAAAGCCAATTTTTAAATGGGGTACTTATGTCATTTATCATCAAAAAACACTTTTTTCATCAAAAAGTCACTCATGTGTGACTTTTCAAAAATCACTTTTGCAAGCTTCTCAAAAAGCACTTTTCAAAAGTGCTTTTGAGTTATCCAAACACTATTTTTGACTTATTGGCTTTTTGAGATAAGGGGTGTGTCATTTCCTTACTTTGGTTACATTTTCTCATCATTGTTTCTATTTGTATTGTTATTGCTTACTTATATACAATTTTTCAAACTTTGTCTTCTCTCATCTCTTTCACACACTTTTCACATACTGAGGATTTTCACTGGAATAACTGCTCTACACTTTTGGATAGAGGTCAAGTTTGCGTACATCATACTCCCATACTTAGAAATACTGTGTTCACTTGTTGTTTTTTATGTTATCTTCACAAGAACGATAGTCTGTTTGTAGCAAGAAACAAAGCCGGATAATTGGAAAAATTAACCACCAGACGGACTAGCAACAAAACGCGGAGGCCGAAGAACATACCTTCCCAAATATATAGAGCTTCCAAGAAAAATTCTTGACAAAATAGTAGATGCAACAGGTTGGAGTGGCATGTAAAGAGAAACCAATGCAGGGCCCAAAATATTGTTGGCCCATGTTATAAGTCCATAATTCAATGCAGATGAAACAACTCCCTGAAAGAAACCATAAAGAGCATGTAAAAATGCCACATAGAAAGTAGGGTCTAGGGACAGCGAGATGTAATTAGACCCTGACTTATAAAAACAAAAATTAGAATAAACAAAAGAGGGGGTTACAGGTGAGAGAGTGTGTGCAATCAAGCAACATATCATGTAAATTATACATAATTTGCTATTGGATAGTTCGGAGCTTGTGAAGCGAAGAGTTCAGGAAACGAGTAGAAAAAGTTACATGGACGCATAGAAATATAAGTATGTCGAGATAAAGACATAAAGGTCTAATGTATGCACAAAGAAGCTCTTTGTGCATACATTACGGCCTTATTGGTCAAAATTTGTGGCTATGCCAAAAATAGAGGGGTAGTTTCGTAACTGTTACAGCTAGGCCGAAAACGAGTTCATATAAAAACATGAGTGCTTCACATATGGACTATATGTTCATATGTGAACCTGTATAATTCATATATTAACTATTTTTAACTAATTCATATATGAACTATACGTTCACACATGAACCTGTGTAATTCACACATCAATCACGAGTTCATATATGAACTTGTTTGTCGTCTATTTGTAAAAGTTACGAAACTACCCTTCCGTCTTCTGCATACCTCTGCGAGGAATTATCCGGTGCTTCACAGTCAAACTTCCATGTATCATGTCAAGCTTAGTTGGCATAAAAAGGAAAGACATGCATAAGCTAAGAAGTTGTGTCCACAATGATGATGAAAGAGATGCTTACCGCGTAAATTACTGCCAAAATCTCAGACTGTGTCATACTCCAGTTTGTCGACTCATTGTTTATGGAAATTGCTGTCACTACTATACAAAGAGTACCAAAAAAGTACGAATACGCTGTAATGGATAGGTTTGCAGTATACGTGGCCAACAGTGGAGCCTGAAGATTTCAATGCAAAAAAAAATCAACTTCAAGCATTTAAAAGTAGATATTCAGTAGTACAAAAATCTTATCCCTAAACAAACTAATAGGAAAAGCAGTATGTGAGTGATCACATTAAGTTCATAGGTTTCTTTCAGAAAGTTGGGAAATGCAACGTCAAGTCTACATAATCCTAAAAGACAATAGATTATGCTTGCAACTTAGGCCAACTTAAAACATAAAAATCAGGTTGGTTCATATAAACCTTTTTAAATAGTTGATAAATCTTCTTCTGCAATTCATCTGTATTTATCAAAGGTGATCCCTGATCAAGCTATGCCTTGTATAAATTGTAGAGCTGGTGTTTCTCCTATTTAATGTTGGTGTTTGATATGCTATATGATTAAATCTACCCAACAAGTTGTTAATAGACCAATTGCTAATGGTGTCAAATATGATAATTGCAATAGCACATTTAGTTGAATTTGCTAAAGGGTTAATTACATGGGTGTGTATCGAACTTGTCACGTTTTTTCATTGTATGTACTCAACTTTTAAAATTGCCATTGTATGTATCGAACTTGCTAAACTTTGCCATTGTATGTATCGGTTTACCTTCTAAGCAGGTAACCGGTCAATGGCAAAGTTTAGCTTTCGTAATCATTGTATGTATCGAACTTGCTAAAACTTTGCCATTGTATGTATCGAACTTGCTAAACTTTGCCATTGTATGTATCGGTTTACCTTCTAAGCAGGTAACATACATACAATGGCAAAGTTTAGCAAGTTCGATACATACAATGACAATTTTAAAAGTTGGATACATAAAATGAAAAAACGTGACAAGTTCGATACAACCCATGTAATTAACCCTTTGCTAAATAAAGGTTGCTCATTAGAATTGATATTGTTGTATATGCGCTTGAATACCTGAATAGCTAGATAGGTTGCCATGCACATGCAGTTCGCTATTAAGCACAAGATACCAAGGTGCCATTTATCAATCCCAAAACTCACAAAACTAGAGAACATCCATCCAGCAGGCTCTGGTTGACCACTTGCACTTATTTCATAGTGTAGCGTAGGTACATTGTCTGCATACCCCAAAAGAGACGGTCCTCGGTACAGAACTATTAAGATGGCACCAGAAAGGCAAACAAGGGTCCCTCCAACCTTTGCCTGACCTTCAATCTTGAGCACATTCACTGTTTCTATACTGCATGTACATCATCTCATATGAAGTTGACATATAAATTTGCCAGAGATACCGCTCTCCTTCCAGGAAGTAGACATATAAATGGGTATTGCTGCAAAGTAAGCATGGTACTAGTGCGTAGTTGTGGAGAAATTTCATTTGTTAGGCTAATTGGGTACATGGGGCATTAAGAGTTTAATACTAAGGGATGATGTACTAAACATATCATACATAAACATATATGCATGTAAATACATGCATACACACACACACATATATATATATACACATAAGTACACTTATAAGCATATCTTCTATTTATTTATACATAGTTACATACACATGCATGTTATTCAGATATTTTGTAGCACTTACTTTATAAATTTTAAGATAGAATAGAACAAACATAACTTTTTTTAACATGCATAGGATGTTATCAAATTATATATGTACATAACTACACATGTGTAGCATCTACTTAAATGGTCTTATCAATATGTATTAAAGTTGAAAATTCATATGGGTAATCTCTTTGTTTTCAAGGAACATATGTGCCAATTTCTAAAATGGCTACAACAGAAATAAATTATGGAACATAAAAGATGTGGCTGCAATTCTTTTCAAAACGGTAAAAGGATTAAGAGGAAACATATGAACTCTCTCCTATGAGGAACAAATGCCTAAAAAATCGAAGTCCCAATGAAAGATGAATCCCTAACAGCCACTCAAATTAATTAGAAATTTTTATAATATATGTGTTCAGGTTTGGTTTAACCCTTTTTCTCCTCCGCTGTGCTTCTTTCAATAGGATCGATTCAAGCAACAGTTTGGCGTTCAAACACACAGTGATTTGGATCATAAGATCTGAATTGTCGTGAAGTTGTACTAGGAATGAGTAACTTAACACTGGTTCAGAGTGCATATACACATTTCAAATCTAGAGTATGATAAACTTTAACAAAAAGTCCAAGTAAAAAAGAAAATTCAGTTGAGCTTACCCCATTATTGCAGCAAGTATAAACGTGAACACAGGAATTGAAGGTTGAATGGCTGCAGCATATGATGGATTTGTGTAGCCAAGACCAACAAGAAAACAAAAACTGATTCGCAAATATCCTAAACAAGGTCAAGATAAAAGAAAACTATAAGTAAAACAAGAGGCATAGCTGGGACCAAAATTAAATATTTTAAGCATCTTATCTTTTTTTGGGAAGGTTCACATGGGCTTTGCCCAGACTACATCATTGGCAAATTTTACAGAGAGCTAAGCATGCTCCCTTGGGATTAATACTCAGTGGCCACCAATTGCGCACGCCCGGCCTCGAACCCGGGTGGGAGCTATCACCCTTTAGGAACCTACCGTTGCGCCACAACTTGGTGGTTTTAAGCATCTTATCTTGGTGGTAAATTCTTCTTTTGCATGCCAAATAAACCTCACAAATTAACCCAATAAAACTAATCAACTCATTTCACCCTTCACTTCCAAAGTGAGTCGTTAAGGAATAAGAATAAAAACAAGTCAACTAATCAGTCAAATGGGTTGATTTCTTTAAATAGGAATATTTTTATTATGGACCAAACCAGTCATAAATATTATTGAAACAACCCAAACCTACGATTCATTATATCATAACATTTTTATTTACTTCTCTGTTACAACGCTTCCCTGCACCTATTTGCTGTGCACCTAACCTAGACCCCCCACCCCACATCCATGCAAAAACTGTATACTATTTTTTAGATAAGGTTCATCTAGGCTTCGCCTAGACTACATCCTTGGCAATTTAGAACTGGAAGAAAATTTGGTCGTCTGAGACTAAGTCTGGCCACAAGATGCGCACAAAGGGATTCGAACCTCGGGTGAATGGGATACCATCCACATCCCCCACAGGCCTTACCGCTACACCACAAGCCTTGTGGTTAAAACTGTATACTATTTGACACATCTTCCCTGAAAAATTGGAATACTTTTTCTGTTTGAGACCATTTCATTACTGTTGTCTACCAAATAATTTTATTACATCACAATGTAGAAAGTTTTCTTATAATGATTATTTCAAATTAAAAGGTATTCAAAATTGAAAATTACAAATTACAAATTTTGGAAATCTTATATATAATTTGACCATTTCTCAGGATGTTATTGCTATCAAAGGATGCTTCATGTTAGTGGCAAGTGCGGATAATGATTGGAGGTCATTAAGTCATTTAGAGATTGTTAAATGTATTGCCAGTAACGTTTTTTCTTGTTGGTTTTTATGATGCATACCTACTTTCATTCAAATCTTCTTTTACAATAAAAACTGGCAAGGAAAATATAAAACACAGGGATGTTTGGGTCTGACAGGTCAATCCAACCCATTTGATCATTTTAAAAATCTTGCCCATTTAACCCTGATAATGTCGGTTATGACAGGTTTTGGCTCTAAACATCTTATGCAACTATCATGCAGGTGGACAATAAGTTGAGATTTGTGGAAAAACACTATCTTTAGCGTCCATTATCACATCCCAAAGCATCAAAGTCATTAGACCTGAAGAAGTGGACACAAAATCAAGAGATTAGGCATGCCACCTCTAGGTGGCATGCAACTTGCATTCGTTGTACCAAGAGTAAATTAATACTAAGAAGGGGTAACGCAGGCGACCTACATGCAACCTCATGGCCGCATGTAGAAAAGGGAGATTTACTTTGGTTGTATTTCTGTTAAGAAACCATGAAAGCTTTTCGTATCTCTTTGATTTCTGTTGTGTTTGCTTTCACACCCAAGATGAGCTAAACATTTGAATGTTGGGGACACGACGAATATGGCATTGATGTTTTAATAACAGATGTTTCATATACTTGATGCTTTCACGGTTATTAATTTAAAGTATATTGGTTGAGTGTATAAATCTTATGTTTAAATTTTTACTTGATTGATCACCTTGCAATGATGTTTTGAATGTCATTTCATTTGAGAAAAGAGTTGCTGCAATTAGATTAAAGATTTTATAAACCTAGGGTGAGAAACTGGAATACTGGATAGAGAAGATATACCAATTAAATCCTCTTTGAGTTTGAAAGATTCCTTTGCTTCATGAATTTCCTGTTATGTGTGTTATAACATGTATGAGAAATAATCTTGCTATAACTTGAGAGAGGGTGGTGAGTAAAGTTGGGTTTGTTAATGCAAATCACTATCTTTTAGTAATGATATGTGAAATTGAGAAGTATTGTTAACAGAGACCTAATGTAGTTTGACTCCCAACTGCTTCCCATTTTGAATTAAATCCAGTTCTTTGCATTGTATTTCTGATAGTTTTAGTAGTATTAATTGTTTAGATACTCATCAATCTACCATTCAACCGTTCAGTTAGTAGTTGGTGTAACTATTGTGGTACTTAATCTCTTAGTTCATTGAATCCGATACTCGTGGTAGTCATATATTACTTGATTTAATACTGTACGTTTGTAAAATTGTAGTTGAAAAAAAGTGTGCTAAAATCCTTTTCAGGCCCATCCTTGTTCTGATCCATTAACTAATTCAATCCAACAAGACCATTTTGCCACCTCTAATGATAAATCTAATTATCATGGGAGGATTACGAACAAACATAATGATAATTTTGGATATTACAGACTTACCCGGTCAACCCAAGAAAGAAGAAATACATAAGAAGCCGCCTAGTCATAGGTGGTCTGGTTCTCCTACAAACAACAAAAAGCAAACCAACTTTAGTTTTACACATTTCTCAGATGATACAAGTGGTATTTTTCGGTCAATTTATGATGAAATGGTTACTTCTCAATACGAATATTGTGTTATGGACAACAATTAATATATATGACCTTATGGTGATGAACAATAACACAGACAATAATCACTTCATCAGCATACTTCATGTATTACACTTAGACCATCAAGATTGAATATGTTGATTGGGTTGATAAGCCATCTCCGACCATGTTCACCGTGTGTGGAAGTTGGCACATAATTTTAAACAAGAATCATAATCGAAACTCCATAATTTGAGAATCCAAATAGCATCAGCCAAAAGAAGAAAAAAACGATAACAAAGAGCCTCCATAATTAGTTGGTGTTAGCTAAAAATAAAATGGAGACAAATTATAAAACATGCAAACCTAGGAAAAAAATAAATAGGTAAACCTCTACAATTATGGCACATAAATGATGTCCCTCTGCACACTCCTATTGGTATATACCATTCTCGCAAATATCCATTCACCACTTTACACATGTCCATCTTGGTCGATCTCTATCTCTCTACCTGAGCCAATTTGCCTCTAATCCATGCACCCTAAGCTCTATAATGAAAATGACCGAACCACCTAAAAGGCTAAAACACTATTGCCTCGCCTCCTCTTTTCAACTTTTTTCACTCCAAACATCTCTATACAAGGTCATATCTAATCCTAATGCTTACTGTATGGATCAGGCATTTGGAGTACACACCATACATCTATCTCAACCTTCTACATCTTTGCTATGAACCAAAGGTACAAGATGACTTTTGGATCAGGTATTTTCCCTATAAATAAGGCAGAACTTAATTTTCTAGCCATAATAGGACATGTGGAACAGACAAGATTCCTAAAGTTTGTAACCATTTCAAGTTTCAACCATCTTGATCTTATCCTGTGGCTAATGTTCTTATGAATGTCTCAATAAAACTAATCCAAATAAGTAATTATTTCATTATTAACTACTTTTGTCTAGGTATGAACACCATACCTCTGGCTTCCCGATCAACAGTACTAAAGTTTCACGTCTGAACTTTGTTTTCTTCCAATTTAATCTAACACTTTTAGATTCAAGTGTAGGTCTGAACCTCTAATTTTGCGTTAACACATTGTCTAGTTTCATGAATCATCACTATATCATGAATCATCAACAAAGAGCATACAACATTGTATATCATCTTGCAAGTCTTTGCTGAGCTACATCATAACTAAAGGGAACAGATAAGGATCCAAGGACAACCTGTGGTGTAAACCCTATCATGTTACATGCTTTCATGCTTACTGTCATTTATTTCAAATATACATGTCTTTAATCACAATAACATACTTGGTCAAAATTCCTTCTCACAAACCCATCACATCACCACTCTTGTCTCTCAGTACCCTATCATATCATGCCTTTTCTAGATCAAGAAACTCCATATGCAGATCCCTATATCCCCTAGGTTTCTCTGTAAGTTCTCTAATGAACAACGTAATCTTTTGTTGAGTCATAAAACAAATTAACTTTATAAAACCTTAGACTCAACTCTCCATAGATGTTAAACAACTTACTTGTATAGTTTTCTTTATATGGATAAAATCATCAAAAGTTGATGGTTGCTACAATTCTTGACGTCTCCTTGTTCTGAAGATAATGGTAATGTTCCTCCAATCGTTACACGACCTCTTTGTTTTAAGCAGGACATTAATAATCAAGTAAGTCATATTATACCTACCTCCCTTGAGGCCCTCCAAGCCTCCAAAGGAATGAAATTAGCGCAATGAGCGTGCCTACTTTCATCTTTCTCAGTGCTTCTTTAACTTCCAACACTCATTCTATGTACAACTATAACCTTCTACTAGCATCATCAGTAGTCATCAAGTTTCTCAACGCTCCCTCAATCTCTCTGTCCAACAACTTATCAAAATAACCTCTCCATTTCTCTCTAACCTCGTCATCTTCAATTAAAAGTTAGATGGGAGGACTTGAGCCACTATTTTCCTCTCTCTTATCTTAGCAACTTGTATGTCCTTCTTTTTCCCCTCTTGTGTCTCTACAATGTTGTAAAGTTCTTTGTATTTTTACCTCTAGCTTCTTTTACTCTTCTCTCGACTTTCTTCATGCTAGTTTATACTTTGCTAGTTTCTCTACTATTTTACATGTAAAATTTTATAGAATCCCTTCTTCACCTCATTCCACAACCAAACATTTTTACTCAAACCAACAACCTCCATTCCTTTGCTACCATTCTAACCCACATTGTCATTCAAATCATCTTCCCATTTGAGGTCACAAGGCCCTTCCTAACCACTCAACCAAATCGAATCCACTACAGTCTCCAGTGTCTTATTTAAAAATGATAAACAAACTTTTGCATCCTCAGCAGTAAAGTGCCCTATCAACTTTGTTTTCTCCCTACTAGATCTAGGCATCATTGATTTGGACCAATCTTCCATTACACAATTCTTTCAGTAACTTAAAACATTTCCAGCAATCTCCAATCCAGCAACAAATTTTAACTTCCAGAGATCCAAATTCCCCAAATCAGCAACTGTTACTACTCATACACTATTTTTACCAAACATAACATAAATCACACAATCATTCATCAAAATCTAACATTACAGAAGTCAGATTAGTTCAGATCCACAACAATAGAAATAACAACAAATCAGAGAAGAAGGTGAACTAACTTTTCACGGAAGTAGGCAATCGGAGCGAGGATAGCGGTGGCAAGGATGTTACGATAGACGCAGAAAACAATCTCGTTGACTCCATCATTCAAAGCTACTTTCGTGATTACATGATATCCTCCATACAACAACTGAACCACCGCCATTGCTGCGTGTGCCTTCCATGTTTCACCTCCTCCTCCTCCTCTTCCCATCCAGAAATCTGATGGTGTCTGTAAGAAATCTGATGGTATATGTAGTAAGAAATGAGTAGTAGTAGTAGGTATAGGTTGGAAGATGAAGGTTGAAAAGGTGTCTCCAGTATAGAGGCTTCCATGATCACCATCACATCATCATCAGTGTTGTTGTGATGATGATTGCAGGTGGGACATGAATCTTATCTCCAATTTCAGTTCAGAAATGGCGTGGAAGATTCTAGACGCTACGTTGCTATCAAATTTTTAATTAATTTTTTATTTTTTGGAAGAATACTGGAAAGAAATACATGAAGATGAAATGGAGTCTACATCAAAGCTTTTTCCAATACATGAGGAAGAGGGTACATAAGGGATTCTATTCTTTATTCATTATTTTATATTCTTTGACTATCTTCCAATAAAATATCCGATTAACGTCTTTTTTTTTTCCATTTATTTTTCTGTTTAGATTCCTTTTCTATTTTAGGGTAAATTACATATTTAGTCCTTCTGGTTAACGCACTGTTGGTTCCTCTTTTGAAATAATTATGGACTTGGTCTATGTCATTTATACTATATTGCACTGTTGGTTCTTATGTTTAACAGACTAAAAGTTAAGAATAGAGACCAATGGTGCAAGAAAATGCAAACCACGAAGGCCAAATTCATAACCATTTCGAAAGAGAGACCAACCGTGTAATAAAGATTAAACCACATGAACCAAATACGTAATTTACCCTTTATTTTATTTCATAACTGTTAAAATAAAAATATTTGATATATTATAATATTTATTTTGTTATCAAACTATAACAATTGTAAAATATAATTATCATTATGATAAAGAATAACTATTACTTAATTTTGAAGATAATATATGTCATTAATTTTTTGTATTGATGTAAGAAATTACTAAATAATAATAATTACCAAATTACATTTATTTATCTTATAAGAAATACGAAACTTATTCTTTGTTAATAGTAAATTGGTAAAGTACATCAAAATGTATCCAACTTGTCATGTTTTATCATTGTATGTACTGAACTTAAAAACTTACCATTTAATGTACCGAACTTGTTAAACTTACCATTGTATGTATTAGGTAACTTGTTACCTACAAAATGATGACACGAAACAAATTACATCTGATGTGGAATTTATTTTTTATTTTTAAAAAGAGTAAACTATAATTTTTTTTGAATGGAAATCTAGGCACTATATTAAAAGGAAAAACCGAGAACAAAGGTTACAAGGCTAAAACAAAACAAAAAAACTTCGAAACAACACCAAACCACGAAACTAGAGCCAGAATAAGCAATGTCAATAGACATATGCCACGAAAAGAAACAAATGCAGAAAAACCAACGCCACCGAAAAACCCAACCAGAAAACTCCTCAACATCATTTAGTAATCCCATTCTGCATCTGGTTGAGGTTTTTATTAGTTTTCCAAGCCATCCTCTTGAGCACAATGTCTCGAATGTTCCTCATCAACACATTGGGTTGTCGTTGGACATCCGAGAATAATCTCCTGTTCCTCTCTTGCCAAATAAAGTAAACCATCGCAACAAAAGTTAGCTTATGAAGCTTACATCGCCTAGTCGTATTGCTAGAAAGAAACCCAACGATAGATAACCAATCATTAGGATAGTACTCCATTTGAGCTTCAGCTTTCATCAATCGCCAAACCTCCATAGAATACGAACACTGAAAGAAAAGGTGTTGGTGAGAATCCATACACGTCAAACAAAGCGAGCACTTAAAGTCCGGGGATCTTTCTTCCAATTCATAATGCAATCTTGAATCGGTAATCTGCCATGACACGCAAGCCATAGACAAAAAGAGTGTTTAGGGATATGGTGTGGGAACCACACATTCCTATACCACCCAATCTGAACTTGCGAGCGTTCAAACGTAGTCATGCATTGTCGCACAGAAAATGGCATGACCTTACCTTCCGTATCACGCCACATAACCGCATCTTTAGCAAACTCATGTAAAAGTGGAACTGGTACCGTCTCCGGCCGAGAATCCCTCGTATTCCATGGGCCAAGAACCATCTAACTACCACTTCCCTTATTATGGATCGATTAGTAAAACCATAGTGGAGAATTGACGATAGGGGATTTGTTCCGCCAATCTACCAAACTCTAACCATCTATCTGTTACGAATTCTGATCTTAATTTGGGTAAATGACCCAAGGCCCAATAAGTGAAGATGAAGTCAAAAAGGATCTAGAAAGGGAATTAGGGTTTGGGCCCAATTGAGTCTTGTTTTCTTTTACTTACGTATCTAATAAATAGGGGTAAGGCTTTTGGCTTAGAGGGTATTCAGTTTTGCAATTGTTTAGTCGACTAGGGCTCTTAGCGGGTTGCTTGGAGAGAGGGTTTTCCCTGGTGCGTTTGTTTTGGTATAGTAATTTCTATTCCTAAATAAACGATTCTATTAGCTATTTTAGTAATATTCATTCCTAAATAAAAGATTTTGTTAGCTATCTTCTTCTTTAATTCTTTGTTATTTTTTGGAATCTCTATCATTGGTCCGACCTGCCGCCGCTTGCCGGATCTTCACAATGCCAGCGACCACCCGTTCCGAACAAAGCCGTCTCGATGCTCACGAGGCTCAGATTCAACAACTCCAGGCCGATGTGATAGAGATCAAGGCGGCGATCAAATCTGTTCAAGCCGATCAAGGAGAGCAAGCCGAATTCCGTAAGTTCATCATGAACTAGGTTAAACATCAAGATAAGCGAGCTATGGATGAGGAAGGTGAGGGATCTGATTTATTAGAGAAGGAGGGCGATTCTGGGTGGGTTTCTGATCCCAAACGGAAATCTCCTTTGAATAAGGAGGGTGGTCAATTCGCTGCTGATCCCCTTCCTTGGGCAACAAAGAAGGTAAAGTTACCCGAGTTTCCGGGTTTCGATCCTCAAAGGTGGATCACGAAAGCGGAGCTCTACTTCGAAATTCATGGCGTTGCTCCTAATTTACGCATTTACTTGGCTCAATTGAGCATGGTTGGGGTTGCGCAACACTGGTTCACCATTGTGAAAAAAGTTTATGATCAACTAACATGGGACCTACTTACCAGAGAACTCCTCCAACGCTTTAGTGGGTTAGAGATCCAAAACCCCTATGAACAATTGGCCACTATTCAACAAGTAAGTTCAATTTACGATTATATAGATGATTTCGAGTATCTTGTTTCGTTGGTCCCTCGGTTACCCGAATCCCAAGCTTTGGGTTATTTCGTTGCTGGATTGCGTGATGATGTCAAACGGTGGGTACGTCTTCATCGACCGAAATCTCGTCTGGATGCTATGTATTTGGCTAAGGACGTGGAGGAAATGTTACGTCCATCATCGATCAGCGTATCTCAGTCTCGGTTTCGCTATCAGGGAGGGGGGAGTGGTAGACCGGGATTTCTATCTGATATTCCGCCTATCTCGATGACTGTTCCGAGTTCACAGACCCTCCCGGCTCGATTTCTGTCGACAAAGGTCCATCGCTTCGTTTGGAGTCCAGTCGCTCGCCGTCTATGTCTCGATCTCCTACGCTCACGTCAGTCGATTCATCGTCGGTGGGAAGTCGTAATCGAGGATTTCGATCGTTGACTCGTACTGAATGGGAGGAGCGTCGCAAAAAGGGTTTATGTTTCCGATGCGGTCAGACCTTTGGACCCACGCATAAATGTCCAGAAGGTACAATGCGAGTTTTGTTATTGGCTGATGATGAACACTTTGATGTGGAAGGAGAAGTTCGCTCAATGGATGCTTGGGAGGAGGCCGAGTCGTCCAAGATTCGGGTTCCTGATACAAGTCTTGTGGACAAGACTTTAATTGCAGGAGGGAGTATTGTTACGAATTTTGATCTTAATTTGGGTAAATGACCCAAGGCCCAATAAGTGAAGATGAAGTCAAGAAGGATCTAGAAAGGGAATTAGGGTTTGGGCCCAATTGAGTCTTGTTTTCTTTTACTTACGTATCTAATAAATAGGGGTAAGGCTTTTGGCTTAGAGGGTATTCAGTTTTGCAATTGTTTAGTCGACTAGGGCTCTTAGCGGGTTGCTTGGAGAGAGGGTTTTCCCTGGTGCGTTTGTTTTGGTATAGTAATTTCTATTCCTAAATAAACGATTCTATTAGCTATTTTAGTAATATTCATTCCTAAATAAAAGATTTTGTTAGCTATCTTCTTCTTTTATTCTTTGTTATTTTTTGGAATCTCTATCACTATCACTCCAAGCATTTGTGCTACGACCATCTCCTAGCTTAACAAAGAAATACGGACGTACTTGATCCCTTACCTCTAGGATCCGACGTAACATCCATGGCCAATAAGGATTGATCCGAAGTGTCCATAAATTACCTTCTTGTTAGCGTGCGTGTACCAAGAATCCATGTAACACACAATGATTGACGTCGACACAATATATCCCACAAGTGAGTTGCAAGCATTGCTCGGTTCCATTTTCCCAGCAAATGCAAGCCCAAGCCACCATGCAAATGAGACCGGCATACCCCCTCCCACTCAATACGACATTTACCCTGTGCTTTATCAGCTTGCGCCCATAAGAAGTTTCGAAAAATTGCTTCTATATCATGAACCACCCCTGATGGGAGTAGATACACCCTCATCCAATATAATTGCATAGACTGCAAAACCGATTGGATAAGTTGGCATCGTCCCCCAAACGATAAGTTACCGTTAGGTACGCGTCGGGACCGGGTACCCCTAATTGCCAGATACCTAGAACTGAAACTGTCGAATACCCGTTGTTTTTTATAAGAAAAATATTTATATATTTAATAAAACTAAAAATTACCTTTTAGGGTAAACTTAATACATAGCATCAAGACTTAATGCGAAGTATTATAGAAGTCTTTTTGCATTAAGACTCAAGAATTTCATCATTTGTTGTATTTATTACTGTAAGAGTTTAAGCAATTTTGCATCAAGACTTGACGTACATTTTTAATTTTGACATTTTTAAATACATTTTTACCAGATTAGTTTTTACCATTTGTCACATTTAAGTTGGTACTTTGTAGTTTGACATTTAATTTTATTAATCATAAAAAATATACATAAATGCATTTACACCTAAAACCTTGTAATTACAATAATTACAGTTTTAAAACATACCTTGGTTATTCTTCTAGAATACTTTTACAATCAACATGATAGAATGGGGTCTAATAACCATATTGGAGCATACAGATCTTTTGTGTGACCTTATAAATTTACATACTCAATGGGAGTATAACTATGTGGCACGTATCGTGAGCATATAGAAACTTACACAAACAATTCGGGTTCCGCGGCTTAGTTAATCCATGGTCATGGTGAAGGCCCAGAGACATTTTGATCTATCAGTGGCTCAAACGTCCGAGAATGGCCAACGGCTGAAAGTGCATGTTCTTTTCCCCGATATGTGGCCCAAGTCACGATATATAACCCCATTATGATAAAAGATCCTCCTAAAATGCTGTTTACAAATGCAAGGTAACAATCAAATACAAATATAGTAGTTTCCCCCACGCTCTTTCCAAGCCTTGGAAGGTCCGACAAAATTTTTAACGGTCCTAACCAGGCCTCCAAAGCAAGATGATCAAAATGAATAACAAACTTTCTCCCCAAATCCCTTGTCCCCTACGTGTCCATCAATTATATATTAATTTAGAAGAAATAATAAAAAGATCAAATAAATATAATTTATATTACAAAACCAATGGCATGCATGACCAGGGGCATTAGAATCAGGGGCGGAGCTAGGATAACATTATCTTCAAATAGCATACTTGATTCATCGATGGGCTATTAATGAAAGTTCACTTCAACTTAATGCCAAATAAGGCCTCATGCAACAAGTAGTTAACCTCATTGTATTGGACGACTTATTCCGTAAAGTAGCAACAAAAATTTGCATCTCCGTCAAGAACAGACCCAGTTAAGAGCATACGATCGCCTGTGCTACCGTATTTTGTTAAAACGTTTACGGTTATGAAGAGTGCCATCATATTAATTGTTGTGTGTCACTGTATATATTTTGAAACTACGAGGACAAGTTTTTTTGGTAGAGTTGATTTGCAAGGCCACCCCAGACTCGAGTTCGAAACCTATTAGTGTCGTTTTCTTGGTCAAATGGTACCACTTTTTGAAAAAATTTCCCTATAATTATTTAGTATAGTAGATTATGGGTCCGTCCCCAATCCGAGTATTCCCTGCCTAATCGGAGTACTCGCTACAAGAGGGTTGGCCGCCCAAGTACCACCTAGCGAGTTTTGCAACCTTGGTTGGTGGGGGGTAAGGGCACATCCAGCATATAACTCAAACCACCAAGCTAACAAATCTATAGTAATGAAAACAATTAAGAAGTGAGGAGGGGCAAATGCCCTCTGTGGGGTTACATGGTGGCTCCGCCATTTTCACGTGATTGATGGAACAGGAGGAAACAGGGGATTTGGCGACAACATGTCTTTATTCGGTCAAATCCGTGTTGTATTTGTATTGTTATTGCTTATTTAGATCCAACTTTCCAACAGTTATCTTCTCTTAGCTCTTTCACACTTTGACAAACTGAGGATTTTCAACCAAAAAAATTGCTCCATGCTTTTTTAGATAGGGGTCAAGTTTGCGTGCATCATAACCCGATAAATGGACATACTAGGCCTGTTTGGTTTTTCTTATGTTCTTTTCTCCTAGAGGAGCAAGAATGATAGAAAATTAAACACATACTCGCTTTCAAAGTGAATAGCTTTTCAAACCATCTTTTTTTTGGCAAACAAACCATCGTTCTCATGTCAACACAAAAAAAGAAAACCACTGCAATTTGCAATATCAAGTAATTTTGGACAATAAGTGTTGAGCACCATGGTTCATATACATTTCCACAATTTGTCCGAAGTATGGAGTTCTTTTTGTATTTTCACAAGAACGATTGTTTGTTTTTTTTTTTGGAAGAGGTAACCCAGACCACATTGGGCCCAGACTAATCCTCGGCAATTTTGGGCCGAAGCCCGACTGCTAAAGCATGCAGCCCGGGGTCGAAGCCCCCGTACCTCCAGAATGCGTCCCCCAGGGCTCGAACTCGGGTTCACCACTATGTAGTGCCCAAGCCTTACCACTAGGCTAACACTCCTTTGGTAAGAATGATTGTTTGCTTGTAGCAAGAAACGAACTAAGCCCGACAATTAGAAAAATTAACCCATTTGAAACGTGTACATGTTTGCATAGTGACAAGATGGACCTAGCAATCAAATGTGGATGGTGAAAAACATAACATACCTTCCCAAATATATCGGGCTTCCGAGGAATATTCTTGACAAAATAGCAGATGCAGCAGGTTGAAGTGGCATGTAAAGAGCAACCAAAGCAGGTCCCAAGATGTTGTTGCCCCATGTCAGAAGTCCATAATTCAATGCAGATGCAACAATCCCCTGAAAAAGAAACCATAAAGAGCATGTAGAAACCAAACTGAACAAACTCACTAAATCCCACACAGAGGTAGGGTCTTAGGATGGTGAGATGTAATCAGGACCCCAACTTGTAACACATAAAGTTAGAAAAAGAAAGAAAGAGAGCAAGTTGCAGGTGAGAGCGTGTGCAATCAAGCAACAGATCATGTATATTATATATAAATTGCTATTGGATAGTATGGAGTTTGTGAAGCAAAGCGTCCGGAAGACGAGTTAAAAGATGTCACACGGACGCATAGAAACATAAGTATGTTGAGATAAAGACATAAAGGCGTAATGTATGCAAGAAGGAGATATTGAAGTATGGTTTCTTGTTAACATTGTTTTGAGTTTTCAGAGTTGTTCCTGGAAAATAATAATAAACTGGGTATATATGTGCAAATGTTTTTTAATATATGAATATGTTTTGGAGGGAAAAGATTTATATATGTAAATCTTGACTTAGCACTTATGTTTTTATAAAAGTTCTATACTTTCCAAAATTAACAGGAGGAATATTTCAGTTCTTGATGAGTGGTTGAAGGTGCTGTTCAGTGTTTCAGCAGCTGATGCTGATGTTGTTGGCCAGTGATACTCCTTGATGACAGTTAGCAGAAACAGTTATTTGGTCGGTTTTGCTTGGCGGGAAATTAATTGTTGGCAGTTAATTTTGCACCTATATATTACCCATTTATATCAAGTTGTATGATACCTTTTTATCAATTTATATTATCTCATACTTCAAGATTTACGACGTTCATAGTTTGTGCTATGTACACTGCCTAAAACTCTATCTAAGGACTATCGGTGATTCCTGCGAAGAATTTAGTCTGGTAACCATCAGGGGGTGTTCGGTTGACAGAATGGGATTTGGTGGAATTGGAATCAGCTGACCAATGGCTCTGCTTATTACTATAGGCTACCAGAAATTTTATTGGATACAACCTAACTTTTGAGATGATATCGAAGAACACTTGGATACTATTAAAATTAGAGGAGATTTCAACAATTAACATGAGATAAAGTGACGCAGATTGTCCAGATAAGAACTTTTATATGTTACTGAATTTTCGAAAGTTAAACCTAGTCATCAAATCTTAACAACCAGCAAAAAATGTCATATTAAACAATGGTTGTGTTATTGCTAGTCTTTTAGCATCTCCTCAAATATATTTATCCGGTGCCTAACATTTTAAACATTAGCTATATTTTCATGCAGGTCAAGGAGAGCAAAAATGTCCTAGCAATATATATATATATATATATACCGCTGCTCTACTAATTTAGAAAACTAATATGTTTTCATGAATAGAAAGGAAAAATATGTGATTGCTATTTGATCAAAGAAAAGAAGATTGCAAAGCAGAGTAGATATCTTTTACTAACACAGCAAAGCACATCATACTTTGTTCCCAGAATTAAACAAGCACACAAAGCATTTCAAACATCCATATGTCATATCAAACTTGTTTGGCTTAAAAGAAAAGGCATGTAAGCTGAGAAGTTGCATCCAATGCGATGACTACGAAAAAGATGCTTACTGAATAAATTACTGCCAAAACCTCAGATTGTGTCAAATTCCAGTTTGTTGACTCGTAGTTCATGGTAACTGCTGTAGCTACCATAAAGAGAGTACCGAAAAAGTATGAATACGCTGTAACGGATAGATTTGCAGAATACATGGTCAACACTGGAGCCTGAAGATTTCAATGCAACAATCAAACTTCAAGCATTTAAAAGCAGATAATATGGTACAAATATCTTATCCCCAAAATAATTAATAGGAAAAGCTGTATGTGACCCTTGTCACATGAAGTTCATAGGTTGCTTTCAGAAAGTTAGCACATTTAGATAAGTTTTCTAATTAAAGGTTGCTTATTAGAATTGATGTTGTTGTATGTTTATTCAAATATACAATTGAATACCTGAATGGCTAGATAGGCTGCCATGCACATGCAGTTCGCTATTAAACAAAGGACACCAAGGTGCCAGTTATCAATCCCGAAACTCGCAAAACTAGAGAGAATCCATCCAGCAGGCTCTGGTTGACCACTTGCACTTATTTCATAATTTAGGCTAGGTACATTGTCCACATGCCCCAGAAGAGCCGGTCCTCGGTACAGAACTATTAAGATGGCACCAGAAACGCAAACAAGGGTGCCTCCAACCTTTGCCTGACCTTCGATCTTGAGCACATTCACTGTTTCTATACTGCATGTACATCATCATCCCATATGAAGTTGACATATAAATTTTTGCCGTAGATAGATACCGCGCTCCTTCCACGAAGTAGACATATAAAGGTGCTTTACGAAATCATGCATATTGTTCTGGCCAGTGTTACCGAATGAATACAGAGGTCACAAACGGGTATGCTGCAAGGTATATGATACTAGTGTGTGGTAGTGGGGAAATATCATTTGTTAGGCTAATCGGGTACATGATGCATTAAATACTTAGGCTATGTTTGGCAAACTAGCTGATAAGCTAATTGTTGACTGATAAACTACCTAGTAGCTGATAAGCTAGCTTATGAACAAATTATGTTTAGCAAAAACTAGCTTATGGGTATGTAAAATGACCAAAAAGGGTATATTGGGATATAATAATTAATATTAATAAGAGTATAATTGGAAAAAGCTTCAAAAAGCTACATCCAAGTAGCTTATTAAAAAGCTAGCTTATAAGCTACTTTTTGTCCATCCAAACATGTACACAAAAAATAAGCTAGCTTATAAGCTACTTTGTTTGTGCTTACCAAACAATGCCTTAGTGATGATGCATTATGGATATCATACATAAACATATATGCATGTAAATACATGATGCATACATACATAAATACATGTATACACATATCTTGTTATTATTTACACACACACATGCATGTTATTCAGATAAACTAATTTTTGTAAGACGGAATAGAACAAACATAACTTTTTTAAATGTATAAGATATTATTAATTTATATATGTAAATACCTACACATGTGTAGCATCTACTTCAATCATCTTATGAATATGAATTGAAGTTGAAAATCCATATGGGTAATCTCTTTCTTTTCAAGGAAAGTATGTGTCAACCTTTAAAAATGCTACATAAGAAATAAATTATTTAACAATTAAAGAGGTGGCTGCAATTCTTTTCAAAACAGAAATAGGAAAGTAAGAGGATATCACCTCTCTCCCATGAGGAACAAATGCCTAACAAATTTGAAGGTCCCAATGAAAGAAGAATCCCTAAACAGTCTTGTGTTCTAATAAGAATTTTTCCAGTTTAACAGTTTTCTCCTCTGCTGTGCATCTTTCAACAGGATTGATTAAGCAACAGTTTGGTGTACAAAGTACAAACACACGAAGTTTTGGATCATAAGATCTGGATTTTGGTGAAGTTGTAGTAGGAGTGACTAATTTACAACTAGTTCTGAGTGCATATACGCATTTTAATCTAAAGTATGATTAACTTTATCAAAAAATACAAGTAAAAAAGAAAAAATCAGTTGAGCTTACCCCATTATTGCAGCAAGTAGAAATGTGAAGACAGGAATTGCAGGTTGAATGGCTGCAGCATATGTTGGATTTGTGTAGCCAAGACCAACAAGAAACAAAAGCTGATTCCCAAATATCCTAATAAAGTTCAAGATAAAAGAAAATTATAAGTAAAACTAGAGTTCTTCTTTCGCATGCTAAATAAATCTTGCAAACTAACCCATTCAAAACAAATCAACCCATTTCACCCATCATTTTCAACTTGAGTTGTTAAGGATCAAAACAAATCAACTAATTAGTCAAATGGGTTGATTACTTTAAGAAAATAATTATTTTTATTATGGATCAAACCAGTAGTAAATATTATTGAAAAACCCAAACCTGCGATTCATTGTATCAATAACATTTTTATTTACTTATCTGTTACTTCACTTTCCTCCACCTATTTGTTATGCAACCAACCTAGCCCCCCCCCCCCTCTCCAAAGAAAAAGAAAAAATAACCCATTTGACCATTCTAAAAGATTGCGCATTTGACCCTGATAACGTTGGTTGCAACGGGTTTAACACACCAACATGAGTCAGCTTTTGTGTGTTTTCAAGTGGAATTGGTGTTGGTTCTAAACATCTATTGCAAGTATCATGTAGGTAGACAAGAAGATGAGAATGGAAGAAAATGCTCTCTTTAGCATTCAATATCACATCCCAAAGCATCAAAGTCATTGGACCACATGAAGAGGGCCAAAAAGTCAAGAGAACAGTCCACGCCACTTACATGCCACCTCTAGGTGGCATGAAACTGGCATCCTTTGTATTGAGAGTAAATTGATACTGAGAAGGGGTAACAAGCAACATATGCAAATTTTAGCCTTGGTAGGGCTTGGAAAGATCATATTGCACACCAGACAAAAATTTGTGGCATGAAGATGAATATCTAAGACAGAGGCAACTCAAAGGTATCAGAAAAACACTTCAATGGGGGATCTGGAAGGAAGCTTGAAGAGTAACCATGGGATTTCATCGTAGGAAAGGAAGATTTACTTTTGTTGTATTTGTGAGAGAAACCTTGAATGCTTTTCGTATCCCTTTGATTTATGTTGTGTTTTCTTTCACATTCAACATGAACTAAACATTTTGAGGGAAAGACGAGTTTTAGATTTATGTTTTGTATCCTTGATGTTTTTATCGTTATTAACTTAAAAACGTGTTGATCGAGTTTATAAATTCTGAATTTAAAGCTTTGTTTGATTGATCACTTGGCAATGATGTTCTGATTGTGATTTCCTTTGAGAAAAGAGCTGTTGCAATTAGATTATTGAAGATTTATTAACCTATGTGAGAAACCGGATAGAGATATCCCAATTAAAAACCCACTGAGTTTAAAACATTCCTTTGCTTCATGATTTTCTTGTTATGTGTGTTAGTTGAGACTTTATAACATGTATACCTGGTAAATAATCTTTGCTTCAACTTGAGAGCGGGTAGTGAGTAAAGTTGCATTTGTTACTTTCAATCACTATCTTTTAGTAATGATCTGTAAACTGAGAAGTGTACTTACAGAAACCAAATGTAGTTCGACTCCCAACTGCTTCCTAATTTGAATTAAATCCAGTTCTTTGTGTTGTATTTCTGATAGTTTCAGTGGTATTACCGTATTAGTTATTTAGATAATCACCAATCTACTATTTGATCATCCAGTTAGTAGTTGTAACTGTTGTGGTACTTAATCCCTTAGTTCCTTGGATTCGGTACTCATGTGTGTCACATATTACTTGATTCAACAGCGTACATTTGTAGTTAAAGAAAGTGTGCTAAAATCCTTATCAGGCCCATACTTGTTGACATTGTGTCCTATTAACTAATTCAATCAAACAAGACCATTTTGCCACATCTAATGATAAATCTAATTATCATGGGACAAGTACAAACAAATATGAATGACAACTTTGGATATTATAGACTTACCCAGTCAACCCAAGAAAGAAGAAATACATAAGAAAGCGCCTAGTCATAGCTGGCCTGATTCTCCTACAAACAACAAAAAAACAAACCAACTTTAGTTTCACACATTTCTCAGATGATACAAGTAGCATTTACTGGTCAATATATGATGAAATGGTTACTTCCTCAACAAGAATATTGTTTTATGTACACCAATTAACATATTTGACTTTATGGTGATGATAATAATCACTTTATCAGCATACTTACACTTCAACCATCAAGATTCTAAATGTTGATTGGGCTGATAAGCCATCTCCAACCATTGTTCACCGTGTGTGGAAGTTGGCATAAAATTTTAAACAAGAACCATATCCGAAACGCCATAATTTGAGAATCGAAATAGCATCAGCCACAAGAATAAAAACAACAATAGCAAGGGGCCTCCATAATTAGTTGGTTTTGGCTAGAAATGAAACAGAGAAACTATAGAACATGCAAACCCACTATAAATGCAAATAGGTAAATCACTACGGTATATGATATCATCAACAAAGAGTCAAAGAGCATACAGCATTGTATATGATCTTGCAAGCCTTTTGTGAGCTACATCATAACTAAATGGAAGAGACAAGGATCCAAGGATAACCTGTGGTGTAAACCTAATAAGGAAAGCACATGTATCATGTTTACATGCTTTCATACTTATTATCAGTTTATCACAGTCATACATGTTTTTAATCACATTAACATACATTGTCAAGAATTCCTTCTCACAAAACCATCATATCACCTCTCTTTGTCTCTCAACACCCTATCATATCATGTCTTTTCTAGATCAACAAACTCCATATGCAAGTTGTCTAATGAACAGTTATAAACTTGCTCCTATAGTTTTCTTTTTAGAGATCAAAAAAGCTTACAGTTGGTAATATTCCTATATCTCACAAACCCATCGTATTGTTTTAAGCAGGACAATAACAATCAAGCAATTCCATTGAGGCTCTCCAAGCCTCCAAATGAAATATTTAGCCGGATGTGTTTAACTACTTTCATCTTTCTTAGTGCTTATTTAACTTCCAACACTAATTCTATCTACAACCTCCTGTTAGCACTTAGCATGACCAATAGTCATTTCCTCAATGATCCCTCAATATCTCCATTCAACAACTTATCAAAATAATCTCATCATCTTTAACTAAAAGTCAGATGAGACTTAAGCCACTTGTATATGTCCTTGTTTTCCCCCTCTTGTATCTCTACAATATTGTACAATTCTTTGTATTTTTACCTCTGGCTTCTGTTACTCTTTTCTTGCCTTTCTTCTTTGCTAGTTTATACACAGTTTTACACATAAAAAATTTACAGAACAATTGATTTGAGGAACTTAAACATTCCCAGAGATCTTCGATCCAGCAACAAATTTAACTTTCAAAGGTCCAAATTCCCCAAAGGACTCTAAATGGACAACTGTTAATTAGTACTGGTATTTTTACCAAAAATAAGATAAATTCCACAATTGTTCATGAAGATTATAAGCTAGCTTTCTAAAAAGCTAAGGAGAGTAGCATCTAGTGACTTATGAGAGATTTTCTTTTAATTTCAAATATACCCTTGCTACTTTTTATACATGTCTTTTTTTTGTCATTGTACGGTCATAAGCTACCTTATCAGCTAGAAGCTAGAGGACTTTGTACCATCCATTCCGGTGTGTTTTTGCCAAAAGCATCTTATTCATCTGCTAGCTTATTTGTCATCAACTACCTATGACAACCTTATCGGCTAATTTTTGCCAACCGCATCTTATTCATCAGCTAGCTTACCAGTCATCAGCTACCTATGACTACCTTATCGGCTAATTTTTGCCAAACGCTATCTTATTCAACGGCTAGCTTATCAGTCATCAGCTAGTTTGCCGAACATAGCATAAACATAACAGAAATCATTAATTCAATCCAACACAAGATAGAATAATAAGACAATTGATTCTGAAGGAAAAAGAAATAGAGAAGGTTGACTAACTTTTCACGGAAATAGGCAATGGGAGCGAGGATAGAGATGGCGATGAGATCACGATAGACGCAGAAAACAATCTCGTTGACTCCATCATTCAAAGCTACTTTGGTGATTACATGATATCCTCCATATAACAACTGAACCAACGCCATTGCTGCGTGTGCCTTCCATGCTTCTCCACCACCACCACCGCCACCGCCACCGCCAACGGCCATCCACAAATTTGGGGAATTAGTAGGTTCGAAAAATGTTTGATGAATTCTGAAGGTGGTTTGATAGGGTCAATAGCTATTGTCCATTTCCATAATTCCATTAAACAAAGATTCTCTGGTGGCAAGTGGGACCCACCCCAAACTACATTTTTGGACCAAACCTATTTTATTTATGGTCAATTTGTAGGTCCATTAAAAAAATCCAATTAGCTCAAAGGCTGAACATGCTATCTTATCATGTTTTTGGCAACAATGCCTAAATATTTATATTGTATTTTCCCAATTCCACTTGTTGATTTTAGTGGTTGGTATATATTGGATTATTGGTACAGTTTTATATAGGGACGTAAACTAGTCGAATTTTTATCGAGTAATTCGAGCTCGAGCTCGCTCGTTTGATTCGAACTTTATCAAGTTTGAGTTCGAGCTTAAGCCTAAAAAACAAGTTCGAATATTTAACGAGTTAAGCTCGAGCTTTTAAGAGTTTGACTTAAGTTCTTATCAAGCTTTTCGAGCTTTGTATAGCATATATATATATATATATAAATATAGTATTCAGTTTCATATCGATTGGAGTTTTTTTTTTGACTGATTCATACAATTTTCATCTGGAACTTCGGTACTTTGCAATGGACGGATTGGGTGAGTACTCAGACATGCATATGATTGAAGAACTTATTGAAGAAGGCGATGAAGATGATGATTCATATGCCACATAATGAATTTACACCTGAAGTTAATGGTAGCAATACAACAAGTGCAGGCAATTAATTTTAGGTGGTTTCATAGTTCAATATGAATGTTTTGATGCAAATTGATGATGTTCAAATCTTCATGTTTTTTAAGGAGAAAACCATGAAACCTCGATTTCATATCATCGTTGCACACCATTAACACTTGCTGTCGGAGAAACTATTAATTTCATACCACCGTTTCACATCTCCGTTTTCCGTTTAATGATTTTCCAGAACCAGTTTCACACCACCGTTTTCTGTTTCATGAATTTTTCAGAAACAGTTTCACTCCACCTTTTTTCGTTTCATGATTTTTCCAGAAATTGTGAAACTTGCTTCGGAGAAACTATTAGTTTCATGATTTTTCCAGAACCAGTTTCACACCACCGTTTTCCGTTTCATAAAACTCGGTCTATTATCATTCAATACAATGTGAAACTATTAATTTCATACCTTCCTTTTTGAAATCCGAAAATGCAAATTCCACGACTGCCCTCCTCTAAAATATGTTTATACCAGCGTCAGGGGCGGAGCCAGGATTGGGTTTGAGGGGGAGCATTAGTTATAAATGAATAAAATAGATGGCGAGCCACCATTGTTTATCTTTTTATTAAATACTTAATTATTCGTGGTTGTTTAATGTTGTGATTAAACTGAAATCTAGCCTTAGCAAATGGGTCATTCTAAAATCGATTCCGTTAAAACAATTACCAAAAGAGCACTACTAGAGAAGTAACAAATGGATTGCGCTGTAGAAGCGGGTTTGGTCTACACGTTATAAAAATAAAAAGTACAGTTTATTAGAAATAAAAACATATTGGTTTGGTCACACACTAGTTTTTATGATTTAGTTTAGTGTAAAGAGCTTTTGTTATTTCAACACAATTTTCAAACCCCGTAAACTAATGTAAATTTTATTAATATTGATAATTAGCTTGACCATTATTGATCGATTAAAATTTATATATTTATGATTTCATTAGAATTTGTACTTTAAATTGGAATAATTGTCTTGGCTTTATAAATTTTATAACATTTAGATTATTTTAAGTTATAATATTCGTTTTCAAAAATTGAGTCATTTGAAAATCTCACTAAAATACGGGGGCTGTAAATAAAATTTCAACACACATACCAATTTATCATCTTGACCAATGAGTTAATGACCTTGATCCCATTCTATATGTGATCAATATTTTTTTTAAGATTTGAGGGGGAGCCATGGCAATCTCTGGTTACCATGTGCCTCCGCCCCTGACCAGCGTGCCATTAAAAGTTCACAATATTACAAAACTGCCACCGCTTCAATCTTGACCATCAAATCAGATAAGGGACGGCTAAGATGGGTTCACATAGTTTACAAGCTTTTTATGGTTTACATTTGAAACCCCCTCTATATATATATATATATATATATATATATATATATATATATATTCAATTATTACTTTATTAGGCCGCCGCGCCTCAATCGGGTACCCCCAATCGGTTTGATTAAGCCGTTGCAAAATAGACGTTAGCCCCCCCCCCCCTCTCTGTTTTCTCTCTATCTCTCTCTTCTTTCTCTCTCTTATTTAATTTTTTTTTTTGATGGAGTGGGTTGTAGTGGGTCGACAGTGGATGGATTCGGTAGTTTTGGGTAAAATTGTAAAAAACTGATGTGACGTTGATGTGGCAATTGGGTAGTGTGGATTGCAGTGGGTCGACAGCGGATGACCTTATATATTATGTACATATAAGGGGCATCTATCAAATATGTATCTTTTGAGCTTTTCGAGCCGAGCTCAAGCTCGGCTCAACTCGTTTACACCCCTAGTTTTATATTAACATTTCAAAAGCTAAAATTATAAATTCATTAATAAAACTTGATTTCTAAATAAGTGTATAAAAGCATGTTGTCCACACAAGTGAATGACAATATGTAGTCCAAATAGGTGAATAACAATGTGAAGTTGTCTGAATACGTACGTAACAGTAGGTTGTCCTACATAAAATAATACAAGCCAAACATTAAGATAATGTATTTAGACTATAAGACATATGCAATAATACAAGCCAAGCATTAAGATAATGTATTTAGACTATAAGACATATGATTGCAGTTTATGGTGCTTGTGTGGCCACATCTATATATTTTTATATAATTTTTTAATGATTACAAACAAAAGAAATGTTTAATAGATTAACAATTTTACTTGATGTACATATTTATAAAATATTAAGAATCAAGTCAAGAACTGGTTTCGATCAAATAATCCATGAATGTCGTTATCTCGGGAAATATACCGCATTTACCTTGAGAATCATGCTAAAAGACTAAAGTTGAAGATTGCAATTCTCCGCCGCATTTACCTTTGTATTTTTCTATTTTATTTTGCTTTGTTTTTTTTTTTTTTTTTGTTATTCTCTTTCAAACCCTAAAATATGTAAATAAGTCTTTAACTTCATTATAGTATTCGTTTTTTTTATCATATAGTATTTGTTGAAACATAATAACGATTTTTATTATAGTAAGAGTAAACTACAATTTTGGTCCCTGTGGTTTAGTGATTTTTCTGAAAGTGGTCCTTAAGGTTTAATAATTTAAGAAATGGTATCTGTGGTTTTAATTTTGCTTTGAAAGTGGTCCTTGGCCACTAACGACGTTAAAAGACTTCGTTAGTGCCAGGGGTATTTTCGTCCATTCCTGTTTTATCTCCCTTTTTGTACTATTCTTTTGTTTTTCTTATATATTGTAAAAACAATAAAACTTTATGGAGCTAAATGTAATTAACTTATATATATATATATATCTGTGTGTGTTATATGTATGTGTATATATATATCTGTGTGTATGTATATAGATGTATATATATGTGTGTATGTTTTATATATATATGTATGTATCTATATGTTATATATATACACATCTGTGTGTGTATGTTTATATATGTATAATTAAAGAATTTTCTTTCATCTTCTCCGGCGAGTCTCCGGCCAGTCTCCGGTCATCTTCTCCGACGAGTTCCGGTGAGTCTCCATCATCTTCTCCGGTGAGTCTCCGGCCATCTTCTCCGGCGAGTCTTCTCCGACGACATTCTTTCATCTTCTCCGGCAACCAATAACACATTTCATACAAACACACTAAAAATAAACCATTTTTACCAATAAATCAACACCACAAATACATATATATGTGTATATATATCACAAATCTATGATAGTGGTTAGTATGTGTTGATTAATCCAAACACAGAAATATATATATATATATATATTGTAGTTTAATCTATACATATTTATATATACATATATATAACATACACATGGATGGAGGAATAATCAAATAAAAACCAATTTTTTTGTAAAAACTTTAGGAATAATCTAGACCATTAAAATTTTTTAATCAAAGGTTATTAATACTAGAGGACCATGATAACAATTCCTTAATCTTTTATGATGCCACACTAGATTATAACCCATAAGGGTAATTTAGACATTTTGGTATTTTAATTTATAATTAAACAATTAAAAGAAAAGGCAACTTTCTTTCCCTTCATTGTCTTCCTCGTTTCCCCCCCCCCCCCACCAATCACACACCTCCTTCCCTCTATACACCACAACCTCCATTGATGCCTCCAAGCTCATCATCTTGTTTCTCCAAAACCCAAAATGAAAAAAGAAAAAAAACCCACCAAAATCGCATCAATATTATCCAAATCTACAATCGTTTTCCATCTCTACCACCGGACCTCACCACCAACCACCGTCGCCGGTGTTCCACCGCCACCGCCGCCGCCGCTACCGTCTACCACTACCACCGCCGCTGCCGTCTTTCAGATCTGGTTACCAAACAAAATCCGATGATCTGGTAAGTTTTTTCTATTTCTATCGAAAACCCCCAATTTCTAGGGTTATTGAGTTTTTTTTTTCAAAATTAGGTTTGTTTGATTCAATTTTAGAGATTGTTGTTTCATAAATGTTGTTTGTAATCTTGATTTGTGCAACATATCTAAATAATAACATTTTTTATGAAGATTTTAGGAAATCATTACTGGAAAATAAGAGTTTTTTAAGTTTTGTTCTTGAAAGTTCATAATGTGTTCTTGAAGGTTCATCATGTGATCTATGAAGGTTCATCATATTCTTGAAGGCTGAAGTGGATGATGATGTGAAGATTCATTAGATGAATTTAAATGTAAAAATACATTTGTTTGTATTCATTTGGTGAATCTAGTTGTAAACAGATATTTAGTTTTGTATTCATTAGGTGAATACAAATGTAAATAGACATTTTGTTTTGTATTTATAAGATGAATGAATTTATATGATTTTCATTTGGTGAATATGAATATTCATATGGTGAATATGAATATTCATATGATGAATATGATATGGTGAATTTGAATATTCATCTAGTGAATATGAATATTCATATGGTGAATATGATAGTGAATTTATATAATATTTGGTGAATATGAATATTCATAAGATGAATATGAATATTCATATGGTGAATATATGATGAATATGATATGGGAAATATGAATATTTATATGGTGAATATGAATATTCATATGGTGAATATATGATGAATATGATATGAGAAATATGAATATTCATATGGTGAATATATGATAAATATTCATATGGTGGATATTCATATGATGAATAAACTGCGATTTTTAGATCAAGGGCTTAGATTATTCCTCAAGTTTTTACAAAAAAAAATGAATATATATATATATATTTTGTAAAAACCACATATTTTGTAAAAACCTCTTATTTTGTAAAAACTTCAGGAATAATCTAAAATGACGATCATGCCCTTTTTAGATCAAAGGCTTAGATTGGTCCTATAATTTTACAAAAAAAAAGGTTTTTCCTTGAAGGCCCCTCTATGGATGTGTGTGTATATATATATATATATATATATAAGTAGCTGCAGATCAATCACCATAGAAATAAATAAATAAATAAATAAAACCAGAAACAAGTTTCTGGTGGAAAGAGTGAAAGAATCAAGCATATATATTCTTTGAAACGTTAGAAGAGCATCTCCACAGATTTCATAAACCACAAGGAACCATAATTGAAAATTTTCAATCTTTCTGCTTGTTTTTTTGAAGGGTTATTGATTAGATAAAATTGGGGATGAAATCATGGGCTCAACTTGATCTAATTTCAGATCATGTAGTGGCATGAAAGAGGCAGTTCACCCTCGAAATACCGTCGGTCTCTCTCGCCGGAGCCTCTTCCATTTTCTCCGAGCATGTTTCCCCAATTAATGGTTTTCATTCATGGAGGAGATGTGTTGTGTGTATATAAATATAAGTTTGTTTGTATGTATATATACTAGAAACGTACCCGCGCGCGTTGCAGCGCAAAGTATGTATCAATTACCCGATTTTTATATACATCATTGTAAACATCAATTTAATTATATGTGTTCAATCAGTTAACCTCTTAATGGTTTATTGAATAGTCAATCTCGAAAATTGAAATAAAATTATTACCTTTATATAATAGAATATATAATATAATTGCATAAAAAATATTAAATATTGGGCTCATTTCGAAGGTATTGACGAGACGATGATGATGGTATAATTTGTAAAAAAAACATAATTTTAATATATTTTAGTTCATAATATATGATTATTTAGATTATATGATAAGGGTTTAAAATAGAAAATGAAAAAGTAAAGGACTAAAATAAGATTTAATAACTAACTATGGGGTACAAAGTGTAAATGTGTAAAACAATTGTTGAACAAAAAAATCGTTAAATTGAGTTATTCTCTTTTATATGTAGTATAGATACACATACATAGGTCTGTGTGTTGTGTGTGTATAAATATAAGTCTTCATCTCTACCCTTCCATTTTCCGGCGACCCACTTCTGTGATACACGTTTACATATACAACTAATTACATAATTAGTCCCAATAATTTGATGACTTTTTTGAAAAACAAGAAAACAAAAGAAAAGTACAAAAAGGGGGACAAAAACATGAAGGGACGAAAATACCCCTGGCACTAACGAAGTCTTTTAACGTCGTTAGTGGCCAGGGACCACTTTCAAAGCAAAATTAAAACCACAGACACCATTTCTTGAATTATTAAACCTTAAGGACCACTTTCAAAAAAATCGCTAAACCACAGGGACCAAAATTGTAGTTTACTCTTATAGTAAAAAAAAATAATTACTAGTTAGTCTTGAAAATAATATATGTTGCTAAAGCTTTTTAAAAGATAAATTAATTATTTTAGTTATTTTTAAATACCAATAATATCTTCTATCTATTTTTTAAAATTATTAAAATAGCCATAAATTCTCCAAAGTCAAATTTCTAATTAGCGAATCTCAAATAAGCCCAAAATTCGAATATCTCTTAACGAGAATTCCCCAATAACTAAAAGCCACAAAAAAGAAATCCATAGTTGGCTTAAGTCCCATCTAAATTTTAGTGGCTTATATATGAAAACAAGGACATATACAAATGGGCTTAAGCATCAAGGTAACATATATAAGGCCATCCTTAGCCCACCGGTGGGGAGGCCGGTACCGCTACCGGCACCGGCGGTAACACCGCCGCGGGTGACTGGTAGGGTATCGGCAGTGGAGGCGGTCGGTACCCCCACACCGGCCCAAAATGGAGACGTTACCTACCCTCCCCCCGCCCCCCAAACGGCTATTTCTCAACGGCTTCTTTTTTTTTAACTTTTTCTTTACAAACTATATATACACAAACAATTACCAAACATTTTTTTCACCTCTCTACTCTATACTCCTTTCTACTCTCTACTCTCTCCTACTCTCTACTCTCTCCTACTCTCTACTCTTTTCTACTCTCTATTTTTTTTAATCTCTTCCATGGATAAACACGGCTCCGGTTCCGGCTCGAGGCGTACTAATCCGAGACCGACTTCCCAAACGTCTCAAACGCCTCCCCCAACGGGTGTCTATCGACCCCAAATGATGAGCCCGGGTTGGGGGTACCCGCAAACCCCGGGTGTCATTCCGTATGATTGGGCTTATGCGCATTTGATTGCGCAACATTCACATGGTACGGTACCCCAATCTTCCGGTGAGCAACACGTCAACCCATCGCCGCCGGGAGTGTGGGATATACGAGACGACGTGTAACAACTGTATTTTACCCAAGTCCACTCCGAGCCTTTGCGATGCTCCCATTGGACCTTGACTATTCCGACCTCCTTGTTCCTCAAAGTCTTGGTCTTTCGCTCCAAGACTGCAACTGGTTTCTCCACATAGTTCAGTCGTTCGTCTACCTGAATGTCGTCGATTGGTACGTGAGCTGACTCGTCCGCTAGGCACTTCCGAAGCTGCGAAACATGGAAAGTGTTATGTATCTGACTGAGCTCTGGCGGTAACTCAAGCCGATACGCAACCTTTCCCACACGTGCCACTATCTCGAATGGTCCAATGAATCTCGGACCTAGCTTGCCTCGCTTTCGGAAGCGTATCACCCCTTTCCAAGGCGATACCTTCAAAAGTACTTTATCGCCCACATTAAACTCTAAGTCTGATCGCCTCTTATCCGCATAGCTCTTTTGACGACTCTGAGCTGCCCTCAGCCTATCCCGAATCAACTGAATACCCTCGGTCGTTTTCTGCACAATTTCGGTACTCCCGAGCTCTCTCTGCCCGACCTCTCCCCAACACACGGGAGTCCTACACCGTCTCCCGTAGAGCATCTCGTAAGGAGGCATACCAATACTAGCGTGGAAGCTATTATTGTATGAGAACTCTACCAAAGGAAGATGAGAGTCCCAACTCCCTCCGAAATCGAGCACACAAGCCCGTAGCATATCCTCAAGAGTCCGAATGGTCCTTTCGCTTTGACCATCCGTCTGTGGATGAAAAGCCGTGCTGAACTGAAGTCTCGTACCCAAGTCGTCATGAAATCTGCTCCAAAACCGGGATGTGAATCGTACATCTCGGTCAGAGATCACCGTCACAGGTACTCCGTGCCTTGCTACTATCTCTCGGACATAAATGTCCGCTAATTCCTCCGAAGATGAAGCCTCCTTGATCGCTATGAAATGGGCACTCTTCGTCAGTCTGTCCACAACCACCCAGATGGCATCATGTCTCCTCACTGTCCTCGGCAATCCAGTAACCAGATCCATCGTCACATGCTCCCATTTCCACTCGGGTATCTCCAAAGGTTGGAGTTTCCCGTGTGGTCTCTGATGCTCCGCCTTGACTCTTAGACAAGTCAAGCACTTCTCTACGTACCTCGCCACATCTCTCTTCATGCCCGACCACCAATAGTCGGTCCTCAAGTCACGATACATTTTAGTTGCACCGGGATGGATTGAGAACTTCGACTTATGGGCCTCGTCCAAAAGAGTCTGTCTCGCCTCACACGAGATTGGAACCCACACCCGACCGTATCGGGTCAACAATCCCCGGTTGTTCGCTATCAACTGATCCACTTGTCCCTTGATCCGTTCTCTCTTATGATTACCTTCCCTTACAGCTTCCACTTGCGACTGTCGAATCAACTCTATCAAGGACGTCGTTACGGTCATCCTCATACACGGTACCCGAAGGAGTAGGATACTCCCTTTCCGACTCAAGGCGTCCGCTACCACGTTCGCCTTCCCCGGGTGATAGAGGATCTCGCAGTCGTAATCCTTTATCACCTCTAACCATCTCCGCTGTCTCATATTGAGATTCTGCTGGTCCATGAAGTAACGGAGGCTCTTGTGATCCGTATAAATGGTACAGCGAACCCCATACAAGTAGTGCCGCCACAGCTTGAGCGCGAACACCACTGCAGCTAACTCCAGATCATGGGTTGGGTAGTTTACCTCATGCGTCTTTAACTGACGAGACGCATAGGCAATCACCCGCCCCCTCTGCATAAGGACACAGCCTAACCCGTGATATGAGGCATCACAGTAGACTGTCAAGTCCTCCACTCCCTCCGGTAACGTCAGGACCGGAGCCTCGCATAGCTTCCTCCTCAACGTATCAAATGCTGCCTCTTGCTCTTCACCCCACACGAACGGCTCACTCTTTCGCGTTAATCTCGTCAACGGAACTGCTATCTTAGAGAAATCTTGGATAAACCGGCGGTAATATCCGGCCAACCCAAGACAGCTCCTGATCTCCGTGGGAGTCTTCGGTGTCTCCCAGTTCATCACTGTCTCTATCTTTGCTGGATCTACCTTTATGCCTTCTCGGTTTACAAGATGCCCGAGAAATTGGACCTCTTGCAACCAGAAGTCACACTTAGAGAATTTTGCGTATAATCTCTCCTTACGCAAAACCTCTAACACTTCCCGCAAATGCTCCACGTGCTCCTCCTTCGACTTGGAGTAGATCAGTATATCGTCTATGAAAACGATTACCGACCTATCCAACATCGGTCTGCACACCCTGTTCATCAAATCCATGAACGCCGCTGGTGCGTTCGTCAATCCGAAGGGCATCACGATGAATTCGAAATGCCCGTACCTCGTCCGAAAAGCCGTCTTATGAATGTCTTCCTCCCTTAATTTCAACTGATGGTACCCGGAGCGAAGATCTATCTTCGAGAACCACGCGGCTCCCTGAAGCTGATCGAAGAGATCGTCGATCCTCGGCAGTGGGTATCTGTTCTTTACCGTGAGCTTGTTCAACTCCCGATAGTCGATACACATCCGCATCGACCCATCCTTCTTCTTCACAAATAGGATAGGGGCTCCCCAAGGTGAGGTGCTCGGGCGTATGAACCCCTTATCCAACAACTCTTCCAACTGCTTCGAAAGCTCTTGCATCTCCGGAGGTGCTAGCCGGTACGGAGCCTTTGCTACCGGTGCCGCCCCGGGACCAAGTCGATCCGGAACTCCACCTGTCTCTCGGGAGGGATGCCAGGCAAGTCATCCGGGAATACATCCGGATACTCGCTAACCACAGGCACCTCAGCGACTGTCTTCTTCCTCGCTTCTGCTTGACTGTCGACCACGTACACCAAGAAACTGCATCCTCCGCGAAGAACGTACTTCCTAGCCTTAGCTAGCGTGCACAACTTCGGCGGTCTCTTCCGTCTCTCGCTCAAGATGGTCAATTCTCCCCCACTTGGGTTTCGAATCACCACCCGCTCAAACTCGCAGTCAATATGTCCCCCATTCCGGCTCAACCAATCTACCCCAACCACTACATTGATCTCCCTCATAGGTATTGGGATGAGATCAATTTTAAACTCTACCCCTTCTAGCTCTATTACAACATCCCTGTACACATCACTACATAGCCGGTACTCTTCGGCCGCTATCTCTACCTTTAAAGGTTTATCTAATCTACCCATTACATTCGTGAAACCCTTACAAAAAGATAAAGATACAAAAGATTTACTGGCACCCGAGTCAAACAATACCAAAGCAGGTAAAGAGTTGACAAGAAAGGTACCTGTCACAACGTCTGGCTCCTCCTTGGCCTCCTCGGCCGTCAAATGAAAAACTCTAGCGCGGCTCTTGGGTATCTCTGGCTTCTTGCTAGCTCCAGTCTCTGCCGCCTTAACCGGTGCTGTTCCCGTAGTCTGCGTGGAACCTGAAGTCATCGGGCACTCACTAATGAAATGGCTCGGCTGGTAACATCGGAAGCACAACTTTGCAGTCGACTTGCACTCTCTGCTCGAATGACCTGGTTTCCCGCATTTATAGCAGGTCCCGGTCCCATATCTACACTCTCCCAGGTGGTGTTTCCCGCACTTAGGGCAGCTGGGAAACTCTTTCTTGACCTCAACCCTAGGCACAGTCGGCTTGAACTTCTTTACTGACTGAGTCTGAGCCTGAGTCTGCGCCCGTGTCTGAACCTGCGTTGCCTCCATTTTCTTCCGCTTCCCCTGCCTCTCTAACTCGAGCTCCCTAGCTCGTGCTTTAGCATGCATCTCGTGGAAAGTCTTGCAGTCCGACATGACCACAAATTCTCTTATCTCCGGCTTCAGAATCTGCGCATACCGATACATCTTCATAGGTTCGTTGGCCACATAGTCACGGCAGAAAAGTGACTTCTCCAAAAACTTATCAGTGATTTCATTCACTGATTCGGTCGTCTGCTCCATACCCAGAAACTCCCCCGTAAGCCGCTCCACCTCGACCTGAGGTACATACTGTTCCTTGAACAGTTCCTTAAACTGCTCCCAAGTCATCGCCTCGATTTGCTCTGGGCCCTTAGTCTTGTTAGTAATTATGTGCAGAAGTTGACAAACCAGACTACACATCCAATGTTATAAGACACTTGAGGGTCACACTTGTGAGGCCTGTAAAACGAACAAGTAAAATAACTCCAGTATAGAGAGAAAAGATTTATAATAGTCAATTATAAATCTATTGGGTGTTTTCTGTAAGAAACTCCAAAGTTAAAGGTTTCTATTATTAATTAAACATGGATTATATATTTATTTAATTAAATAAATAAATAACTGGTTTTAATTAATATTTGTTATATATGGTAAATATATATATATATTAGTTGAATATATATATGGTAATTATCCTGACTAATATATTAGTTGTATATATGGAAATAATCTTTCTTGGTGAAGAAGAAAGAATTATATATGGATAATTATATATGGAAATAATCTTTCTTAGTGGAAAAGAAAGAATTATTTATGGATAATTACTGGAAAAAGGAAACAGAATATGATACAGATACTGTTTGTATCAGTATAAATATTCGGTTAAGGCAAACCCCTTTTATTCATTCATTCATTGATTCCAATAATCAATTCCCACAACCATAGAAACCTAGAATCTCTCTCTCTCTCTCTCCCTCGTAATCGACGCCAACAATCAAGCCGAAGGAAGTTCGGAGTTTGTTCGGGTGTTCGGGAATTCGGAGTTGTTGATCGGCTAGAAGATCCGTTCGTAAGGTTCATCACGGGTGGATCAAGCTCAAGCAATTCAGGTAAGCTTTCTAAACCCCGGATTATGTAACTGTTTAGATAAACAATAAAAGATCATGTGCTTTCGGGTTTTTTACACAATTATGCTTCCGCTGATCAAACCAGTTTGGTTTGATATTCGAATTAACAGTTTGTTTTTCGAACCATGACTCGAACCAGTTTGGTCCGAGGTCCACCAAAAACCCAACAGTGGTATCAGAGCCATTGGTTTTTCTTATTGTTTATCTCATTTCTGTAAAGTTTTAATCTTTATCAGTTTATGTGTAAGGATTAAATCTTTATCTGTTTGTATAAAGTTTTAATCTTTATCAGTTTTTGGGTAAGGATTAAATCTTTATCTGTTTGTATAAAGCTTTAAGTTTTATCAGTTTGCTAGATTTTTATCTGTTTATATAAAATTGTTTTATCTGATAATCCTGATTTTATCTAAAATTGTTTTATCTGATAAACCTGATTTTATCTGTTTGCATAAAATTGCTTTATCTGATAATTGATAAGATTCGTTAAAATTTTTGTTTTAAGTTTATCGCAAAGATTTCTATAAGAAACCACGAACCATGACCCGATCGTCAGATAACAATGATCTGAACCGCGGCTGAACCACCAGTTCGGTGGTGGCCATGGTGATTGGCGGTGGCATCGAAAGCCACGGTGGTGGCGGTAATAATCGATGGCCGAGACCGACCGCCGCTGGCTGCCTCACGGCCGTACCTAGCGGCGGTGGTGGTCGTTTCTGTTTAAAGCCAAAACCACCAGAAACCACCAGTTCGGTGGTGGCCACGGTAGTCGGGGGTGGCGGTGTGTTCGTCAATTGGCGAGAACCAACCGCCGAGCCGCTAGGCTGCCTCACGGCCGTGCCTAGCGGCGGCGATGGTCGTTTTTGATCAAAACCACAACCACCGAGAGTTACAACGGTGGCGGCGGTGAGCGGTGATGGTTGGATCGCCACCACGATACGGTGGCTGTGGCTCTCAAGTCGAAACCACCAGATTGGTGGTGCGCCGAGTGGACCGCGACCACCAGAAGCCGCATCCGTGGCGGTGGTGAGCGGTAGTGGTGACGGCGGCGTGGCGGCAGGAGCGATCGCCACTGGCTATGCACCGTTTTGGCGTGTGATGACACAACCGCATCAATTACGGTGGTGGGGGCCGTGGTTATTGGCGACGGTGGTGACGATGGTGGTTATCGGCAACCGCCGGCCGCTAGTTCAATGGCGGCAGTGGCGTGGGTTTGTTCGATCGACAGCCAAGGCAAACGGTGGTGGCTGTTTGCTGTCATCGTCGCTGACCACCCAGCCCCGTGGTGGTGGCGGTGGTCCATGGTGGCTGTGATTAGTCACCGGCCGAAGACGAGGACAGCGGCTGTTCTGCCGTCGTCGATCGCGGAGCGGTGGTGGTGTGGTGCGCGGCTGTCGTCTCCGGTGAATGACGATGGCGGCACTTTGGTGTTACCAATTGTCACCGAGTTTGAGGTAACCAAGCCCAAAACTTATCGTTTTTTCGATAATGGGCTTAACCATGGACTTTTGGGCCACGTTATAGGCCCAATTAGGTTTATCGGGTTTTAGGCTTTTTCCCAAGACTAATTTCATAAAGATGTTTTAAGGGATTTTAATTATCCCTGTGTTAATCAAACCAGTTATTTGACCTGGTTCTGGTCAAATGGGCCGGATGTCATGTTTGACCAGTTGGTCGAACCACGACACAGTTTTTAGGCCAGTATTTAATATTCCGACCAGTTGGTCCGGAGTGACCGGTTTGATATGTTTTTGGATAAAAGCGAATATTTTAGAAAATTGGTTTTATTTTATAAAATAGATTTATAGTTTATAAATCTTGGGTATTTTATAAATTAGTTAAAAGCCGTTTTCAGATTAAAATATTAGTTTCGATTTATAAAACAGTTTGATTTTATAAATCAGTTAATACCATGGTTTATGATAAACGAAATAATTTTAACGGATCTAGGATTGTTTAATGCTTTATTTTATATGCTTTATTGCTCTATAAAACTTGCGTGGTTAAATGTTTATATACATACATCAACTTAGTATATATATATATAGTAATTATAGAGATTGCCAATTTTGACGCTTAATCTATTTGGAGAAACCTGCGTGACACTTTCAACCCTGGAAACTTGCAAAATGACCTTTAGGATAGATTTTTCTTTTTCTTTTCCCGGAGTTCCGTCAAGAGATGCCGAGGCCAGTGGGAGCTACGCAAGGAGATCGGAGCTACGCGGGGAGATCGGAAGAAAATAATTTTAGGCCATTTTTGGTCCTTTAGGAATTAATTGGCAAATCAATAATTGCTTGTTTTTGTTTCTTTAACTGCATGATTGGGATTATTATGCTTGCTCGTGATTATTGATATTACATGCTTAGGTTTTATCAAATGTTTTTTAAAATTAGGTCTTATTTTTAAAACTAGTTATATCACGAGGTTGGTTTTAAAAACCTAAAATTACCATTTTATGAACATTTTTAGATGGTAAAATTATTTTAAAACCATTATAAGATTGTTTTCTTATAAGAGGCATGCTTTTAAAACAGTTAGTTTTGTTAGCAAGTAAGTTTTAGAACAGTTAGTTTTAAACATCGGTTGTTTCTTAAAACAGTTAGTTTTAGAACAACAAATGCCTTTAAGACAATCAGCTTTTAATAGCGATTTTAAAAATACTGGAAATTTAAAGTTTTTCAAAAACTTAGTTAAAACCCATAAAATCATAGATCAGTAGTGCAACCCATTTGTGGACACCTTTGGCGTAAGGTACGTTGGAGCTCGAAGGAGTCGAACCTTTAGCACCCACGTTCAAACCCCAAACTGAAGGGGATGAAAAGACTCTGCGATATCGGGTGGTACCGACCAGAGTACATCCAGTTCAAAATGGTGAGATCTATTTTGGTAATTGTTACAATTCACCGGGTGGTACCGGGCCAAAGAGCACTAAGAGGGACTAAAACATGTACGGTTTTATCCGATGTCCCGAAAAGATCTAGGAGTCATGTCAGTTAGATATGATTGGTAAAAGTCCTTACCTACCGAAATAGTACGGGCCTGGTGGGGCGTGAGCAAACCGCGCATCAGGACGTATGAAATAAGGATCCTAGTCCGATATTTATCATTTTAGGGTTTATTGATATTTATTCGGAACCGTTTATTCAAAGGTACTAAAACCAAAGTTTTAAATGTGTAGATGGCAAACACGGTTACCAACACCAATAACCTTTCTCTTCGCTCGATCCTAGAAAAGGACAAACTCACTGGTCCAAATTTTCTCGACTGGGAGCGCAATCTCCAGATTGTGCTCAGGCACGAGAGAAAGTGGTATGTCCTAGAAGAACCTCTAGGTGAGGCCCCACCAGCAAATGCCAGTACGGCAATCAGAAATGCTTATCAAAAGCGTTCGGATGATTTGCTGGATGTTGGCTGCTTGATGCTTGCGACTATGAGCCCAGAACTACAAACAGGGCTCATGAACACTAATGCTTACGACATGATCCGCCAGCTGAGGGACATGTTTCAAACGCAAGCTCGCACAGAGCGTTATGATGCCACGAGGGCTCTAAACGCGTGCAAGATGGCCAAGGGGACCTCTGTCAGTGCCCACGTCATGAAAATGAAGAGGCTACTTGACCACCTAGAGAGGTTAGGTCACCCAGTTCCGTTGCAGTTGGCAACGGATACCATACTCAATTCATTGTCCGATGATTACAAGCAGTTTGTGATGAACTTTAACATGAACAACATGGAAAGGAGCATAGCTGAATTGCACTCCATGTTAAAAACTGCTGAACAAAGTATGGGGACGGGGACCAAGACCAAAGATGTTCTGATGGTCAGGGATGGTGGAGTGAAGAAGAAAAGAGGGCAAAGGAACACCAGCAAGGGCAAGGACCAGGTTCAGGTCAGCCAGAGTGTACCAAAGGCCGTTGACAATAGAAAGGACAAGGGCAAGGGCAAAAAGGTTAAAGTCAACAAAGCAAAGACCGAGAATCGATGCTTTACGTGTCATGAGGTCGGACATTGGAGACACAATTGCCCGAAGCGTCATGAAACAGGTATAAACACCTAGGACGTTTTATGACTGCTTCAGTTTATCATTACTACTTGTTAGTTTACAAGTTAACTGACACCTAGAGCAAATGTTTGTTTGCAGGTGGTCAGGAGAAATGAAGTGCCCGGGTCCCGAGGATCAGACAAGATTTATTTTAGATATTATCAAGACATTTTAAACTTATTTTAAGACATTTTATTTTGGATATTTTGAAATGTTGGTTGTTTTTAAATTTATGGGATTTTGGTATTTTAAATTTAAAATTATTGTCTTGATTTATATATCTAATTTTGCTTGGAACCTAAGTCAAGATAGACTTGATTCAATTTGTTGATCCTAGATATTGTCTACCACACTAACAAATATACTTCAAAATTTGATAATTCGAAGTAATATATGAAAACTGTCAAAAACACACGAAGTACTATTTTATAGGAATGTGTTTTTGGAATAAAACATTTACGAGTAATATGATTATAACAAGTATATTGTAGTCAAGTTCAAATTACTCATATGTTTTAAAAAGGGAATTATCACAGATGACGTTGATAATATCAGTATTTATAAAACTAGTAAATTCCAAGTTTTGGAATTAGGGATCTAATAAGATCCAGTTAAGTTTTATGAATAGTAAAATTCAAGTTTATAGTATTAAACTTATTACTTAAAATAAAATTGACTAAATAGTCAAGTCTTGACTAAGTCAATGAAGCATCAAATTTAAGTAATAATCAGTTTTCATATAGGTTAGTGGGAGCCCAATTTATTCTCTATCTATGCTTCCGATAAAGAATAAAAGTTATATTATTGATTTGTATTTCTAGGAATTCATAATCCAGAGAGGATAAGAATTCATGAGAAATATGATCTATTCTTTTAAGTCAAAAAGGTTAGATCAAGAGTTTCAAAGTCTCGAAACAATAAAGTCAAAGTTTTGACTTTAAGAAAATCAATAATTATATGTGTTGTAATAAAGATATTCAAGTATCCCTTTTAGACCATCAAGTGTTGTAGAACACTAGGATAAATTTCCTGGAATTTACCAGTTTGGTAAATGGAAATTTTATCAGATTTCAGAAAGAAATCTTTATCTACACAGCAACTAAGGAAAGTTGCGGAATTTACTTTACATATTCAAGAAACTTGGAGTTATTTCAGTATCTCCAAGATCTAGGCAATATGGTAAAGAAAAGTCTAGTTTTTGTTTAAATGTGTTTGCAAAACAAAACTAGCAGAACCAAGTTAAAATATTATCTAATAACTTGTGTTGTTTTTGGTTGTTTCTTTGATTAGGATGGTAAACACTAATCAAAGGGTTTAAATTGAAGGAAGGTGATACTTCATTTAAACCAACTATAAAGTACACATTGAATAGACACCATAAAAGTAACTTAGAAATGCTATTAATTTTGTTATTATTACAGAGTGGAATATGGACTATACAAAATTAGTTTCTCTGTTTCTTTTATACTTAGCATGTTTTTGATCCGGGAATAAAACTAGTATAAGTTTTATTTGAAATTATCCGTGACAACTTATCAAGGTGGGAACCTGATAGGGTTTTAAAGTCATCGTGAGTTTTTGGGTAGTTATAAAACAGAGTGTTGAATAACAGCTACAAGCGATGTAGACCAAAAACTGCACGGATATTCGATAGAGCAGCGAATATCGGATGTGATCCGCTGGTTGAGATTACTTCATGGATTTTGTCATAAGTAAATCTCACAGTAGGTTGTCCTCAATACCTGAGGTATCTGGTTTGGAATCACGGGGACTACTGGATACTTAGTACGTTCTAACATCACACCGTAACAGGATGGTCATACGGGGCGTAACTAGATTCAGCGGAAGTCGTGGTGACAAATGCAGATATGCAAGATGGGATTTGCACCTCTTCTATGAAGAGAGATATTTCCGGGCCCCTTGACTGACTACAAGAACTGATGAAGTGCATGGCCATGCCCAAACGAACTGATTTGTTCTTTGTCGTTTACCAATCAGTTGGAAGTCGGATAGTCATGAACATAATCTTGAGTATTCTGAGTTGACTGTATCCATGCTCGTACTCAAAATTGAAATATCGTGTTGCAAAAGGAAAAGCCTAGTTATACCCGATTTATGAACAGTGTGTTTCATAAATGTTATTCTCTTTAAGGGACGTTTTATCACCTACCTGGGTATAAGAGTGCTTATAACCTGGTTAGCCTAAGTGCCTGTCTAGGGGCCTCCTTAGGTCCGTGTGGTCAAGCCGGTATTGCCAACTTGCACAAGTGGGAGTCTGTTAGTAATTATGTGCAGAAGTTGACAAACCAGACTACACATCCAATGTTATAAGACACTTGAGGGTCACACTTGTGAGGCCTGTAAAACGAACAAGTAAAATAACTCCAGTATAGAGAGAAAAGATTTATAATAGTCAATTATAAATCTATTGGGTGTTTTCTGTAAGAAACTCCAAAGTTAAAGGTTTCTATTATTAATTAAACATGGATTATATATTTATTTAATTAAATAAATATATAACTGGTTTTAATTAATATTTGTTATATATGGTAAATATATATATATTAGTTGAATATATATATGGTAATTATCCTGACTAATATATTAGTTGTATATATGGAAATAATCTTTCTTGGTGAAGAAGAAAGAATTATATATGGATAATTATATATGGAAATAATCTTTCTTAGTGGAAAAGAAAGAATTATTTATGGATAATTACTGGAAAAAGGAAACAGAATATGATACAGATACTGTTTGTATCAGTATAAATATTCGGTTAAGGCAAACCCCTTTTATTCATTCATTCATTGATTCCAATAATCAATTCCCACAACCATAGAAACCTAGAATCTCTCTCTCTCTCTCTCCCTCGTAATCGACGCCAACAATCAAGCCGAAGGAAGTTCGGAGTTTGTTCGGGTGTTCGGGAATTCGGAGTTGTTGATCGGCTAGAAGATCCGTTCGTAAGGTTCATCACGGGTGGATCAAGCTCAAGCAATTCAGGTAAGCTTTCTAAACCCCGGATTATGTAACTGTTTAGATAAACAATAAAAGATCATGTGCTTTCGGGTTTTTTACACAATTATGCTTCCGCTGATCAAACCAGTTTGGTTTGATATTCGAATTAACAGTTTGTTTTTCGAACCATGACTCGAACCAGTTTGGTCCGAGGTCCACCAAAAACCCAACAAGTCTGTGATAAGATATTCCACCAGTCCTTAGCAGGACCTCTCAGAAGATTCGAGGCATACCTCACCTTCACCTCCGCAGCACAAGAACTAGTGAGGAAGGCACCCTCGATCTCCGTAATCCAACGAGTGCTCGCCACTGGGTCCTTCTGTCCCTGGAAAAATGGCGGCTGACATGCAGTGAAGTCCTTGTAGCTCGTCACTTTGCTAGTCTGAGAGCTACCTGAACCGCTAGGCCTGCTAGCCATTGCCGCCTCCACCTGACTGTTAACCGTTTTGGCTAACTCGTCCTTCATTTGCTCAAATAACCCCGGAAGGGTATTCTGCATCACTTGCGCTACTTCGGCGCTGATAATTTCTCTTAGATGCTCCACGTCCATCTCATCAGTGTTCACAGTTTTCTTCCCCTTTTGCTTCTTACTCACCATACTGATACAATAAACATATACTTGGTTACATAACCCCTCTTCCTCTCTCTCACCCAAGAGTTAAGCCATCCACCCAACCCTTGACAGTATCCTATCCACATGTTACTAGACATTCCCTAGACAACAAATTGTCCTTTCATGCTTCTACCCATGCTCCCTACAACCTTGTTTAGTTCATGAGTTCTTTCACAACCCTGCCAAGTCCCAACATGCACAATGCATTTGTAATGATATGGGCCCTTATATCATTATAAATGCACCCTACATGTCTAGGCTCAACATTATCACTGAGCTCTCAATTCCTAACTCGGTTGTCACAACATATAAGCATATCACTTAAGTCACGTCATTCTACTCAACTAACATGCATGCTCATCCTATTTTCATATAAATACATAACTCATTAACATGTACCGACACCACGTAATATTATGCATGCTCTTGCCATATCATATCATTACATGCCTATCACAAACAAGAAATAAGAAAAACATGCATTTCTTAACAAGTATAGTGTCCTCACCCCACGTTGATGTCCCGGTCTGCAGCTCAGTCTCATACCCTCTTCTTACCCAAATTCCGACATTTCGAAAATTCCTAGTTTAGAAAACAAGAACACTTGGTTTAAGTTCAAACACTCACTACCCGTGAATGCCTGAATCCCTTAAACCAAGGCTCTGATACCAATTGTAACAACTGTATTTTACTCAAAACATATATATAATTTATTTGTAAAAAGGCGGAAGCTTGACTCAAAGGTCTTAACTAAAAAAAATTTCAAACAACGTTTTCAAAGGAAATGCAACAATTAATCCAGTGTAACCAAACCATCATTTGTTCAAAACGTAGTAAATTCAACTTCCATAATTTAAGAAAAAACATTGTCTTCCTAACTTGCAATCCATATGATCCAATGACTGAGCTGCTACGTTCCGAGCCATCACACGTGAGACTTGCCCTTACTTCCCGAAGCCGTACCTGGCACTAAAAGGGAAAAATAACCACGGGTAAGCTTTCGCTTAGTGAGCAAATATCTTTACTAACGTGACCATACATACATAACCGAATCACATTGCAATCATACATCATGTAACTTAATCCCTTGACACTGGTACCAGGCCGCTTAATCCGCAACTTGATCCTTTGTTCCCTAAGGAACCAGTTTCCTAGTGGTAACTAGTACCAACTAGGCAATAGCATAGTCCATATAACATATAACCACACATGCAAGTCTATCACATAAGTACAACCACATAGGCATAGATAAGTACTCACCTTTCAGCGGCTCAATTACACACACACGAGCTAGCACGATGCTCAAGGTAAGTTACCTAAACAATTAAATACAGTTACATGTCAAAATAATGCTTCACATGACCTCATGATATTCATACCGAAAAGCTAACCTTAGACATATCTAGGCTAGTCCATTTGACCCAAAACTCTAGGCCTCATCCTTTCTAAACATCCCTAACATGATCCCATAACCCAATCTTCGAAAAGCTAAAAACCAAAAATTCAAAATTGTCCAGAGACTTGCGCGACTTGACCCCGCGACTTCAGGTCGCGGGGCTTGGTCGCGGGATTCTCCAGGCTCGACCAAAGTCGCGACCAGCCTCGAATTCTCATGCCAAAGCCTCAATCTAACCAAATTAACATCACAATGACTTTCTACAACAACTAGGGTCGATCCCTAGCACTTACATGCAAATAATTTGACTCAAATCCTTCCAATTACATGCAATTGATGATCTTATGATCATAGACTCACATCCCAAACCCTAACCCTTAATCCTACTTGCTCTTTGCATCCAAAGGACTTACAAAGGACATAGATGTGTGTATATATATATATATATATAAGTAGCTGCAGATCAATCACCATAGAAATAAATAAATAAATAAATAAAACCAGAAACAAGTTTCTGGTGGAAAGAGTGAAAGAATCAAGCATATATATTCTTTGAAACGTTAGAAGAGCATCTCCACAGATTTCATAAACCACAAGGAACCATAATTGAAAATTTTCAATCTTTCTGCTTGTTTTTTTGAAGGGTTATTGATTAGATAAAATTGGGGATGAAATCATGGGCTCAACTTGATCTAATTTCAGATCATGTAGTGGCATGAAAGAGGCAGTTCACCCTCGAAATACCGTCGGTCTCTCTCGCCGGAGCCTCTTCCATTTTCTCCGAGCATGTTTCCCCAATTAATGGTTTTCATTCATGGAGGAGATGTGTTGTGTGTATATAAATATAAGTTTGTTTGTATGTATATATACTAGAAACGTACCCGCGCGCGTTGCAGCGCAAAGTATGTATCAATTACCCGATTTTTATATACATCATTGTAAACATCAATTTAATTATATGTGTTCAATCAGTTAACCTCTTAATGGTTTATTGAATAGTCAATCTCGAAAATTGAAATAAAATTATTACCTTTATATAATAGAATATATAATATAATTGCATAAAAAATATTAAATATTGGGCTCATTTCGAAGGTATTGACGAGACGATGATGATGGTATAATTTGTAAAAAAAAACATAATTTTAATATATTTTAGTTCATAATATATGATTATTTAGATTATATGATAAGGGTTTAAAATAGAAAATGAAAAAGTAAAGGACTAAAATAAGATTTAATAACTAACTATGGGGTACAAAGTGTAAATGTGTAAAACAATTGTTGAACAAAAAAAATCGTCAAATTGAGTTATTCTCTTTTATATGTAGTATAGATACACATACATAGGTATGTGTGTTGTGTGTGTATAAATATAAGTCTTCATCTCTACCCTTCCATTTTCCGGCGACCCACTTCTGTGATACACGTTTACATATACAACTAATTACATAATTAGTCCCAATAATTTGATGACTTTTTTGAAAAACAAGAAAACAAAAGAAAAGTACAAAAAGGGGGACAAAAACATGAAGGGACGAAAATACCCCTGGCACTAACGAAGTCTTTTAACGTCGTTAGTGGCCAGGGACCACTTTCAAAGCAAAATTAAAACCACAGACACCATTTCTTGAATTATTAAACCTTAAGGACCACTTTCAAAAAAATCGCTAAACCACAGGGACCAAAATTGTAGTTTACTCTTATAGTAAAAAAAAATAATTACTAGTTAGTCTTGAAAATAATATATGTTGCTAAAGCTTTTTAAAAGATAAATTAATTATTTTAGTTATTTTTAAATACCAATAATATCTTCTATCTATTTTTTAAAATTATTAAAATAGCCATAAATTCTCCAAAGTCAAATTTCTAATTAGCGAATCTCAAATAAGCCCAAAATTCGAATATCTCTTAACGAGAATTCCCCAATAACTAAAAGCCACAAAAAAGAAATCCATAGTTGGCTTAAGTCCCATCTAAATTTTAGTGGCTTATATATGAAAACAAGGACATATACAAATGGGCTTAAGCATCAAGGTAACATATATAAGGCCATCCTTAGCCCACCGGTGGGGAGGCCGGTACCGCTACCGGCACCGGCGGTAACACCGCCGCGGGTGACTGGTAGGGTATCGGCAGTGGAGGCGGTCGGTACCCCCACACCGGCCCAAAATGGAGACGTTACCTACCCTCCCCCCGCCCCCAAACGGCTATTTCTCAACGGCTTCTTTTTTTTTTAACTTTTTCTTTACAAACTATATATACACAAACAATTACCAAACATTTTTTTCACCTCTCTACTCTATACTCCCTTCTACTCTCTACTCTCTCCTACTCTCTACTCTCTCCTACTCTCTACTCTTTTCTACTCTCTATTTTTTTAATCTCTTCCATGGATAAACACGGCTCCGGTTCCGGCTCGAGGCGTACTAATCCGAGACCGACTTCCCAAACGTCTCAAACGCCTCCCCCAACGGGTGTCTATCGACCCCAAATGATGAGCCCGGGTTGGGGGTACCCGCAAACCCCGGGTGTCGTTCCGTATGATTGGGCTTATGCGCATTTGATTGCGCAACATTCACATGGTACGGTACCCCAATCTTCCGGTGAGCAACACGTCAACCCATCGCCGCCGGGAGTGTGGGATATACGAGACGACGTGTAACAACTGTATTTTACTCAAAACATATATATAATTTATTTGTAAAAAGGCGGAAGCTTGACTCAAAGGTCTTAACTAAAAAAAATTTCAAACAACGTTTTCAAAGGAAATGCAACAATTAATCCAGTGTAAACCAAACCATCATTTGTTCAAAACGTAGTATATTCAACTTCCATAATTTAAGAAAAACATTGTCTTCCTAACTTGCAATCCATATGATCCAATGACTGAGCTGCTACGTTCCGAGCCATCACACGTGAGCCTTGCCCTTACTTCCCGAAGCCGTACCTGGCACTAAAAGGGAAAAATAACCACGGGTAAGCTTTCGCTTAGTGAGCAAATATCTTTACTAACGTGACCATACATACATAACCGAATCACATTGCAATCATACATCATGTAACTTAATCCCTTGACACTGGTACCAGGCCGCTTAATCCGCAACTTGATCCTTTGTTCCCTAAGGAACCAGTTTCCTAGTGGTAACTAGTACCAACTAGGCAATAGCATAGTCCATATAACATATAACCACACATGCAAGTCTATCACATAAGTACAACCACATAGGCATAGATAAGTACTCACCTTTCAGCGGCTCAATTACACACACACGAGCTAGCACGATGCTCAAGGTAAGTTACCTAAACAATTAAATACAGTTACATGTCAAAATAATGCTTCACATCACCTCATGATATCCATACCGAAAAGCTAACCTTAGACATATCTAGGCTAGTCCATTTGACCCAAAACTCTAGGCCTCATCCTTTCTAAACATCCCTAACATGATCCCATAACCCAATCTTCGAAAAGCTAAAAACCAAAAATTCAAAATTGTCCAGAGACTTGCGCGACTTGACCCCGCGACTTCAGGTCGCGGGGCTTGGTCGCGGGATTCTCCAGGCTCGACCAAAGTCGCGACCAGCCTCGAATTCTCATGCCAAAGCCTCAATCTAACCAAATTAACATCACAATGACTTTCTACAACAACTAGGGTCGATCCCTAGCACTTACATGCAAATAATTTGACTCAAATCCTTCCAATTACATGCAATTGATGATCTTATGATCATAGACTCACATCCCAAACCCTAACCCTTAATCCTACTTGCTCTTTGCATCCAAAGGACTTACAAAGGACATAGATGTCATACCTTAGTTGGGAATTTCACCACAATTGCTCCACAAGTCTTCAATTGATCCCTGGCTCAATCTCCCAAATCGCCTCCTCTCTCAAATGCGTACGTATCCCTAGAAACTGACAAGGGAATGAGGGTTTTCCTTTTTACATAGGCCTCTACTCAAACCCTTGACTTCTCAGAATGGCACTCTAGTCCCTCCACTCTACAATTTCAACTAAACAAGTTAGATACTTAATCAAGCATTGGTAAAACTTTGGTATAAGAAAACGGGGCGTTACACGACGACACAAATCTCCACGACGACGATATAGACGACCATGTACCCGAAACCCAAGCGATGCTGTCACCGCCCCCGCCGCCGCAAGAACCATCACAAACCAAACGTAAATCCAAACGCAAGGGTAAGGGTGTGGCTACAGACACGAGTGCGAAAGCGGACTTCGACAAACGCATGCGTTACGAATTTAACGTCCACTCCGGAGACGCCATTCCGACCAAGGCGAAAATGCTCTCATCTACCGTCGCGAAGTTCGCATGTATTTACAATAATCCATCGAACGCACGACGAAGCGGCGAATCCGACGTTGACATGATTGCACGAGCTAAGGAGCGATTCCACTACGAGTACCACAAGGCTTTCACACACGAACACGCTTGGAGACAGGTCAAATACAGTCCGAAGTTCGATGCGGTTAAAATGCAAGACCCAAGAAACATCCGTGCACCCACATACAAACGGTCAAAGACGTACGAAACCACAACCGAATCCCCCGATGAATCCGACGCTCGCACTCACCATGTGGACGTCGACAATGACGACCTCCCCTCCCAACCGAGCGGCCACGACCGATAGGTCGAAACGCCGTGAGACGTGCGGGGTCTTCCTCTACGGCCGCATCAATCGATAACGTGTCGAACATCGCGACCTCGTTAGAGGCCATCGCGACCAACACAAGTTCGATTATGGGATCGATTAATAACCGGCAAAGGAGTGTAGATTTAAAAACGTTCATGGCACCGCACGACCATCTCACGGGTATACAGTTGCAAATCATGTTGGAGGAGAAGGAACTCATAGCCGAAAGATATGGGTGGCAAAATTATTGGTGATGTAATTTTATTTTATTGTAATTTTATTTTAATGTATTTTAAATTTGAATTTGAATTTTAGTTATTTTAATTTTAATGTATTTTAAATTTGAATTTAAATTTAAATTTTAGTTATTTTAATTTTGAGTAAATTATTTTAATATATTTTAGAAATAAAAATAAAATAAAATGAGGGGTATGGTTAAGGATGAAAGGTATGAAATTGGTAGGGTAGTGGTAAAGATAATGGAAAACTGATGTGGCAGCAGAAATGGAAGGTATGAGGGGTACGGTTAAGGATGGCCTAAGCCACTTGTATATGTCTTTGTTTTCAAATGGCTCAAGTCCCATTTAACTTTTAGGGGCTTAAGCCCCATCTAACTTGTATATAAGTAAGCCACTGAAAGTTAGATGACTTAAGCCACTTGTATATATACAAGTTAGATTGAGCTTTTTTGATATTGTGTATATGTACTTGTATAAGTGGCTTAAGTCACTTGTATATAACCATTTTGTCAAACATTAAAACTTTTAGTGGCTTACATATATAAAACTTAGATGGGATACAAGTTACCCTTACTCCTATCTAACTTTTAGTGGCTTACATATCTAACCCTTATCAGTTAGTGTTTATGTTACAAAAAGTAGTTGGAGTAGTGTTTCAGGAGATTTTTGTAGCTTTTTCCAACTATACATTTTATTAATATTAATTATTATACCCCAAAATACCATTTTTGATCATTTTGCATACTCATAAGTAGAGAGATGGGCAAAAATTGGGTGGTGGTGGTGGTGGAAGGCGGCGCTGTGGTGGTGGTGGTGGTTGAAGGCGGTAGTTGTGGTGTGTATGAGAGAGAGAGAAGAAGAAGAAGAAAAGGAGAATGAAGGTTGGAGATTGAAAATGGCTTAATTTGGGGAAGTAGGAAGAAGAAGGGTAGATGATGGTAAAATTCCTATTATGCCCTTCAAATGCCAAAAATAATGGAGAAATATCATTGGTTGAATTTGGTTAACAAAGTTAACACACTATTTGTGGTTAACAACGGAACTCCCCTCTTAATAGATATTGCTACTTGATGTTTTAAATAATTTATTTGAAGTATTTTTGAGTTTAAAATGACGAGTTTTATAAATTATTTGGTAAATATTATATTAAATAATCAATATTAAGTATTTTTAGATTTTTGACAATGAAATATTATTTTATTAAGAGAGTATTTGGTTCATCTTAGAGCATCCACAATGGATTTCATGGGGTTTTTACAAGAACCTCCACTGTGAGACAGAGGTTCTTGCTCAGTCACAGGTTCTTATTGGAACCCGGGTGCTTGAACAAGAACCTGAGTTCTTGTAAAAGTTTCCTTTTTTGTTAAACAATAGTTTTTATAAATAAAAATTATTTTATAAATAAGTAGAGAGAAGTGAGGTTTTTGTAAGAACCTCCATTGTAGAGTTTTAAGGAGGTTCTTGGTTTGTTGAGATGACAATGACGTGGTAGGAAAAAATATGGTAAGTGAGGTTCTTAGAGGTTCCACCATTGTGGATGCTCTTAGGGAATTGGTGGGCCCCCCACCCTACCTAGTCAATGTCAATTTCATTAAAGTTGTTGACTTTTGACACAAAGCTCTTTCAAACGAAGGTTGTCAACATCTTTCTCAAATGAAGCTTAAGTATCAAAATTGTATGTGAGTTTCTTGCGCATAAATTTGTGCATAATATATTTTTCTTAACAAAATGTGTACTTGTAGTGGTTCTCGTAATACAAACACTCACCAATTACAAAGTTTGAAACTCGATGCCCGGTGATATTTCCATGATCGACATATGACATGTTAGGCGTTACCGATTTCTACCTAGATCTCGCCCCTTGTTGGTTTAGTAAAAAGTGCAACCATAAGGGCAATTTTTTTTTTAAAATTTTCAAAAGAAAGACTATTTCAGTTAGAAACCCCAAACTACAAGGACCAAAAACATAATTTACTATCATATTTGAATCTCATGAAACCGTTTCTTATTTGAACGGTTTTTCGTGCGCAAGAAGTATCACACATTCACACAAGCACATTTTCCATCTTCCATGTAAACCCTAGAAAGAATAAGAAATTCATATCCCTAAAAAACTCAAAATGCCATCATATGTACCTTCAGAAATCCAAGAAGAAATCATCAAAAGCCTTCCTGTGAAATCATTGATTCGATTCAGATCGGTGTGCAAAGCATGGAAGTCATTTATCGATTGCTCTAAATTCATCACCGCTTACACCCTCCGCCATGCTGATCACCCGCAGCACCATTTGCTTATAAGGTACAAAGTCGGAGATCGGGATGAAACCGAGGTACAATACGTTTCTTTTGTCGACGACAATACTTTCCCCCGACAAAAGTATGTTCCGACCGTTCCTTCGCTCGTCGAGACACTCGACGATGAAGGATCGAGAAAGATCGGTAGTTCAAACGGCTTGGTGTGCTTTTTCGGCCATTACTTCGAGGGAAAAAAAGAGGATGTGGCTGTTCTTTGGAATCCTTTGATTAACAAATCGATTGCGGTTATTATCCCTGACGTGGTAAGTTCACCGTACTCGAGTGTCGTTGGTTTTGGAGTTAACCCTCACACCGGTGATCCTAAGCTTGTCAAAATTACGTGTTACAGTCCGTTGTCGGAACCGGAACGTACACGCTACATGACTTGGCTCGTTATGGTTTTCTCGGGGATCACAAAGAGATGGACAGTTCCATGCGGCAATCTGCCTCGTAAATCGATTGGGTTTACATGGTCTCAAGCAGTTGTAGGTCAATTTATTTATTTCCTTGCGTTTGATAGATGGCATAGTCTGATTATTTCGTTCGATATGAGTACCGAAGAGTTTAGAGAGGTGAAACTCCCTTATTATTTGGCCTGCACTCCCTTTACAAGTTTGTCGATTTCTAGGCTAAGGGACTCTCTTGCTTTGATTCAGACTTCTACCGAATTTATAGATTTAAACTGGACACAAGTTTTTAGTGTATGGAGGATGGAGCATGGTGATCCGAAATCGTTTTCAAAGTTATACACAATTGAGCCACAACATGCTGCATCGATACAGAGAACGCTCGGATTTAGGGAGAGTGGCGAACCGATAATCGATATGATTTCATATCGTGATTTTTCTCAAACGCTTGTTGTTTATGAACCTTTCTCAGAGCTCTTCCAGGATCTTGAGATTTCTGTAAACCGATGTCAAACCTTTGTCAACTCCTACTCGGAATCGCTGCTTTTGCTCGACGAGGAAGATGAATATATTTATTTTCCTCTAGATGATGGATTTGAGGACGAAGACAACGGTGAAGATATGACATCTGGAAGTCCGGAACACTACTAGAAAGACGGGCATCAGCGACGGACTATTCCGTCGCTAATCCGTCGCTGTTGCTGACTTCCGTCGCTGATTCGTCGCTGAAGGGTTGTCGCAGATCTGGCCGTAGCTGATACTATCAGCGACGGATCAGCGACGGATATCAGCGACGGATCAGCGACGGAGGGGTTTCAGCGACGGATCAGCGACGGGCAAGCATCAGCGACGGATCAGCGACGGGCAAGCATCAGCGACGGATCAGCGACGGGCAAGCATCAGCGACGGATCAGCGACGGACTAGCATCAGCGACGGATCAGCGACGGACTAGCATCAGCGACGGATCAGCGACGGACTAGCATCAGCGACGGATCAGCGACGGACTAGCATCAGCGACGGATCAGCGACGGCACTCGTCAGCGACGGATCAGCGACGGCACTCGTCAGCGACGGATCAGCGACGGACACTCATCAGCGACGGATCAGCGACGGAATTGATTTAAATACAATTATTTTTAGCGACGGATTATCCGTCGTTGATCTGTCGCTATTTAAGAAAAAAAATAAAAAAAAATTAATTTCAAATATCAAAAAACCAGTATTTCCTGTTCATTCCAAAAACATACAGAAATATCTTACAAATCCAGAATCATTCAAAAATACGAAAATCTAATCCAAATTTTAACTTCCAATACATTACAGATAGAAGTTTAATTAAATCCATAGCATGTAATCTAAGGGGCTGAAGGACCCGCAGATGCCCCCGTAGATGGCCCCGGAGATGCCGCCGCAGATGGCGCCACAGATGCCCCCGTAGATGGCACCACAGATGTGCCGAGAGGAGGAGGACGAGGAGGATCGAACCCCTGCGCTCGCAAAAAGTCATACAACATATTGGTTGCCGCAGTCTGTTGAGCTAACATGGCAGCATTTGTTTCTCGCTCTCTACGGTGATCATCCGCCATTCTCTCCATTTGCGCTCTCAAGTCGCTCATCTATAACATTTGGCATTTGATGCATAATAAGCAAATGTTGTCAACAAAATTTAAACTACAACAATTAAGGCATTTGTACAAATAATCAATATTGTATAATTATACCTCAGATGTCGACCCGCTACTGCCGCTACACCTCCCAGTAATAACATAACTGGGATCCTGGCTCGTGCCAAACCCAAAAAGACGGCCCTTCTTCCGTCCTCCGGCACTCTGCTCCCATAGAGCTACCTCGTCAATCGGAGGGTCGTCGGGACCCTGGCTCGACTGTGCCACATCTCTAACCTCTCGAAAGCGCGCCTAAAACAACAAATACACAAGTAAAATACGCAAGTCACATATTGGTTAGGAACCAACACATGCATACATACACATATATAAAGCAACCTAATGGTTTAAGAAAACTTACAGCTACTCTACCCGCCTTAGGGTAAACGTAGATGGGTTCATCGTCAGGCGGGCCAGTCGCATTTGGTCCGTACTTGCGGTTCGAGCAATGAACTCTCTCAAACACCTCAATGGATGTGGGATCACGACCCCAAGTTGCTGCCTATAACAAAAAGATTAAGTAAAATTGTTATTACACGTACAAAAATCTCATTACAAATTCAAAAAAGAAAAACATAAACTTACCATCCTGTCTCGATGCTCCTCAGTCGGGATCGAACCACCAGTGTGCCTAGACGACACCCCCCCATCCTCCTTCTTCCGATTCCGAGTATTGGACTTGGACAAAGCAATCCAACCCGGTTTGGACCATACCTGTAAAGACACAATCTGTTAAGTATGTATATATAAAACAAAGTTAATGCACCAATCTGTTAAGATGGTATAGTTGTCGCTTTTACTTGGATGTCTAATAGAATGTTGCCTGATAGTAGGAGATTATATGCTTATTGATGCTGTTTAATAGCTGTTATATAAATCCACCAACACATGAGGTATGCAACTCACTAGACCTAAATAATACCTTGCTCCTAACTATTATACAGGGAAGTCAAGTCTTCTAGTGGCAAAGGGAAGGGAATCCCACAATCGCTTCGTGCACTTGCTCGTGTTGTATGTTGTACCTCCTCTCAAGGTCCCACGCATTCTCTTTACATGGATAGCCGAAAATCTGCTATTATAACTAAATAATATATTCAAACGAGAACGATAACTAAATAAGATAAGAAGAAATCAACCAAATCACATGTGATTTTATTCTAACAATCAAAGTGAGGAAGTAGCTTTCGACCTCAAGTCACGGCCAAAGCTGAATCAGTCACATGTGATTTAATGTAAAATCACCTGTAATTCTACCGTCTTCTTATTATCTTCTTTAGTTATCGTTCTTGGTTTAATGCCAATTAAGCCCTTTAATAAGACAACACTAGCAATATGCAATTTCTTGCAATACTTGTAACTAATAAAGCCCTTAGATTCCTTTCGAATGGTTCTTACTTGAGATCAGCTTCTTTTCAATGGTGCATACTTGTAATTTATGGTCAGCTTAATTAAAGTTTGGTTTTTTATTCAAGATGAATTAGCTTCTGGTCTAAAGATTGGATATTTAATCATTTAGATCTTCTATATTTAATCATTTTGGAGTTCTAAGGATGCTATGGTGTATTCTACATTCTAATTAGTAATCTAAACATGAGAATTAGAAACCAATTTCTCTAAAAGCCAGTTTTTCTGAATCTGCTATTATGCTGGTTTGATTTCATTGGAAGAACATACCTGATTAATGATTCATGGATGCTTCGGCGGTGATGAACGGTGACAGCGGCGGTGATGAACGGTGACAGCAGCCGCGATGGTGGTGAGTGGTGACAGCAACGGTGATGGCGGTGAGTGGTGATAGCGGCGGTGAGTGGTGACAGCGGCGGTGATGGCGGTGAGTGGTGACAACGGCGGTGAGTGGTGGTGTTGAATGGTCTCGCCGGCCAAAATCGGGAGAGTGGTGGTGTTGAGTGGTGACAGCAACGGTGATAGCGGCGGTGAGTGGTGATAGCGGCGGTGAGTGGTGATAGCGGCGGTGAGTGGTGATAGCGGCGGTGAGTGGTGATAGCGGCGGTGAGTGGTGATAGCGGCGGTGAGTGGTGATAGCGGCGGTGAGTGGTGATAGCGGCGGTAAGTGGTGGTGTTGGATGGTGTCGCCGGCGAAATCGGTTGAGTGGTGGTGTTGGATGGTGTCGCCGGGTGTTTGGGAGAGGAAGGAGACAAAAAGCGGCTACAAACAAAAGATTAGGGTTTATATCTTTTATACCCATCAGCGACGGAATTTTCCGTCGGTAACATGTTTACCATCAGCGACGGAATTTTCCGTCGGTAAACTAATCATCAGCGACGGATTAGCGACGGGCAAATCCCATCCGTCGCTGTTCCGTCGCTAATCCGTCGCTGATCAGTGACGGATCAGCGACGGAATTTTTCATTTTTCGTTTTTTCCGGTTTTTTAGGAATATACTTTAATCACGTCAATCCTCCGTGATCACCCTTCCATGAATCGCGTCAATCCTCCGTGATCACGTCCATCGTAACCGAAGATGTGTAGCTGAGATTTGTCTCCATGTTCATGACCAGAATTGAATTCACATTTGATCACCTAAAGCTCGAGCTCGTTTAAAGTCATAATGCTCGAGTTTGGCTCGTTTCGAGCCTTATGTGTCAAGCTCGATCTCGAGCTTAAGAATTTTACGAGCTCGAGCTCGAGCTTAAGAATTTTACAAGCTCGAGCTTGTTTATTAAAGGAGCTTAAAATGAACCTCGAATTCGGGTTGAGCTCATTTAACTCGAGCTCGAATCCAGCTTTTAACGAGTCGATCCTAAGTTGCTCACGAACAGCTCGGCTCACTTACACCCCTAGACATATGAGTGAAGTATATCCCTAGAAAACCGGGAAAAACAAAAAATGAAAAATTCCGTCGCTGATCCGTCGCTGATCAGCGACGGATCAGCGACGGACAACCCTTATCCGTCGCTGATCCGTCGCTGATCAGCGACGGATCAGCGACGGAATTTTTCATTTTTTGTTTTTCCTGGTTTTTTAGGAATATACTTTACTCATATGTATATATGTGTTTGTGTGTCTTGTTTGTTAATGATAATTGATATATATTAGTTGTTTGAACCATCGATGAAGCTTGTAAATGTCAAGTTCATTAAGAATGAAACAACACTCGTTATGGGTTTGGATACGACCGACTATTGATCATTTCAGAATATCTCATGCATGTATATACATACACGATCCAAGGTCATTGCTAACATAGTTCATTAAGGGGAATTTCTATGTTAATGGACTTTATTGGCTTAATTCGATATTAATACAATTTAACTGAGTTTATTGGGTGTATTTTAGTCCAAGTTTGTTTAATTGGCCTCTACCTGGTTTTTTGGTCCTACTTCATTCCAAATGAGTAGATATTAAAAAGATATTTAGTATTTAAATAGTAGGGTTAGGTGATCAAATGTGAATTCAATTTTGATCGTGAAAGTGAGGACAAATCTCAGCTACACATCTTCTGTTACGATGGAAGTGATCACGGAGGATTGACGCGATTCCTAAGAGGTTTGAGGGTAGAGATTATCAGCGACGGATCAGCGACGGAAATCATTAATTATTTTTTAATTATTTTTTATAAATAATCCGTCGCTGATCCGTCGCTGATCAGCGACGGATCAGCGACGGAATTAATTATTTATTTTTTAATTATTTTTTATAAATAATCCGTCGCTAATCCGTCGCTGATCAGCGACGGATCAGCGACGGAATTAATTATTTATTTTTTAATTATTTTCGTAAATAATCCGTCGCTGATCCGTCGCTGATTAGCGACGGATCAGCGACGGAATTGATTATTTACTTTTTAATTATTTTCGTAAATAATCCGTCGCTGATCCGTCGCTGATTAGCGACGGATCAGCGACGGAATTGATTATTTACTTTTTAATTATTTTCGTAAATAATCCGTCGCTGATCCGTCGCTGATGAGCGACGGATCAGCGACGGATCAGCGACGGAATTGATTATTTATTTTTTAATTATTTTTTATAAATAATCCGTCGCTAATCCGTCGCTAATCCGTCGGTATTTTCCGTCGCTAATGGTCATGGTCATCTGTCGCAACTCCGTCGCTGATCCGTCGCTAATCAGCGACGGAAGGTTGCCGTCGCTGATAACCGTCGCTGATGCCACTTTTTCTAGTAGTGGAATAAGTAATTAAGCAAGGTAGAGATTAGTTTAAGTTGTTAATTAAAAAGTTAAATGAATCATATATAGATTTCTGTTTATGTTAGTTTATGTTAATACATGCATATATCTTGTTATTATTCATGGTTTGGAATCTTTTTAATTAATGTTTCCTTGTGTTTTCTGGCTGAATGCATATGTTTGGTAAATGTTTGAATGGTGTCAAAGTAAATTCTTTGCACATCTAATTTAACTTTCATGCCTTAGTATTGAAACATATTCAGTGGATAATGGTGGATCCATCTGAAAATATGCCAATTTCCAGAAATTCTGTAAATCTGGGCCTTATTTTCTTTTATTATTCTACGGTTGACAAAAAATGGGTAATTGAGGGCCCGTTTACTCAGACACTTGCTTAGTAAACGCTTACCGGTGAAATTTAGCACAGTCACTTACCTTATCGGGTATGGTTTTAGTCCAACAAACGGCGTGCTATGCAAAAAATTTCACTTGGTAAGTGCTAACTAGGTAAGACTTGTCGTCCTCACTTACGGTGTAAGAATCTTGGTCATTGTGGTTTTTACCGGTAAGATTTTTGATCCTTGCCATATTCATCTATTTAGGTAATACGACTTGGTAAGCACTTACCTGGGTGGATAGGGGTAAAGTGGGTCTTTCGTTATCTACTTTGGTCACAAAGGAATCGCGAAGTTTTCAAAAACAAAAAAAGGTATCTAAGGGAGAAGTTCTTTGAATGGCAAAAAGTGGCGTTCGAGTGGATGAGCAAAAGAGTCAAGGATCATCACCTAGGCTGGTTCGCGTGGCTAGCAGGTATACCGTACGTGAAGTGCGAGCGGAAAATGCGGGTGGGGTGGAGTTCGGCGTGGTTAGTCCTTTGTGTTGATCGGGTTGTCTTCTTCTCTAGGTACACCAAGGTAAAACTCCGAGAGTGGTGTGTCTTTGTTAGTTGTTACAATTAGGCTGTGAATTGAATCATCAGGCGGCTGAAGGAGAAGTCGAATGGTGCTCGGTCGCGCTACCGTCTGCAGGCTGCATGGTTGTCGCACAATCAGGTTTGTGTCTTCTCAAGTCGGGTGGTCTGGTCGTTTCTGGTGCCAAACGTTGCCGGATTTCCTTCTGTGTTCGTGAGCTGCACGATACTGGGCGGAACTGCTGCAGGCTTGTAAACACGTCTGCCCGGGTCTGCTCTTCTCAGCGGTTCGTTCCGTGTCTTTTTGGTTGCTTTCATCTCTGCTATATTAGGTGCTTTAAGTGGTTCCATGACTTTCTGGTTTTTGGTCTCTGTCTTAGGTGCTGTGTATTGGCACTGGTTGTTTGTTGGCTCGGTTGTTTATTAATACAATGTTTATTTATAAAAATGTTCTGAAAATTTGTTATGACATTCAAAACATCTTATAAACTTATTATAAAACCTTTTGATATGACACTTTATTTTTTGATTCTATAAATTAAGTTCTATAAAGCGGTTTGTTATGACACTTCATATTTTTGGTGTCTTATAAAGTTATTTTTTTTGTGTATGTTAGTTACCTATGGTTTATAACATAAAACACACACACCCAATTCAAGAGGCAGTGGATTAAAACTTAATTAATCATCCAATTTGATAACAAATCTTGAATTTAAGAATCAGGTTGAACTCACCTGTAAACAAAACAAACTCAAACTCACAATGCACAAATTGTTGACTTAATTTGATTGGATTCGAATCTGAGTCTAAAATGGCTTATACAGTAAAGAATAACAATTAAACAAAGTTTTCTAAGAGGTTTTGTCGACGCCCCCGTTTTTCCAAAAAATAAAAAAACACTTTCAAAACCAATAAGAATCTAGGATTGGCAACAAACTTTTTCATACAATGACAAGCTCAGGTTTAAAGTAATCGGTTTAATTCGGTTGGATCCGAATCTTAATCCATGGCATATGCAGCTCATAGATTCCTCAAATTCGTCTCAAAAGCATAGAAGTCTTTCATTGACATCTATGACTTAATTGTTACTTACAACGCTCCCCATAATCCTCCGCACCATGTGGCTAGCTTTAAGGTATGAAGATCCCGAAAAATAAAGGAAAAATATATATCTTTTGTTGATGATGACGTCACATTCCCAACAAAAGTTTGTTTCGACAATCCCTGCGTATTAAACCACTCCATGATTCAAGCTTGGTCGTTATGTCTCTGGAAGTAGTCCTTATGCGGTTTCTATCTATTCCCTCCGTTGAATTTATATCGTCAACTTATGATTGATGCACCTATATCCTTTTCAAAGTAGCGCATGACCAAATCTATCTACGTTCAGATAGAACCAGTACAAACACAACAAGCCGTGAGAGGTATTGATTATTACTGATTATGGGGTATTTCAATAAAGATGGGTATAATCGAAACAAACTTTAATTTGTTGGAGGAAAGTTTCATCATTGACAACTTACAAGTTCTTTCTCCATTTTTTCTTCGTACATTATAAGCAAATGTTACATGATTTGTTTACTTCGATCTAAATTTTTTTAATTTCTTTTCCTACGAAAATCGAAAAGTAAAGTTACCGTATGAGATTCAAATAGAGGTTTGGATAAGTGGCCCAAGTATTATATCTCGTTCCAATTGAATTAAATTTGTTCCATATTGTTTGTGATTTTATAAAAAGCAGTGTTTGAAAAGGCTCATTACAACAGAAGCCATGGCATTGATTTTTGTAACACTATAGTTGATTTTACATGCCTTTTCATTTGTTAGCTTTTAACATATAACTTAATTTAAACTGCCTATTATGATTAATTCATTTAGTAATAGTAGAAAACATATGTTGGAGTATGTAACATATGCATGATATAAAACATTGTCGCCATAATTCACGTTTTTAAAAGCGTTATGGCCTTGTTAGGACTTTTAAGTTTTAAGGCTTAAAGCTTGACCAAGCCACCACACCACATCTTATAGTTAAAAAAGATCAACCATAAGGGCAAGTTTCGTTAAACATTAAAAAAGTCGGATTGGTTCGGCTAGAAACCCCAAACAACAAGGACTTAAAATGTAATTCAAACTCGTATATATTTCAAACTCATACCATTCAATCCTTCATTATCTTTTTGAACGGTTTTCTTGCGGGAAAAGAATCACAAATCTCCTCCCATCTTCGTCTCTGGTATAAACCCTAAAAATCACAAATCCTCAAAACTCAAAATGTGGTCACACGTACCTTGCGATATCCTAGAGGAAATCATGAAAACACTTCCCGTGAAATCATTGATTCGACTCAGATCGGTGTGCAAAGCATGGAAGTCGCTGATCGATAGCTCTGAGTTTATTGCTGCTTACAGCAACCTCCACGCCGATAATGCTTTCCCCAACGAAAGTTTTCTCCCACTGTTCCTCGGCTTTTTAAAAATCTTGATCCCCGTTTATTAACGATAATCGGTAGCTCTCATGGCTTGTTGTGTTATTGTTATCGAGAGAAACCACAAGAGGACGTGGTTCTTTTCTGGAATCCTTCGATTAGAAAATCGATTGGTGTTGTTATTCGTGGTGTGGTAAAAGAACCGTTTGCGAACGTCTTTGGTTTTGGGGTTTGCCCTCGCACGGGTGATCCTAAGCTTGTCAAAGTTACACATTATAGTGCATGGACGAAAACGGAAGTTTTCTCCTTGAGCTCAAAGGAATGGACGAGAATTCCATGTAACAACCTACCTCGTAAATCAATTGCATTTACACAATCTCACACAAATATAGGTCAATTTATTTATTGGGTTGCCTCGGATAGGATTGCCAAAGATGGTGGATTTTGGAATCGTAATCTTATAATGTCATTTGATATGAGCACCAAAGAGTTTCGAGAGATAGACCTCCCGGATAGTTTGGCTCCCCTGCTCTATGTAGATTTGTCCGTCTCTAGGCTAAGGGGGTCTCTTGCGCTGCTGCAGTCCACTGATGATATAACCGGGACCGGGAGAGGAATTTCTGTTTGGATGATGGAGGATGGTGATCCAAAATCGTTTAAAAAGTTATACACCATAAAGCCATCACTTGATCATGCAACATTACATAGAACTCTGGGATTTACGAAGAGTGGGGAACCGATAATTGATATGATACTTGATGGTTATTGTTCAAAACTTGGGATTTTGGCAAACCGAAGTTCATGCTCTGTGAATTCCTACATGGAATCTCTGCTTCTGCTCAATGAGGAAGATGATAGTGTTTATCGTATCTAGATTGAGGACGAAGATGATGGCCTCATTGCAAAGCGTGGCGGTGTGAAGAGATGAGTTTTGGAACATCCAAGCAAGGTATTGCATACTAGTTAGTTTAAGTTGTCAAAGTAATGTTTATGCTTCATGAAGAGATGAGTTTAAGTTGTTGATTCTTATGTTATACATTTAATGATATACCTATCAGGCATTCAAATTTGACCACTAGGAGGCCGTTTATTAAACACTTACCTAGGTAAGCATTTATTAAGGGGCCGTTTACTAACTCTTACCGGGTAAATGCTGACTTGGGTAAGTGTTGTCTCGAGTAAGTGTTGTTTGGGTAAGAGTGTTTATCGCATGTTTTTGGTAATTGTTTACCAACAAACAAAAAAACTATTTTAATTTTTTTTTTTTAGTTGGTTGTTAAAAGAAAGAGAGAGGGAAAAGAAGGGGAAAACATGGAATAAACATATCTGACCCGGGTAAGCAACATTTTGGTTCTGGCTCAATTAGATCTCTGTCAGACCCCGGTCAGATCTCGGTCTGATTTCAGACCCGGTAAGATTTCGGTCAACAATGCTGACTTGGTCAATACCAAGTAAACAACCCCTAAGTTATATTACCTTACTGGGAGCATATGGCAAAGATCAAGAATCTTACCCTAGTAAGAGCGAAGGCAAGGAGGAGAGCTTTACCCGGTAAGTGAGGGTCGTCATCTCTTACACGGTTAGCACGTACTGGGCAAATTGTTGCATACGATACCGCTTGTAGACTAAAATCTTATCTGGTAAGTAAGTGATGGTGTTGAATTTTGTTGGTAAGACTTACTCGGTAACCGTTTGGTAAACGGGGCCTAAATATTGTATGCTAACAAGAACATCTCTTATATTCACAGTTCTTTATGGAAATCGTCACATATCTTGTGTAGAGACTTGGCACTATGACAAAATTGGATTTGCAGGACGCACCAACTTCTAAGTGTCTTAATATACTACCTTACAAGACATAATTTATACGGCCACAAATTTAAGCATCAACGTTGTAATAAGCTTTTAGGCATCTTAACAATTTTATACGACACTTTTGAGAAAGTGTTCTATAAAACCTATCTTTTTTAGGGACACTTCTTTTTATAGGACACTTTTATATATTATCCTATAGAAGAGCTAATACTATGTTTTTTTATATATAAAACATCCCTAAAAACTTGTTACGATGCCCAAAAATACCCTAGAAACTTATTACAACATCTTCTAATGGGATGCAATATTTTTTGGTACTATAAATATAAGTCCCACACAAAGTGGTCTATAAACTTAATTTTGTTGTTTTTTGGTCTTCATTGTTACTTATTAACACCATGGGATACCAAACAACACTCGGGTAGAGAACGATGTCCAAGGACATTACCCGATGAGGTAAGTAATTAAGAATGAAGATTCTTACCGATAAGCTTTTACCTCTTAAGCATTGGTCAACACCCCCCTTAGTAACATAGTTTACAACTATGGGAGCAAATTTTGATTTGTCCCTTGGGATATCAATTTATTGAAAAGGTTTGATTAAAATTTATGCCATTTCGGGTGTGTACAAAATACAAAGGGGGTTGCTATCCCCAGTCCCCACCCCTCCTATACTTATAATCATTTACTTCCTTACCCACTATCCCACTCACATACACCTATTCACACCCCTTATAAGGGGGTGTGGATATAAGCCACCAATACAAATTACCCGTTATTGATGAATAAAGCGTTCAGGTTAAAGTGTTAAAATCAACTTATTAATTATTCAAGTATTTATTAGTATATATTCTCCTACAAATTTCAATTTTACAAATTATTACTACACATTCATAAATTTATTAAGATTTTATATGGCCATTACTTCATCATTATTTATATGTGTACAAATTGTATTTTACAGTCATCTTTACAGTAGATTACACAAATCGTCCTTGTGCTTTGGGGAAACTCCCCATATGGCCATTACTTGCCAAAAATTACAAGTTGCATCCAACATATTGATTTGCTTTCATTGAGGGTACCTACCCCTTACGGATGTTAGTCCATCCATTAATTTAAGGGCATTTTGGTCAATTTAGGGTTTTACATACAGTTTTAAAACAAAACACGAACAATTGGGTTTTCCACATGTTAATCGATTGTCTTAGGTACTCAAGGCGAAGGCCTAGAGACAATATGATCTATAAGTGGTTCCAACGTCGGGGAATGAATGCCTGAAGTTGCCGATCCTTTTTCCCTATACGTCGCCCAAATCACGATATATAACCCCAATATGATAAAAGAGCCTCCTAAAATGCTGTTCACAAATGGAAGTTAGCAATCAAATACGAATATTATAGGACCGACAATATTTAACGGTCCTATATCCACTCCCTCCCATAGCAAGATGTTCAAAATGAATAACAATTTGTTGTTCCCAAATCCTCTGTAAATCAATTATGTAAAGCAATATCATCCATTTATTGAGAAGAGAGAATAAAAAGATCAAAAAGAATATATTCATACTAAGAAAACAATGGCATGAACTAATAGGTTCATTTGCTCTTTTATGTTCTTTCTCCTAGGGAAGCAAAAGTCATTGAAAAATAAACACATACTCGTTTTCAAAGTGATTAGCTTTTCAAACCATCATATTTAGTTTTATTCTTTTTTTTTTAAGCAAACCATCGTTCTCGTGACAACGAAAAAAGTTGCAGTTTGCAACATCAAGTAATTTTGGACAAAAAGTGTCAAATACATGGTTACTTTTTAACCAACATTTCTACAATTTGTCCAAAGTATACAGTTCTTTTAGTACCTTCACAAGAACAATTGTTTGTTTGTTTGTTTTTTTCTTGGAAGGGTGTCCAGGCCAAAGCCCGACTAATCCCTAGAAATTTTGGGGCTAAATGGCCCCACTTAAATGTCTCCAGGCATGCGCACGGGAAGGTTCGAACTCGGTTAGGGCGCTATGAACCCCGAGTGATGACCAATCCGCCACAACACTGGAAGACAACAATTGTTTGTTTGTAGCAAGAAACAAAGCCCGGCAGTTGGAAAAATTAACCCCTTTGAAACTTGTACACATTTGCATGCGCTAGCAACAAATGTAGAGATCGAAGAACATACCTTCCCAAATAAATTGGGCTTCCAAGGAAAATTCTGGACAAAATAGCAGATGCAGGAGGTTGAAGTGGATTGTAAAGAGCAACCAAAGCAGGCCCCAAGATCTTGTTGGACCATGTCATAAGTCCATAGTTCAATGCAGATGCAACAATTCCCTAAAAGAAACCATAAAATGAAATCCCACATAGAGGCAGGAAAAATATGTGATTGTTGTTTGATTAAAGAATAGAAGATATAGAAGCATAGTAATATCTTTTACTAAGCACAGAAAAGCACATAAAAAGAATTCCAAACATGCATGTATCATATCAAACTTGGTTGGCTAGAATAAAAAGGCATGTATAAGCTGAGAAGTTGCATCCAATGCGATGACGGTGAAAAAGATGCTTACCGAATAAATCACTGCCAAAACCTCATATTGTGTCAACTTCCAATTTGTTGACTCGTAGTTCATGGTAACTGCTGTAGCTACCATAAAGAGAGTACCGAAAAAGTATGAATACGCTGTAACGGATAGGTTTGCAGAATACATGGCCAACACTGGAGCCTGAAGATTTCAATGCAACAATCAAACTTCAAGCATTTGAAAGTAGATAATTTAGTACAAAAATCTTATCCCTAAGTTGCATGCATGTATCATAGCATGCACTTGCATGTTGTGACAATGGTCATTTAAGCAAGGTCAATTACCTAGCTTATGAAAGCAGAGGGCCATTAAACCTGGTTAATTTGGTGGTCACATAGACACATAGCTTGTTGCTAATGGTTTCCTAACTCAGCTGTATTATTAAATCCTCCTAACTTGTTAAAGGGCCAAATATGATGAATGCAACAGGACATTTAGTTGAATACGGTAAAAAGAAAGTTTCTCACTGGAAATGATATTGTTGTATGTTTATTCAATTATATGATTGAATACCTGAATAGCTAGATAGGCTGCCAGGCATATGCAACTCCCTATTATGCATAGGACACCAAGGTGCCAATTATCAATCCCGAAACTCTCAAAATTTAAGAACATCCATCCAGCAGGCTCTGGTTGACCACTTGGTACAGGTACTTTGTCTGCATACCCCAGAAGAGCTGGTCCTCGGAACAGAACCATTAAGATGGCACCAGAAACGCAAACAAGGGTGCCTCCAACCTTTGCCTGACCTTCAATCTTGAGCACATTCACTGTTTCTACACTGCATGTACATCATCTCATATAAAGTTGACATATAAATTTTCCGGAGATACCACCTCCCTTCCATGAAGTAGACAGACATAAAAAGGTGCTTATGAAATTATGCATATTGTTCTGGGCAACGTTACCGAATACACTGGTCACAAATGGGTGCTGTTACAAGGTATTCATGGTACAAGTCACTAGTGTGTGGTTGTGGGGAAATTTTATTTGTTAGGCTAATTGGGCACATGGTGCATTAAATACTGAGGGATGATGTATTAAGGAGATCATGCATAAACATACATGCATGCACACACACATACATACACAAATACATGTATTCACATATCTTGTATGTATTTGTACACACATGCATGCTTTTCAGATGAACAAAATTTTGCAACATATGCTTGAAAGAAAACTTTTAATATGGAAGAAAACAAACATAACTCTTTAAAATGAATAGGATATGTTTAAATTATATATGTATATACCTACACATGTGTAGCATCAACTTAAATCTTATCAATATGTATTAAACTTGAAAATTCATATGGGCAACCTCTTTCTTTTCAAGGAAAGTATGTGTCAATATTTAGAAGGGAATACTTCTTCAAAATGTACTAAACTATCCCCAATATACTATTGTGTGTATCAACCTAAAAAAATTCCTTTTGTATATATCAAACTTTATTTTTTCGTCTATTGTGTGTATCAGATGACTTGTAACCTGTTGAGCAGGTCACCTCCACCGCTGCCGCCGCCGGAAACCACCATCGCCGCCGGGAACCACCGCCAAACCTACCTCCACCATCACCCACCGCCACCCACCTCCACCGGCGACCACCAACGCCACCAACCTTCACCGGCGACCTCCACCCACCTTCACCGGCGACCTCCACCCACCTCTACCATCACCCACCGCCACCCACCTCCACCGCAGCCGCCACCGGGAACACCGCCATCACCATCACCATCGCCATCACCGCCACTAACACCATCACCGCCATCACCATCACCATCAAACCGCCGCCCATCAACACCACCATCTCCATCGAACCACCAACCATCATTGCCACCATCACCATCGAACCGCCACCATCACCATCGCCATATATCGAACCACCACCATCACCGTCACCATCGAACCGCCACCATCACCATCGACCCACAGCCACCCAGAACCACCATCCCCACGGCCAAGAACCTCCCGCTGATCTCCACCGTTCACACCATCACCGTTGATCTCCACCGCCGCCCACCTCTACCATCGTCAACAGCATCACCACCGATCTCTATCCCCTCGCAAACACCTCTGGCGGCCGTCCAACTGCCGGTAACCGGCTGATGACCGGTTGAGCAGGTCGTCGTACACACAAAAGACTCAAAATTAAAGTTTGATATATACAAAAAGAATTTTTTTAGGTTGATACACACAATAGTATATTGGGGATATTTTAGTACATTTTGAAGAAGTATTCCCTATTTAGAAATGCTGCATATGAAATAAATCATGGAACAATGAGAGATATGGCTGCAATTCTTTTCAAAACAGAAAAAGGAAAAAGGAAACATATCACCTGTCTCCCATGCGGAACAAATGCCTAACAAATCTGAAGGTCCCAAGGAAAGATGAATCCCTAACAGTTGTTTCATTCTAGTGAGAACTTTGCCATAACATGTGTGTTCAGGTTTGGTTTAACCCTTTTTCCCCTTCTCTGGTGTGCTTCTTTCAGTATGATCGATTCAAGCAACAGTTTGGTGTACAAACACACCGTGATTTGGATCATAAGCTCTGGATTGTGGTGACGTTGTACTAGGAATGAATAATTTAACACTGGTTCTCAGTGTGTATACACATTTCAAATCTAGAGTATGATAAACTTTATACGGGGGCTTCGACCCCGGGCTGCATGCTTTAGCAGTCGGGCTTTGGCCCAAAAATTGCTGAGGATTAGTCTGGGCCCAATGTGGTCTGGGATACCTCTTTCAAAAAAAAACTTTAACAAAAAGTCCAAGTAAAAAGGAAAATTCAGTTAAGCTTACCCCATTATTGCAGCAAGTATAAATGTGAACACAGGAGTTGAAGGTTGAATGGCTGCAGCATATGTTGGATTTGTGTAGCCAAGACCAACAAGAAATAGAAGTTGATTCCCATATACCCTAAACAAGGTCAAGAAAAAAGAAAATTAGAAGTAAAACAAGAGGCATAGCTCGGAACAAAATTAAACATTTTAAGCGTCTTATCTTGGTAGTAAATTCTTTCACATGATAAATATACATCACAAATTAACCCATATAAAAGGAATAAACCCTTTCACCCATCATTTTCAATGTGAGTTGTTAAGGATCAAAACAAATCAACTAATTAGTCAATTGGATTGAGTACTTCAATATGTATACTTTTATTATGCATCAAACCAGTCGTAAATATTATCCAGACAACCAAAACTTAAGATTAGAGATTGTTAAAGTCGGTTAGCCTCTTGTGTTGAAGTATAAATAAAAATGAGCAGCTATTGTTAATCATTCAAAATAATTTAAAAATCCTTTTCTCTCTCTCTCTCTTTCTCTGGATTCAACATAAAAATTATTGGGATAAAATAATAACAAACAAAAACTGAAAATGTTAGTAATCTTTTGATGTAATGTGATGCTATAAATTTCAGATATTATTACCAAAATGTCGGTTACGACAGGTGCACCAGATCAGTAAGCTTTTCGTGTGTTTTCAAGTGGAATTGGTGTTGGTTCTAAAATCTAAACATCTTATGCAAGTATCATGCAGGTGGACGAAGTTGAGAATTGAGGAAAAACGCTATCTTTAGTGTCCATTATCACATCCCGAATCATCAAAGTCATTAGACCCGAAGAAGTGGGCAAGAAGTCGAGAGTTGCATCGCTTGTACCAAGAGTAAATTGATACTAAGGGGTAACACGGTCGACCTACATGCAACCTCATGGACACATGTAGAAAAGAGAAATGTAGTTGGTTGTATTTGTGTTGAGAAACCATGAAAGGTTTTCATATCTCTTTGATGTCTGTTGTGTTTCCTTTCACACCATGAGTTAAACATTTGAGTGCTGGGGGAAAGACAAATTTGGCATTGATGTTATAAGTATCTGATGTTTTCAGGGTTATTAGTTTAAAAGTTGTAGTGTTCATTTCTTCCAATTAATCACTATCTTCTACTAATGATCTGTGAAATTGAGAAGTGTTCTCAACGGAAACCAAATACAGTTCGACTCTGAACTGCTTTCTGATTTAAATTAAATCCAGTTCAATGTCTTGTATTTCTCGTGTCTGTCATACTTATTGTGACCCATAAACCATTTAAATCCAATGAGCCCATTTTGCCACCTCTAATGATAAAGTTAATCATCAGGGAGGATTACAAATAAATATGAACGACAACTTTGGATATTATAGACTTACCCGATCAACCCAAGAAAGAAGAAACACGTAAGAAGGCGCCTAGTCATAGCTGGTCTGATTCTCCTACAAACAACAAAAACTAAACCAACTTTAGTTTCAGATAGTTCCCAGATGATACAAGTGATATTAACCAATTATTTTATGATTTAATAGTTACGTTTGAATAAGACTATTATGTTATGTACACCAATTATTTTATGATTCCTAAAGTTTGTAACCATTTCAACCATCTTGTTGTTATCCTGTGACTAATGTTCTCATGAATGTCTCAGTGAAGCTAATCCAAATAAGGAATTATTTCCTTCTTAATCCCTATCAAAACTACTAAAGTTGCACTTCCTATACTTTGTCTTCTTCCTTTCAGATCCCAAAGTGTAGCTCTGAACTTAAAATTAACACCTTGTCTAGTTTCATCAATCAACATTGTATCATCAAAATTGTAAATCATCTTGTGAGTCTTTTCTTAGCTACATCGTAACTCAAGGAAGAGAAAAGGATCCAAATAACCTGTGGTGTAAACCTGAACGGAAAGCACGTGTATCATATTTACATGCTTATTATCAGTTTATCACAGAAATCCATGTTTTTAATCACATTAACATATATGGTCAAGAATTCCTTCTCACAAACCCATCACATCACCTCTCTTTGTCTCTCAGCACCCTATTATGCATATCATGTCTTTTCTAGATCAACAAACTCCATATGCAAACCCCTATACCCCTGTATTTCTCTGTAAGTTGTCTAATAAACAAAATAATCTTTCATTGGGTCCATAAAAGAATACAACTTTTCCTAACCTAGACTCAAATCTCCACATATGCTTAACAACTTGCTCTTATAGTTTCTTTGATATCTCCTTGTTCTGTAGACAAAGGTAATAAATAGTCCTCCATCTGTTGCATAACCTCTTAAGCAGGAATACATTCCTCCTACCTCTCTTGAGGCTCTCCAAACCTCCAAAGGAACAATTAGCCAAATGTGTTTACCTACTTTTCATCTTTCTTAGTGTTTTTTTAACTTCCAACACTAATTCTATGTATAACCTACTTTTCATCTTTCTTAGTCCCTCAATATCTCCATTCAACAACTTATCAAAAAACCTCTCCAGTTCTTTCTAACCTCATCATCTTTAACAAAGAGTTAGTTGGGAGTTGAGCCACTATTTTCCTCTCCTATCTTAGCAACTTGTATCATATAGGTCCTTATTTTATTCCTCTTGTGTCTCTACAATGCTGTACAGTTCTTTGTATTTTTACTTGTCTTATTCTTCTTTGCTAGTTTATACTTCATTATGTGTCATATAAAAGATTATAAAATCCCTTCTTCACCTTATTCTACCACCAAGCATTTTTACCCTAAGCTTCCATCATGCAATTCATTGAAGAACTTATACAATCCGGCAATCCTTAACCAGCTTATATTAGATTCCAGGAAAGAGTTGGAACTCCTAATTGCCAACTGGTTTTTTTTAAGGGTGTCCGGGCCAAAGCCCAACTAATCCCGGCAATTTTGAGGGCTAAACATGCCCCACTTAAATGTCCCCAGACATGCGCACGGAAATGTTCGAACGGCGCTATAAACCCTTGAGCAATAACCAATCCGTCACAGCACTGTTGACTAATCTTGACTAATTGACAGCTGTTCGTACTCGTTCCCATAACATAACATAAATTCCACAATCGTTCAACTAATATTTAAAAAATTAACACAATTGATTCTCAAATAACAAGAAATCAGAGAGTGTTTTAACTGACTAACTTTTCACGGAAATAGGCAATCGGAACGAGGATAGATATGGCAAGGAGATCACGATACACACAAAAAACAATCTGGTTGACTCCATCATTCAAAGCTACTTTCGTAATCACTTGATATCCTCCATATATCAACTGTACCAACACCATTGCCGCATGTGCCTTCCATGCTTCTCCTCCTCCACCACCTAACGCCATTGTGAAAGAAGAATTTCACAAATTTGTTCCTATATATATATATATATATAAATCAGTGGATATCAGGTGTGGATAGAAATTCAACCAATTGGAAGATGATTGATGAATTATTAAGTGAGTGAAGGAGATTAGAGAAGATAGCAGGTCATGATGTTTTGATTGGAGAGTTTGGAGTGAAAGAATGAAATTCTGGTGAAAGCGAATCTTTTTTTGGAGGTTTTTGGTGTACAAAAAAGATCATCTGTTTGAATTTTTGATAAAGTGGGACCCATAAATAGTATACGTGGGACCCACATGTTTTCAGTCTCTAAACATGAATTCATATGACACGCGCCTGGGTAAATCCGTTTTATCAACATTTCCAACATCTCCAAACCAGATATCTTTTAACAGTTTATCTATTCAAGCATGTTTTTGCGGTATTCGGGTTTCATTCGGGCATCCGACTAATCTGTGTCGGTCTCAAATCGATCCAAAGGCCGGCCCCGAACCTGGGTAAATCCATTTGCTGCCACGGGGTTTCAAACTCGGGTAGTCAAGAATAGATTGATTGTCAATGGTTTCAAAACCACTGACCACTTATTCGGTCAATGATTTTCCCATTCAAAGTGTTTGTTTTTTTTATTAAGTGTCACTTATCACTTTTTCACCACTTTTTGAAAAATTGATGGTAAAACCACTTTTTGTCCACTTTTTCATTAAGCTTGGGCTTGTTTTGATTATTCATTAAGCTTGGACTTGCTTGAATTGTTTATTAAGCTCGTTAAGCTTGTTTGGATTGTTCATTAAGCTCATTAAACTTGTTTGGATTATTCTATAAGGCTACATGCACCCAACCCAATCAACCCACTCAACTCACTCACTTTTTAATGCTACATCAGCTGACACATCAGCTTTTTCCCAACCCTCTCATTACCCTCCCATAACCCTCTACAACCCACACCCAACCCTCTCAACCCTCTCACACACAACACACACACACAACACACACAAACACAGCGGCTCGGTGAAGCCGCCGTGAACAAAGCCCGCCGGTTTTGGTTGTGAAGCACCCAACCCGCCGGTTTTGGTTGTGAAGCACCCAACCCGCCGGTTCATCTTGAAGCCGGCGGGCATACCCGCGTGCTACCCAAAGGGGGCGGTGTGTGTAGCCTAAAGCTCATTAAACTTGTTTGGATTGTTTTATAAAGCTTATAAAGCTGCTGGATTGTTAAAGTTTACTATTGTACTAGATTGAGTTGACGTATTTCGGTTGATTTTGGTTCTTATGAATAACCAGATTAAGATGTTTGACAGTTACAAAAACAAACAGTCTTGACAGATTCAGATTCAGTCTTCATCACCACCACTTAACCATCAGAAGTGGAAACAGATTCAGTCTTCAGCACCACTTAAAAAACAAACAGAACTTTAGATTGATTCTCAATCTCTGTTTCCTTTTTATTGCTTGTTTCCTAGAGTGAGTTGTTTCTACTATGTAAGCAGCTTGTACCCCTTTGTTTTAATACACAACGAACAAGAATTCTCCTTGTTTAACTTATAAAATCATTGTTAATATTTAGGATATCTTGAATATGGTGTACTCTTGTATATTGTTGTCACTCTTGTATAAGATGCAGAGTGACAACAATATACAAGAGTACACCATTTTGTTTCTTATACAGAGTGACAACCATTTTATTCTGCATATTGTTGTCACTCTGCATCTTATATATTATTGTCACTCTGCATCTTATAAACTACAAGCACCATTTTGTTTCTAGTTTCATGATTATGAGGTTAGTTTATTGTATGCTGCTTATCATTGCACATACAATTTTTCCTTTTACGATGAATGCTTATGGCTGATATATTCTTGGGTCTTTATTCTCCCTACCTGATTATTTTTTTCTTTTTGGGTAACCATGATATATGAACCAATTTAATGGCAAACCCCATACAACCATAGATGAACCAAAGTTATCACTGATGAACCTCCATGACTACTTAAAAGAAGTACTATAATAAATTGATGGTTTAGATTTTATAATATAATGACTTATTAAAGAATTAGAAAGGTTTTGATTAACATCTTGGCAGGGATACTAACAAACAGATGATGGTAGAAACCTGATATTTGGTGATCCAAGATTGCATTTGAATGGAAATCTTGATCAGGGTCTATTTTTTCATTGTCTGTTAGTTCTTTTCTGTAAATAGTTCAGATAAGATCACCCCCAAAGTTGAAAACGTCGGTTTCAACAGTGATATAATTCACTCTAACCATTTTAGGTGTCTTGTAACCTTCAACAACATTGTCTTCAAGCATTTCTTATGTTCCAAAGTAACGCAACCTTTTATTCACAAGTACTTATGGTATGGTAATTAAAAACCTTAACATTTAGCAATTTTTTTTCACTATTCATATTTCATAAGGAATAGTGAAAAAAAAGTTGCAATAAACAATAAAAACAACAGATAAATATATTTAAAGACATATATTTCTTAGACGTGCCATCCACAAATCCACATATATTTATATTTAATTATTATAAAATTTATAATTCTTTACCTTTATAATTATGTACTTATTTATTTTATATCTTTTTGTTTTCAATATTTCATTTTACATTTTTATTATATTAATACATATAATTGTTTTTTTAACTAAAATACGTTAAAGAAATACGTTTTATTTTTAACAAGTTTCATCATTATAATCGCATTTTCGACACCTTTCAAATGAGTCCAATATTGAGTACTTTTTAATTTAATTTTGATTTTTTATTTAACATATAATACGTAAAAATATTTTAAATATTTACAATTCATGCCATTATATGGTCTTTTTAATAATGTTTAAAGACTTAATTGTTAAAAAAACACGTCTTAATTTCGAAGACTTGATCGTTATTTATTTCAAAGAATTAATCGTTATTTTATTTCAAAGATTTAATCCTAATTTTAATCGATATAGTTAACTAGAGATATTGACCACACCAAAAGCTACATTAACCCGATTTCAAATTTATATTTTCTTATGATATTTTCTTTTCTAAGTTAATCGTCGCTTGAGTCATAGTTGTCCTGTCAATTTATGTTACATTTCAACTGTTTTTTATTGATTTATATTGTTATATATATTGTTATAACCCCCATCTCCCTACAACGCGGGATCAAAAACCTCGTAATCAAACAAAAGGAAACTAATCCATGCTTAATTTTTTTTTCTCTATGGTTTAATGGAAGTAATTTGACTACTAGTCAATTGGTCATGCGTAATTTTATTAGGTTCTCGATATGATTTTCGTTCCACAAGAACAATGTTCTTTAACCACCTACAAGGCTACAAACAGACCATCAATCAACTTATTAGAATGTATAGCTAGCCTAGCTTAGGCCCATGGGCTTGGCCCATTTTTTTTTTTTTTGAATTCGGGAATTCGGGTTCGGGAATCGGATTCGGGTTTTTGGATTCGGGTTTTGGATTCGGGAAATAAGAAAACCCAACTCGGGAAATAGGAAAACCCAACTCGGGAAATAAGAAAACCCAACTCGGGAAATAAGAAAACCCAACTCGGGTTTGATGAATCCCAACTCGGGGATTGATGAGAGGATTCGGGAACCTAAAGCTCTGATACCATGTTAGAAGAGGAAAGAGTTCTGAAAATGTATATTGGATTAATGAATAACTTACTACAAAAGAGGTATAATGACCCTATTTATATACAAGGGAAGGAAAAAGGAAATGGGCCAAGCCCATGGGCCTAAGCTAGGCTAGCTATACATTCTAACAAAACTTATATTCAATCTTGTATGATAATAGTTGCAAGCATAGTGGTTAGCAAGATTACTCCCACCATTTCATGGAAATTGCAATATTTCCTTTTCTCGAAACCTTTTAAACTAAAGTTACTTACTTGCCTATAATAGTTGACCAAATTCTTTGGTGATGTTTGGTTCGCAAAGTGAACCAGATGGAATTCTTTGAATTCCACAATTCAAGGAATTCATCATTTTTTGTCTTAAGTGAAGGAATTGGATTTTAACCCTCAAACGCATTGTTAGATTCCATTCAAATTCTTTCTAGGTCAAATTCCTTCGATGGATTCCAATTCCATCACATTCCATTTTGCGAACCAAACGCCCCCTTATGCTTTCCATTCTCTAAAGCAGAATTGTTTGCTTATTAAGTCGGTTTCTAGTTTGACTAGGAATTTCTTACTCTATACTAAAAGGGGTTGAAAGATTTCCCTCAATTTGTTGTGGTTGGGACTTGAAGAAAAGTCCAACAAAAGTATCAAAGATGTACAATCACCTCCTCAGCTAGGGCAGTTGGTTTCGAAGCCATTTTATAGTAAAATGGCGTAGTTGGTATATTCTAAGATGTTGCAAGTTAGAGAACTGTAGTTTTTTTATCTCTATAGTGTAGATATGCATAGTTGGCGACACTGTTAAGTTCTACGTTCACTCTCTTGCTTTCTAGCACGCCGTTTCTTTTAAGCATCGTCGTTGCGATGCCAATGCTAAGTAAGTTTCTAATCGTGCCTCCCTACTTCTGTTTGGTGCTTGCATGGGACCAACCATGACTTTTTGCACTTCATTAGCAAGAACTATTGCTGATTGCTTAGGCTTCTTCAACCATTGGCAAGCTCCACTAACTACCAATTGAACTGGTTCATTGATGTTTGTTGTGTTTGCTATCGGTAAATTTCTGACTTTCCTCAAGAGTGCCTGTGTTTGCTCTGAGTTTGTGGATTGCCTAGTTTATTAAAATTGAACCAGTCATGATACTTCAAACTTTTTATGCTAGAAGCTACGATTAAATTTATAGTACTATGTGTATGCTTGCTTAATGTAAGAAAGTCGAGACGCTGGTAACGAAGGTATAAAGTTGGTGACTTGATACCTTTTTTAACAAGGAAGAAAGTTGGACGTAGGCTGTTTAGTACTATTGTACAACTTTTGATTGGATAGAATACAATATGGCCTGTTGGACTATATTAGATAACCCAGTCCTACATTTTGTCTCTGTGGACCGAGGAGAAAGGGGGCTCGGAATAAAACCTATAGTACTTACTGCACTTCACATCATGTTAAGTTTCTTATTACATAGTAACTGCCTAACCCTTAGTGCTTATACATACTTATACTTTACTCAGTCAATAAAGATATGTATCTACTTTTGTACCTAACTACTACTATCAACAACATACTCAAATGGCCGGAGTTGCTTAACCTCACGCTTCTGTATGGGTACATTCCCATTTGTTTGATCATTCATTTTATGTTTTATGAACAAAATCCATCTCATTATGTGCAATGAGGGTTGTTCTTTACCACCAATAGGGCTTGAAGCACTATTAGAGTATCCTAAGAGGGGATTGGCTTCCAGTAGTGTGATGAGAATCACTTGAATGAACGGTCTGTTAGATAATATTGAATCGATCGTTTATCACATTGAATCATCAAGAATATTAGAATAGAACGTGCGTATCCGAATCTGTTAGTTAGGCTTGAACTTGATTCGTAGATTCCCGGCTACGGCTTTCCTCAACGCAAAATCCCGGATGTTCTTCCAATGGGGAGAGTATGTAAACAATATGATTTTGGTGTATTGGGAACCGTAACCCTAGTCGTCTTTATATAGGTTATAATTAGGGTTCCCATCAAACCCTAATTAAACCTAATGGGCTTCCTCCCACTTGGCCCATACCACCTCTTATTAATTCTAAATGGACTTCTCCTAATTAATCACTTTAATTAGTCCATATTATAAAATAGCCTAATATAATTAGATTAATAATATGTAAGCCCATTAATTATAGGATTTATTAAATAAATCCTAACAATCTCCCACTTGGGCTACATGTTATTCTTTATCAATTATATCAAAATTTTCTTAGAGCTCATCTTTATGCTATTCATTTATTTAGAATTCCTTATGGCACAATCTGGTCCATCTTGTACATTAGTATGAGATCATGGCGGCTTTTGTCACCTTAATAACGTAACTAAACCTTCCATGGTCACCATACCAACATATTTCAATGACATAGATCAAGTATGGATGAGAGGCATGGAAATTACATGTAATGTGATTAAAATCATGCCTATTTCCAACTGGTTCAACTTTAACCTTATGAGATCATAATTTAAATTTCTAAGACAAACAAAAATTAGAAATTGTTCACAGAAATTAATCAACCAATAATTCACTTAATCCAAAAGTCTGCAGAACATAAAAGATTTATTGTTCACAAAACACCCAAAATTACAAACTCCCACTAAAACGTAGTGTCATCCAAAAAAACACCCATATTCTTAGTGTGCTCATGAAAGATCTTAGGAACCAAGGCTTTGGTTAGCGGATCCGCAAGCATTGAGTTTGTCCCGATGTGTTCTATCATGATCTGACCATTCTGAACCCTTTCTTTAACAACCAGAAACTTTATATCTATATGTTTCGACTTTATAGAGCTTCTGTTGTTATTTGAATATAGCACGGCCGAGTTATTGTCACAAAATAACTTCAGGGGTCTTTCGACACCCTTAACAATGCGCAGCCCCGTGACAAAGTTCTGTAGCCATTGTTGGGAATTGCAGGTAAAAACAAAACATGCACAGCGGAATAAAAACTGAATTCCTAAACCAGAAGATCCAACCTAAACAGATTTAGATGCAATCACAAGAGGGTTTAGAACAATACCTTATAGGATTAAATTCAAACGGTTTCCGGAAAGCTAACGGGGAATACACCGCTACTGCACCACCACGAGAACCGCTGCTAGACCGCCTTAGGATTGCCCAAAAACTCGAAACCTGAAAACTGGTTGAGTGTGTGTGTGTGGGACGATTTTTGGGAGAGAGAGAGAGAAAGGTTTAGGCTTTTCTTTTTCTCTAAGTTACTAATGAGATGGAATTATGAGAAAGCCTTAGGTTTACCATATATTTATATTAGTAAATATGGTAACTACCCAATAGAAAAGCCCGTTTAATTATCAAGCCCGATAGGCTTTAATTAAACCTTTCCATATATTAATTAACTATTAATATATATCCCATAAGTAATAAATAGACTTATCTATTATTTATTTTCTCTCTTAATTAATTAATTATACCAATTAATTAATTCCACACAACTGGTAAATCCAATTGATCTCTATTCGGGTGTGTAGCAGTGTGATCCACTAGTGCCTTATAACATTGGACACGGTAAACCTAGTTACTGTCTTGCACATAATCCTTTCAGACTCCCACTTGTGCCAGACGAGTAACTCAACTGTTACCATTAGCCTAAGGAGGTCCCTAGCCAGACACTTAGGTTAACCAGGTTATAAGATCTCTTATATCCAAAGAAACAATTCTCGCTAGAATTGTACACAGGTTCATTCCTTTTATACTTGGGACACTCTTTCTTTATGTGTCCCGCTTTCTTGCAAAAGAAACAGGTGAATTCCTTATCCTGTTTCTTATGTTTCTTCTGCTTTGGCACATTTTCTGCAGTTCCCTTAGCTCTCTTCTTTTTCTTATCCTGAGAGGTTGATGCCAAGTGAGCACTTTCCGTCTTATCTCGCTTTAGTCTCTCTTCCTCTTGCACAAGATGTGACATGAGCTCATTAAGAGTCCATTTATCCTTCTGAGTATTGTAACTCACCACAAATGGCCCAAACTGTGCAGGAAGAGAGATGAGAATCAAGTGAACGAGCAAGTCATCCGAAAGCTCTAACTTTAGTTCCTTGAGTTTCCCATTGAGATTAGACATCTCCATGATGTACTCCCTTATGTTCCCTTTCTCCTTATACCTCATGGTAACGAGTTTCATTAAGGTGTTACTCGCTTCCGTTTTGGCATTCTTAGCAAAGAATTGCTCAATTTCCTTAAGGAAGTTCTTGGCATTAGTGCCCTCAGTGATAGAGCCCCTGAATGTGCTCGGAATAGAGCGTTTCATAATCATCAGACACATGCGATTAGAGCGATCCCACTTCTCGATTTTATCCGTGTTTGGATTTTCCGTAGTGGAAATGAGTCGCTCCATCCGAAGTGCATGGTCCAAATCCATGCAACCGAGAACAATTTCAACGCTCTCCTTCCATATGGCATAATTCGTCCCGTTCAAAGTAGGGATTCCCGCAAGTTGAGCAGACACATTATTAGCATTAACAACTGTATACACAAAAAAAAATTTACATGCTCAATATTTATGTCATATTGGAGACTAATATAATTATATATATGACACAAAAATATTCGAAACATTATTGTGGGCCCATTTAACAAGATACCTAGCACAAACATTAATATTTAATCTTTGGACTAAAATATTAACTTGTTATTGGTACTCTCCACGTGGTAATCAAATATTGAAAATAAATCCTGTCAAACAACACCCGTCCTTTGGGCCGGTTATTGTTCACATGGAAAACTTTATAATAATCACACATCTATTACCACATATATATCAGTTGTTCGGCCAAACTAATGACTTTCCTTTGGGCCAATCTTTAATTTGCATGAACAGCGATATACTCATCTTTGTGTTTCAAAATATATCAATCTTCACAACAGAGGTTACTTTGGCAACATGTTATGTCAATTAATTTATTTTAAAACACAAGACAATCAAGTGTAAACCTAATGGAATAAGTTGGTTTCCTTATGTTATTCCTAATCGATCAAAATAAAATAAATAGAGTATTCAATCGATTTACACTTGATTACAAATGGGAAAATTAGCCCCACTAATTATTTTCTCCAAATAAAGCTTTAGAAGTCAAAAAAAAAAAACCCAAAAATTAACTATCTTGCCATAAATAAAAAAAAACCCGATTCAAGACCACCATATTGGATTATAGGTAGAAAACTCCAATTCTCATTCCTTATAAGTGGCAAATCGAATTTTAATGGTTTTAGACTAAATTGGGTTTTAAAAAAAATTCCTAGATGATGCAACCCATTTACAATTTTGGATTTCAAAGCAAATTTACAAATCTTAAACTACGCATTTAAATAATAGCTTGAATTTTCAACCAAGACAATCCACTTTGAAAATTTAATGATTGAAAAAAAAACATATTTCCAAATCACTTCATCAATTTGGAATTCTTACCAAATTTAAATCAGATTTTGAAGATATATATATACATACATATAGAGGGAAGTTATTTTGCAAACCATAAAAAACGTGCAAACCGTGCAAACTCATGGTTGCACACGTAAAATCAGTGAAATTGATTCATGGAGTTGTTTAATATGATGAAAATGTTTCATAAACATCAAATTTTGAGGAAATTGTTTCATATGTTGGTGTTTTTTATTCATATGAAACTTTTTTATCGTTTCTATGAAACTTTTTCATTTCTACGTAAATAAACACCTTCATATGAAACAATTTCATCACAAAATTTAGTATATGAAACATTTTCATCATATTAAACGACTCTATAAAAGATTTTTCATTGATTTACGTGTGCAACCATGAGTTTGCACGGTTTGCACGTTTTTTATGGTTTGCAAAATAACTTCCCACCATACATATATATACGCATATATATGAATTTTGAATATATAAATTCAACAAGACAATCCACGAATTAATTTTAACATGGGTTTTACAACCAAATCAAATATATATACATACAATATATATATATATGTACGCGCATCGCGATGATCGACAACTTTCAGAAACCCTAAGAGAATTAAAAGCACAATCCTCTCCCGTTTATGATAACCATGATTCAAAAGCATAAAAGAAAAGCTTAGACCAAGATTTTGCGGTCATGATCTCCAATTTTTTTTTGAATCAAATAGCAAAAAACTAGAGGCATCAAATTTGGGAGAAAAAAAAAACTCCAATAATTCAATGTGAAGAACGTGGCTCTGATACCACTTGTTAGATAATATTGAATCGATCGTTTATCACATTGAATCATCAAGAATATTAGAATAGAACGTGCGTACCCGAATCCATTAGTTAGGCTTGAACTTGATTCGTAGATTCCCGGCTACGGCTTTCCTCAACGCAAAATCCCGGATGTTCTTCCAATGGGGAGAGTATATGTAAACAATATGATTTTGGTGTATTGGGAACCATAACCCTAGTAGTCTTTATATAGGTTATAATTAGGGTTCCCATCAAACCCTAATTAAACCTACTGGGCTTCCTCCCACTTGGCCCATACCACCTTTTATTAATTCTAAATGGACTTCTCCTAATTAATCACTTTAATTAGTCCATATTATAAAATAGCCTAATATAATTAGATTAATAATATGTAAGCCCATTAATTATAGGATTTATTAAATAAATCCTAACACGGTCTGCATTTGTATGCATTGCAAGAGACTGGCCTGAAACTCTAATCTAGAAAGTAGATCATGGTTAGGATAGATAAGAAGTATCATTGTATCACCACTGGTTTTTTGGCCTTTTTTCTTAGAGAGCCTATCTGACGTTGGCAAATAACTATCAGCGGACGAACTAGGAATCATCGCTTAGATATAATGGAGAGCATATGACAGTATCATATAGGTTTCTTAATCCCAAAATGAATTGTGAGCATATGCCGAGCATGAAAAAACTAGGATAGAGATTTTTCGAGCTGATGAACTTTAGGATCCAAACTACGAGGGCACAAAATCCTGTAATTCATCATGTGCTTTTGGAAACGTGTAATTTCATTCGAGTAGTATCGTTGATCACGATGTGAATAGGCTTGTGAGAATATATATATTATTCATGGGACAAAGGATGTCAATGTTGGTATCTTCGGAAGTAGAGGTGATCGTTTGCGGGCTCGGGCCGGGCCTAACGTTGTTTTTTGTCCAACGGGCCAAATATAGAAAACCCAAGCCCGTTTTACCGGGCTTACGGGCTTGCCCATGGGCTAGCGGGCTTATTCTTTTACATTTAAAAAACAAAGATAATATATAGTTTTAAGTTACCTAAATCATTTAAATTGTAACTATTTTTTAGCATTGAAATAAAATGTAAAGAATAATGTACACAACATATGAAAAAAATACTATAATTAATATATGAACTACGAACATTTTGTAGCCCCATTCGTTCCGTTCGCGACAATCCAATTAGTTCCCAGGGCGAAAAAACTCTCTAATAATTTATAAAAGGGTTTATGACTTGTAAGGGTAACTAACTATTCTATTTGTACAAATGTTACCATTAAACTATTTTTTGTACTCAATAGACCATTGAACTATTTTTTTTTTGTACACATAACACCATTATGACCGGGAATAGCCGGTTTTGACGTGGATCTGTACACATTATACCATTGAACTATTTTTTTTGTATACATTATACCATTGAACTATTATTTTTTGTACACATTATACCATTAACCTTTATATGTTTACAAAAAAGGTGGCAATTCCTTAAACATAGGAGTCAACCCGGTCAGGTAATCCTCTTCGTTGCTCTCTGTCTCGATGCAACCCATGACGGACTCCACCGGAGAACTCAGATCCAAACCGAACCTGTAAAACCTAGTGGAAGAGCCCTTGTTGTTTTTGGTGGTGGGTTTTTCCTTTTCGAGCAAGAAGTCCATGAGTATGTCTTCGTCGTTAAGGAACTCCGGTGAAGAAATGGGTTTTAGTATGCGAAGGAGAAATGGAGAGTGGTGGTTGGAGGAAGGAGGTGGTGGTGGTGGCAGTGGTGGTGGTGGTGGTGGTGGTGATTGTGTCTTGCAGAAGAATAAGAGAATGCCTAGTCCTTGTCACCTTTTTTGTAAACATATCAAAGGTTAATGGTATAATGTGTACAAAAAATAATAGTTCAATGGTATAATGTGTACTGATCCACGTCAAAACCGGCTATTCCCGGTCATAATGGTATTATGTGTACAAAAAAAAGAGTTCAATGATTTATTGAGTACAAAAAATAGTTTAATGGTAACATTTGTACAAATCGAATAGTTAGTTACCCTTACAAGTCATAAACCCTTTATAAAAATACATGAAATTATTAAATCCAAATTTACTTCTCAATTTTTTTTATAAAAACCATTAAATTATTTAATTATATATAAAGTTTAAATAAACTATAAAAGTATAACGGGCCGGGTGGGCTTGCCTGAATTCTTTTTTTCACTGCCCAAGCCCACCCATCTTTTTAACAATGATTGTCCAAGCCCACTTTTCTAATGGGCCGAGCGGACTGGACTTGGCGACGAGACCACCCATGAACAACTCTATTCAGAAGTTAACAATGAAGTTCCACAACCATATAAGCATCATTATTATCCTATTTGGCTTCCCAGTCAGAGTCATCATCAGAGCAAGTGGATCCTAGTTAGATGGTAACCTTTTAATATTTTTTAGACGTTGCACAAATATTAATCACCAAATCTAATTAGGATCTTTCAGTGTGACAGGAGTTCTTTAGTTTGCAATGACCAAAACATGATTGGCATTTTCATGGTTAACAGATTAGATATAAATCATGATCGAAAGAAGGACCTATCAAGCAGACAACAAAGTGATGCGAATTCCAAATAAGATCGGCTCCTAGGATTAAATGTTGTGTGTAATTCGAGATGTGTTTTGCATAGCCAGTAATAGGGCTACCATTTAAACATGATCTACCTAGGCAACTTCGTTTGTTTTACTCTTTCGGCTTTATTGGATTTACCTAAATTTAACAATCCTATGTTGTAATTCCCATCCACTCTGACCTGCCACATCTCCTTAATTTACCCACTCACACTTGCTTGAACTTGAATGTTAAACACCTGTGACTAGACCCTCTTGATGTTAGCACCACAATTTATTGCACCCAAATTATATAGACCCATGGAGAAGGGAGGACCGACTTAGAGGCCCTTTACCAAACGCTTTGCGCTTACAAGCAAGGACATTACCCATACTTACCATATCAAATAACATTCCCCGGCCATAAAAAAAAACTGATAAACTTACCGGCTAAGAGTCAGTTCAATCAGTAGTGTAGTTACCAGGTAAGACTCTTAGTCCTTGTAACGGCTCTTACCGGGTAAGATTATCGGTGGTTTCCATGCTTGATTGACAATAATTTAAGGTAAGTGGTATCAGTTAGCGCTTACCCAAATAAGTGTTTAGTAAATGTCCCCTAAGTTGATACTCGTTTTTTTCCCTAACGTAGAATTAGTACATTAGGGTGTGTTCAGTATGTGAGACAAACATGACATGTAATGATAAAACAAAAACTTGTTGTTTCACATTTGGTGTGACAATTAGACCGGGAGTGGATAGGAACGAGGGGAACAAAAATCTATTTAATTTGTTCCACCAAAATAGGTTGAACAAAAAGCAGGTCGATAGTACAAGCTTGGTAAATTACTAATCTATCTACGTTCAAACCTTTCACACCCCTACCTCCCTCTCCTCAGTTCAATCCTGTCTAGTCCCATATACATACCAAACACACCCTCAGGGGGGCGTTTGGTTCGCGGTATTTGAAGGAATTCAATGGAATTGGAATGACCAAATTCGATGGTCCATTAACCAAGGAATCCTTTAAATTCCTTTAAATTCCTTCAACCATGGATTTCATTATTCCATTCGATAACCCTCATTTGAATCTTCCCACCCCCTCTTTTTTCTCTATCTATGTCTTTCTTATCTCTGTCTATCGCTCTCTCATTCCAAATCCTTTTACGGCCCTGGGTCTGGGTTTTTTTATTTATTAAATAATTGAATTATATTATTATGAGGGACAATAAAATACACACCAATTAATTTACACACTTACACACTTACACACCAATCATAGCCTTTGAAAATCAATAGAATTTTTGTATTTTCAAATTCCTTCCAAATTATGCAACTAATTAGAAGCAATTTTCTAAACTTAACATTTTACACTCTAATATTATGCACCATTAGATTTGATTTTCAAGGGCCATGATTGGTGTATAAGTGTGTATGAACGTATTTGATTTTTCCTCATATTATTATTATTATATAGTTAAATAATCAAATTATGTACAATGAAAATAATATAATTTAAAGCGGTTCGTTTTGGTTGAGTCTTTGGGGAAACCGAGTATGTTTGTTTCGTTTTTTCATTCGAGATGGAAACCAAAACCGAAATTGATGGCTCGGTTCAGTTTTTTCGGTCGAGATGGAAACCTAAACCGAAATCTAACTGTTTTTGGTTGGGTTCGGTTTTTTTCCGGTTGAGAACCGAAATCGAACCATTTTCGGTTTTCGGCCCGGTTCGCTTTTTGGTGTCGAGATGGAAACCAAAACCGAAATCGAACCGATTTTGGTTTCTGGCTCGGTTTAGTTTTTTTCCTGTCGAGATGGAAACCAAAACCAGAATCGAATGGATTTCAGTTTTTGACCCGGTTCAGATTTTTCTGGTTGAGATGGAAACCTAAACCAAAATCAAACCGTTTTCGGTTCGGTTCGGGTTTTTTTTGGTCGAGATAGAAAACAAAACCAAAATCGAACCGTTTCGGTTTCTGACCCGGTTCGGTTTTTCCCAGTCGAGATGGAAACCAAAACTGAAGCATTCTTGATTTTCGTTTTTTTTCAGTTTCGATTTGGTTAGGTTTTGCTCACCTTACCTTTTACAATTCCATTCAACCAAACACGACAAAAATACGTGGTCAAATTCCATAAAAATCCATTCTAGTTCCTTCAAAGTCAAATTGCTCGATGAATTTTCAATTCCATCGAATTTCATTCCACGAACCAAATACCTTAATGTTGTGTTTTATAATTGTCTGTGATTTTAATATTTGTGTTTTATGCTTGGTGTTGGTGTGATTGATGTGATTGAGAAAGTGGGTTGAGGAAAGAAGAAATATAATAACCGATTTACCTTGATTTACCCTCATTTGTGTGATGGGTATGACTTCCATCTAATCAATGTTTTTAACAATGTTGTTTTCATTTGCAGTGCTCTTTATGTTGCATGTGACCAAATACAAACGCACTCTGCTTGTATTATTGTATTGTGTATCATGTGCTATCGCTTTGCGGTAATAGCGGCTAAATGCAATTGTTTAGTATTTTTCTTCTAGCTCAATTGTTATTTTTTTGTACATCTTTTTTGCTAATTATTTTATATTTAAATTATTCAGACTTGTATTGGATTCCTAATTATACTCATGACGACACTTTAGGAATCAATTCCCAGAATGTGTGCAGAATCACCATGCCTGAATAATCTAAATACAAAACAATTATCAAAAAAAGTGCAAAAAAAGAAAATAACAAACGAAAGAGAGAAAAATATCAACCAATAATCAATTTAGCCCCTATTGTTGCGAGCACAATGGCAAATGATGTAGAATACAATAATACAAACACGGATCATTTGTATTTAGTAACGTGCAATATAAAGAGCACTACAAATGGAAACAACACCGTTAAAAACTTTGATTAGATGGAAGCTATACCCATCACACAAATGAGGGCAAATCGGTCATTTTACTTCTTTCCTCCACCCAATTTCTCAATCACATTAATCACAATCCACCACCGTCAACCATAAAACACAAATATTAAAATTAAAGACAATCATAAAACACTACATTAAGACGTGTGGTTCGCAGACAGGGCTGGTTCTGGACACGTGCAACACGTGCGACCACCCAGGGCATCAAGCCCAAGGGGGCATCAAATTTTCATCTATTATTATTAATCTAGGTTAATTGTACAATTAATTTAGGTTAATTGCACAATTAATCTAGGTTTAATAATTTAGGAGTTGAGATCTAATTAAAAACATAGGCCCAAGGTCTTACCGCCTAGCTAAAGCTTGGTAGTATTTTTGGGCATCGTGAAGACGTTTTCGACTTATTTGGTTGAATGTGGAGGTTTAGAGGAGTCTTATTATTGTAGATTGATGAACTGGAATCTATCTTTGAAATTGGAGTATTCCAGATATGAGATAGACTAGGTTCTACAAAATTTGCATGTTTTTTATTTATTAAATTAGGGGCATATATTTAGCTATCCGCCCAGGGCATCCAAAATCGTTGGACCGGCCCTGTTCGCAGAATATAATATGATGGAATTTGACCATGCATTTTGGTCGTGTTTGATTGGATTAAAATGTAAAAGGTAAGGTGAGCAAAAACCAAACCAGACCGAAACCGAAAATCAAGAACCCTTCGGTTTCGGTTTTGGTTTACATCTCGATCGGGAAAAATCGAATCGGGTCGAATACCCAAAACGGTTCGTTTTAGGTTTTGGTTTCCATCTCGACCGAAAAAAACTAAACCGAGCTGAAAACGGTTCGATTTCGTTTAGGTTTCCGTCTCGACAAGGAAAAACCGAACCAAACATACTATGTTTCCCCAAAGATTGAACCAAACATACTCTGTTACAATTCTTGTTAATTGAGCATGGAAACCATCAATAATCTTACCCGTAAGAGCCATAATAAGCAGGGCGCACCTAAGAATTTCGGTACCCCGGGCGGGAAGGTTAAAATATGCCCTACCATTGATTTTTTTAAGCTAATCAAACATACTATCTGTAAGATGTTTGGAACCTAGTCAAGCTAGGTGGCTTATCCCCACACGATAGTTAATTATAGTAAAACGATACAATTGGAGGGGGGCATATACCAAAACCCCATATAAAAAAAATATAAAATACATCACCTAAAACGATGTCTTCTCGCATTTCTTGAAGCAAAAATATCAATTATTTTGTCGTAGTTTACATTTGCTAAAAAAATTCTTTCAATATTCAAAATCGCTAACCCTTTCAATATTTCTTGACTCACAGTAGACTGCATATACGACTTCAATAGCTTTAATATCGAAAAATATCTTTTCAACAGATGTTACCGTAACCCATCCCGAATCATGAAAATTGATTTGGTAAACAGGAAATCGATAATTGATTTTGTAAAAGGAAATGGAAACATACTTTGGTAAATGGAAATGAAATTTGATTTGGAATACGCTGACCGTTTCTAATTGAGAGTCCGTCTAAGAAAAATTGTTTTGCTATTGTTGCCTTAATTATCTAACTTGGGATGAGCTTGCATTTAGAAATATTTAAATTTTTTATATAATATACTAACTATAACAAATGGGCTTATGATGCCCCCTCAAAATTTGTTGCCATGGACTGTTGCACGAGCCGCCTTGGGCAGACCTGATCCTGATAACAAGGACTAAGAGTCTTACCTAGTAACCGATTGAAATGACTCTTAGTCGGTAAGTTCAATCCCTACCAACAATCAAAATTTTTTTGGCCTGGGAATGTCATATAATAATGTAAGTGAGGGTTATTTCTTTACTTGTAAGCGCTTACCCAGTAAGCGTTTGGTAAAGGACTTCTTAGTCGGTCCTCCCTTCTCTATGGATCCATATAAATTTGTGGTGCAATAAATTGTGGTGCAATAAATTGTGGTGCTTATAGCAAGGGTCTAGTCACAAGTGTTTTAACATTCAAGTTAGAGCAAGTGTGAGTGGGTAAATTAAGGAGGTGTGGCATGTCAGAGTAGATGGGTATTACACCATAGGATTGCAAAATTTAGGTGAAGTCAATAAGCCAAAAGAGTAAAACAAAAGAAGTGGCCTTGGTAGATCATGTCTAAATGGTAGCCTATTCACATTATGATCAAGAATAATACTCGAATGAAATTACACCTCTTCAAAGGCACATGACGAATTACAGGATTTTGTGCCCTCGTAGTTTGGATCCTAAAGTTCATTTGCTTGCAGAAGCTTTATCCTAGTTTCTTCATACTCGACATATGCTCACAATTCATTTTCGGATTAAGAAACCCATCTGATACTTTCATATGCCCTCCATTATATGTGAGCGATGATTCCTAGTTCGTCTGCTGGTAGTTATTTGCCAATGTCAGATAGGCTCTCTAAGAAAAAAGGCCAAAAAACCAGTGGTGATACAATGATACTTCTTATCTATCCTAACCATGATCTACTTTCTAGATTAGAGTTTCGGTTAGTCTCTTGCAATAGGAATGTACACTGTTCATTCAAGTGATTCTCATCACACCACTGGAAGTCGATCCCTTCTTAGGATACTCTAGTAGTGCTTCAAGCCCCATTAGTGGTGAAGAGCAACCCCGGTTGCACATAATGAGGTGGATTTTCACTTTGTTCATAAAACATAAAATGAATGAACAAAAACAAATGTGAATGTACCCATACAGAAGCGTGAAGTTAAGAAACTCCGGCCATTTGAGTATGTTGATTGCAATATTTAGGTACATAAATAGATTGTATCTTTATTGATTGAGTTGAGTATAAGTGTAAGCACTAAGGGTTAGGCAATTACTATGTAATAAGAAACTTAACATACTGTGAAGTGCAGTAAATGTTAAAATATTATAGGTTTTATTGTAGGATTATCTAATATATGCCAACAGGCCATACTTAGAAGACATCATGTTTGACATGGTATGGGAGCAACGTCGGCCTTAGGTATCTAAAAGTAGAGTTCAACAACCTCCGTCCACCATCTCTTTCCTGCAAACAGCCACCATCGGCCTTATTTCTATAGCAGAAGCCGTAACTCAAATTTCTGATCCGCATAGAAGTTGAGTTTGATCTTATTAAGTATTACACTTATATGTTCCCAACTAACTAATTGTTTCAGGGCATGCTTTATTTGGGTCTCAAACTTTCAGCATGTAGGTATCAAAAATTTGTTTCTGCCTTTTTTTTCTCTCTGATAGTTGGAGCTAGAAAATTTTCTTTTCTTTTTTGCAACTATTACATAGGATGACAAAGCAAAGGGTAGTAATATTGACTCTAGGATGAGCATTCAAATCAAATCTTGCATTATCCAAATCAAGTTGAATGATAAGAATGGAAAAAATGGTCTACTTATGTCTGCCAACTTTCATTGGTGGTATGTCATCCATGCAAGACTCAATGTGTCCTATGCTTCTTCTAGGACATTTCTGGGACTCCCTTTCGAGAGAGATGTCCGTAGAGCCTTTAGTTGCCTACATCCTGTAACAATATAAAATGGGGTTTTAATGGAGGAGAAACTCAGTTTGGTAGATGGTCTGGTTGTGTAGTGATGTGATTGCAAACATGTCGGCAAAAGGGATTTTCTGATGGATTTAGGAAAAGACCTATTATATTGTTATCGTTAGAAACTTGGTCATTGGATGTGGAATTGCCAAAAATTATAGCGTCTTTCAGGTTCAGCTAACAGTGCACATATTAGATACTTAATGCAACCACCTCTCCTTCGATTATATATTCTAGGGCTTCAGATCACATAACCAAGACTAAAGACAACCAAATAAGTTGTACATAATGTCTAATAATAAAGATAAACTTAAAGAGAACTCTCCAAGGTACAACTTTGAAGTTCACAATACAAACAACCTACATCTAACTTTCTTCCGTGGTAACGAAGGTATCAAGTCACCAACTTCATACCTTCGTTACCAACGTCTCGACTTTCCTACATTAAGCACGCATATATACATGTAAATTGTGTTAATCACAACTTGCAATCGGTGAAACATTTATCATCAGCAATTCGAAATAAAAGGCCATCAACAACAAAAGACACAATGTCGACATTGAATCAAATTTCAACACACTTCACTTGACAATTGCCATGGAAAACCTAATCATCCTCACAATTGGAGATTAGAAACAACGAAAATATAATCTACACAAGTCCTATAAACAAGGATTACTAGAAATCAAACACTCAAGATCAAAGTTGAGAAGACTTAGGTGGTGTTTGTTTTTTAAATGGTGCTGAAGACTGAAACTATTTCTACTTCTCAATTTTAAGAAAGATTGAAACTGAATCTTATAAGACTGTTTTTTTTTAAACTGTGAAACATCGAAATCCGATTTTTAAGGTACTTTTTATTAAAAACATTATTCATAACAACTAAAATCAACTGAAATGGGCAATCCAAATTAATTTATTAGTTCCATTTTCCTACATACACACACACACACACATATATATATATAACCAAGAATTTGATGTCTACAATTTAAACCATTAAAAATACATATTATAATAAGTTGTAAATCAGTCCAACAACATTAAAAAAAGCACATAATAACAAAGTTTACATCAATCCAAAAATATTTTAAAAACTCAAGAACGAAAGTTTTTTCAAAAAAATAAAACAAAAATCGGGTCGACCGGTTTTTGACCGGTTCAACTGGTTTTATCAATAAACTGGCTGGTTCACTCATATTCTTAAATCGCCATAAAACTGGTCACATTCAAACCGATCTCTTCACCGGTTCCCATTTCAACCAGTTCGAACGGCCAGGTCAACCCGGTTCTTAGACATTGATTTCAGTCGTATTGATTTTGTAGCGGCATCTTTAATATATTCTAAAAAAATGTATTTTTAATCCATTTTACTTTGTAAACGATTATTTGTGTTAATATGATAAAAGTTTAAATGAAAAATAAAAAAGATAAGTGATTAAAAGTAAATTAAATGATTAGTTACAAGCGTATAAAGTGTAATTTATAAGTTTAAAAGGAAAATTGGGACACGGGTTAAGAGAGATTGGTGGGGAGTGGGACATAGCTTAACAATTTGTACACTAGGCTTTAAAATGAGTACCTTTTAATTTTCAAGAATAACCGTATTAACTCCTTTATAATACTATACTATTATAGTATAGATATAGACAATGTATAACTTTCATAATGAAATACCATGTACAGTCAACTATAAACCTAAGGTAGCATTTGGTACGCAGACTAGATGAGACAAGACTAGACGAGACAAAACTGGACAGGACAGAATGGGACAAGAGTACTAATTGTCCAATCATGCATTTGGTATGACTAGAACATGACTGGACTAATTGCTTGTTTTGTGTTTGATACGTAGGATAACATTGAACAAAACTGTTAAAATGACCAGATTACCCATAACATATTTAATTTATATTTCTTAACCATATAATAACTAAAAGTTTAGAGGTAATTTAAATCATTTTATTATTATTTTTCGATAGTTTTTTAAATTTAAAATGTGTGCCATTTTCCGGTGAGTACCTCTACCTTGCACCACCATCACCTTCTTCACATGCTTCACCATTCTTCACATAATCAGAGAGTCCATCGTGAAAAAAGAAAACTAGATCCAAAGATCCAAAGTGTTCAACAAATTATATGTTGGTTATCTATTCCGAAAAAAGAAATTGAACTCCAGATGTGTTGTTCATCGAATTTGACTTCCATTCAAGATTTGGGTGGTGCCTTCAAATACAACACAGAGTTGGATAAGGATGGATCTAATTTGTAATTTTTGATTTTAGGTTTTAAGAGGACAAAATAGTTTTTGTCCAAGGTTATTCCACCTCTTTGGGTGAAACAAAAAACTCAGTTTTTGTCCCATGAATTTGAAATTTTGTCCCACCTTGTTCCATCTGGTTCTTGCTTCATGACGTGCCAAACATAGGACTAATTTTTTTTGTCTCGTCTTGTCCCATTAAGTCTGTGAAACAAATGCACTTGAGGGTATCGGTTTTCTTGGTTTCGAATCATGCGGTTCGGTTCGGTTCGGTTCGGTTCGGTTTTTCAGTTTTTTGAACACCCCTAGTTGAAGGTTACAAGACACCTCCACGGTGTTTGGGTTTGTTTTTTGAGCTTCAAAAGTGCTTTTGGTCAAAAGTATTTTTTGACTTATGGTGGTAGTAAAAGAAGTTTTTAAAAAAGTGTTCGGATTAGCTTTTGTGGTGATAAAAGTCAAATACGTTGTTTTTTAATAAAGTGTTTGGTTCAGCTTATAAGCTTTTTGAGAAGTTTTGTCTCAATTTATCTAAAACGCTAAAACCCTTTCCAAAAGTCAGAAATTATGACTTCTTAAAAATTACGTTTAAAGCCTTCTCAAAAAGCACTTTTGAAAAGTGCTTTTGAGCCCAAACAACATTTTTGACTTGTATTTTTGAGAAGTCAATAAATCAATTAGTACTTTCAGAAAACTTATCCAAACATCCGGATATAATCGATGCTAAATTTACCAACAATTGATGAATTAATGAATAACAGCTACAGAAAACTTACAGGCCAAACATGGTCGTAACCAGATCCGTTTATTTTGTTTGAAACAAGGTACGTAGCCAGCTTCAGAAAAGCGTAACCCGAACCGAATCCATCACCATCGCTATCTCCTGCTGAAGAATCTTCTCTGTCAGTACGTTTCGTTCGATTGAAGCTAACACCAAGCTCAACATCATCGTCATCATCCCCAATTTCATGATACTCCGTTTATTATTAGGTTGAATAATTCTGGCCATTTTATGTAATAATCTAGGCCAGAAATTGATGAAATTTGCAATTTCATGCGGATTGCGATGTAGAGAAGTTGGGAGAGAAAGCTGGTGAAATCTGCATGTGTTTGTGTTGTGGTTTGAAATTTTGAATGAGTTTGAGAAAGGCTTATAAATTGCATGAACCTACGAAACCCTTACATGGACTAAAATCCTAATAAAAACGTAACATATGAATGGTATCTTAGGCTTATTTATTATACAAGTGGTTCATATTTTATTTTTCAGAATTTAAAATCAAAAACAAAATTTTGGCAAAGAACGAGAAACCATGTAATTGAAAAAAAAAATATAGAGTAAATTACAAATTTGGTCCCTGAGGTTTGTCAAAAATTACGATGGAGGTCCCTGCAATTTCAATTTCATATTGCGGGTTCATAAGAATTCAATTTGGTTACGATGGAGGTCCCTGCCACTAACAGCCGTTAAGTAGCTCCGTTGACTGGCCCTTAAATATTCAGCCAGAAAATATCCAATGACCTTGAAGAAACTCGATCTATGGGGATGAATCCCAAGAACAAGCTTATTTGTCCATTGAACTAACCCGGCCTTTAAGATAGGGGCGGAGCCAAAAAAAATTTTGTGTGGGGACAAACTCTAAACAACAAATTTAAATCTAAAAAAATAATTTTTTATACACAAAAACCTCCAAAATGTCAATAATAATCGTAATTTTAATTTTTTAAAGGAGCAATTATTCAAATATCCCTAATATATAGATTTCAAATTAAAAATTTTAAAGGGGCAATTACCCAAATATACCTAATATATAAAATTTTTTAAAGAAACATTTAAAATGGTAGGGGGGAGCAACTGCCTACTCTACCCCTTGTCAGTGGCGGATGTACATTGTTGAGGGTGGGGGGAAAGGACCCCATAAAATGATAAAATGTTTATATTTTGTAGGTAAAATTTTGGTTTTTTTCCTCATATATGCTTCATTCCCCCAGTCAATTTTTATGATGCCCCCTGGATTAGTCTGTTTTGATGGAAACCCCACATTTTTCTATTTAGACAATTGTTGTTCCTATATATTATTACCATTACTTTATATATTATTATCTTGCAATCTTAGTTGATGGCTTTGCTAAATATATTTATTATATCTTAATTTCTTGTTCTAATAGTCTTTACATAGATACGTGTATATATATATATATATATATATATATATATATATATATCCAAACCAATTCGTTTACAAGGAAGTTATAAAATTAAATAATAATATACGTTGCTATTCGGTTACCTGATAAAATAAAAATAACAGAAATTGAAATTTACCTACCGAAATGTTCAACCCCCAAACCGATAACCCTAGTTTTGGTTTGGTTGAATTATTTGGTTTTAGATATTATTTACTCTAGGACCCCAGTCAGCTAAGTTTCTGGATCAGCAAATGCAATGCTTAAGTGGGCATTATACAAGTCAACATTGCATTTGGAATATTTAACTACTTTGGTATGCATGAACCACATGTATATTGAATGCTAGAATTTGGAGAAAAATATCAAGAAAGTGGCATATGAAAGCTTTGTTGTTCCCAGTAGGTTGTAGTGTGACAAAAAGAATAGGATCAGAGACTGAACCAGTTTTTTGTGTTGTTTTAGATATGAAACAATACAAGGTGTTGTTTTGTATAATTAGTTTGTAAAATTTGTACGAGTCTTTTAAACCATATATTTTCCATCAATTCTTCTTAAAGACTAGATTCAATTGATTTTTGATTTGGACTTCAATTTTGTGGTTAATGTCATCCTTTTGATTTGTATGATATTTTGTATTTGGTTACCTTTTGCCGATATTATGTTGTATTTGAACGAGATCTGAAATTTTACTCGTTAGTATATGTGCAATTGTGTATATATATAGATATACAAAGAAGTTCAAACGAAAACACTAACTTTTTAATAAACGCAAAAAACTTTGCTCGTGTACAAAATCATATATGATTTTATACTGACCGAAAAAAAAATGGACGTGGGCAACTTGCCACGCGACTTAAAGTCGCGAGCAAAGTCATGCAATCATATATGATTTTGTACGTAATCATATATGATTTTGTACATAATTTTGTGCGTAAACTTTATATGATTTTTGTACATGAATTATATATGATTTTGTACATTGACGAAGTTTTTCATGTTTTATTAAATTGTTAACGTTCTTGTATGAACCCACCCACATGAAAGTTCAAATGAAAACTCATTATCCATCTAAAAAAGTTCTTATCCATACCCTATCCTACCCATTAAAAATAGCAGGTAACGAAATGGGTAATGGGTAAATGGTAAAACAAAAAAATTATTTTGATCAATAAATAATATCGTTAAACCTCAAACATATAAGTAATTATTAGTTCATAAATAATTTTTATATATGTAATTTGCTCTAGTAAACATTTAAATATTACCACAAACATATTCATATTAAAATAAGTACAAATTAACATACAACAACGTTATAAAATATTAATAATATAATTATTTAATATTTAACTTTATATAATTATACATGTATATCATAACGGGTAATGGATAACGGAAAAAATCATTTATCCATATTCCACCCGTTTAAATTTCGGTAAACGGGTAATGGGTAAGTGGATAAATGAATAATTTTTCTTTATCCATACCCTTATCCGAGGGGTCCAAATACAACGGTACGAGTGTACCCTTATCTATTGTTAGCCCTAATTATATGCTTTTAGCTTTTGTTTATATTTTTTAATATTCAAATAAATAATAATTTTTTCGCTAACTTCTATCTTTCAAATTAAAAAATTAATTACTCAGTATTAAATAACCACATAATCATGATTTCTTTCTTATTTTTATATTAAATTCACTTACCTTCTCTCTTCCTCTTTACACTCTATTTCCTCTTCGGCTAGCAGCAAAAATGTACATTCTTTAAAACCCAACTCATTTTGCCTTTCAAAAGGATTTCTTGAAGCATTTTTGTTTAAGTTTCTACTTATTTCTTGGAATCTATCTAGGTTTAGACTAATTGGTTAATTTTACCAAATGGGTTCCTTTTTTTTTAACCCCCCCTTTTGAGCTAATTTCTAAGAAAATCTACAACATTTTAGTTTATCTTGACCTTTATTTTGAATTTCAGAAGAGAAAAATTGAATTATTTAGGGTAAAGTTGCCTACATTTAAAGAATGGGGATAGTAGGAAAACCTAATTCCTAAACAGACATTGGCGGAAGCTATGTGAGGGCAATAGGGGGCCCTTGGCCCCCTTGTTTTCTGATGTTGTTTATATGTATTCATGGAGAGGAGAATGAATATATTTTTAATTTTTTATTTGGGTCCCTCCTTTTTTTACCCATATTTCTTTGGTTTTCTTTGCTGGATAAAGATAGTGGTTGCTCTTTTGTGGAGGATGAGAGATTTGAGATAATATGTATAGTGTTTAGTGTGTAAAACTTGGAAATTGAATTAACTAGGATTTAGTGAAATTTGAAAACTGGATACTAATTAGGTTTTACTAAATAATTAAAAGCTATAATGATTTTAATTACACTTTTTACATATAGGTTAAGGTAAAAAATTTAATCTATTACTTATAGTTTTTTTATTAGATAAGATATAAAGATCCTTAAATACAACAAGGACAAAGAATGCCTTTACATCTAATTTTTCAGTAACTAGGAACTCATAAAAAAAGCTGGAAAGGAAGTTAATGATGTTGATCTTAAGATATTCTATTGAGATCCTCGTTTAATTATGTCCACAAGTTAACACTACAACAAAAGTAAAAGCGTTTAAAAGTGTTATAATACATTTATAAGACGCCTTTGACTTCGTAACAAATTTTGTAGGAGCTTTTGAAACAAAGTGTCATAAGGGTTTATGACACTTTTGAGAAGTGTTTCTATAAACACTTATTTTATTGGACTTGTATTTATAAGACATTTTTATAAATAGCATTATATAAAATGGGTAATACGATACTTTATTTTAAAACGGCCTTAAAAACTTGTTACAACGCCCAAAAACCAACTATAAATTTATTGTAACACTTATAAATATGATTTTTATAAGGCACTCTTGAAACACTAAAACACATTAGGCGTTTTATAAACTCGGTTTCATTGTAATGTTATGTTTATCCTGTTAATTAGCAATCTATGGTTTGACGAAGTTACATGAACCTTCATCCTTTAACCAACACTTTCTATATGTACAAACTCAAATAATTATAAGTTTTTAAATCCTAAGTTGGGTTAGGTCTGGCCCGTCGGGTAAGACAACTTGTGTGCCGCCACTGTAAATAGAGCAATTCTTAAACCTTTCTACCAGTTCTTTGTTTCACATATTTTCATTTTTTAACAATGGCTCTCACGTTTTATATGATGATTCTCTCGTTTTCAAGTTCAAACGCCTCTTGGTCTTCAACCTGGTGGTTTTTTCTCGTTTTTTCCGCCGTCTTCTACCTCCTTTGGATTCCTTTGGTTTTGTTTTACAACCTTATCCCTGCATCATGAAGAGAAAATGCACGAGGGCATATAAGGAATGTTAAGAACTGACCGGAGTAAGCTTCCATCCTAATTCTATCTCAGGTCAGAGGACGGTCAGCGACGAAAGTGAGTCGGATGTAAAATTCGGTTTGGTAAACGCCCAACCTCTTATCTGGTAAGAGATGGTCATATACAAGTAAACAGCCCCTTAATTTCCAAATTGCCAAGGATTTTAGTCTAGGCAAAGCCTAGAAGGTTCCAATAGGAAGAATCAGGCATTCACGGAGTGTTTGGGATTGCTTATTGCAGGATGGAACAACAATTTTGATTGTTTGGATAAAATATTAAACACTAATGAATGTCTAGCCCAGCGGTGGTAGGTAACATCCTTGCGCTTGCCTTGAAAGATAGGTTGGCGCGGGTTCGAGCCCCGCTTGGTGCAAAAAAGGCCAAAGGCCTTATAGACCTCTTCTTCGGTATCCAGCTCTTGACTGGTCTTCAGGTCGGTTCAGGGGCGAGTCCATGGGTTGGCTTTCGGGTCGGCTCATGGGCGCGGGGGATTAGTCGGTGCCCGTATGGATCTGGATACCCCCGGAACGTGTGTGTGAGTTAAAATGCCGTTAAAAAAAAAGCTTTTAACTTTTTCAACTAGCAATAAGCAAATAAGCATAAGTTATTTTAAATAAGCAATCCCAAACACCCCCTCGCTTGGTAGCCCTAAACATCGATCAATCCAGTTAGCTGGTCACTACAAAGCCAAACTCATTTAATTTCTATTTAATTTCTTCAATAGTATATCTTCTTCTTGCTGCAATGCCTCTTCGATTTGGTTTCGGATTTGCATTTGGTTGACAATAAGAACCTTTCCCTTTTTGAATTGACCTTTTGTGGGCAATTACGGGTTCTACCAAGAAGTCATCATCATCAAATGATTAGACCTGGCAAACATGTCGTGTCGAGTTCAAAGTTAAACGGGTTGAAAATGCTAGACCCTAACTCGACCCGTTTAATAAACGGGTCAGAAAACCCAACCCGTTTAACTCGTTTAACATTTACAAAATTTAAAATTCACAAAAGTTTAGGAATTCAAATGTTATAATTCAAACTTATATAAGATTGAACCAAATCCATTAACATCATTATATTAAAATAAATCGTAAATTAGTAAAAGGGTAAAAATAAAAGTTTGTATATATATACACAAACACATACACATATACGTATAAACAGGTTAGTCGGGTCATTTCGAGTTGATATATTTGACCCTGACCTTCTGTTTAAGTTTCATGTTGTGTCGTGTCAACCCATTTACTTAAACGGGTTAAATCTATTACCCAAAATCCGTTTATTTTATGTCGAGTCCGTGTCGGATTAGCATGTTGGGTCAGTTTTTGCCAGGTCTACAAATGATTTGGAACGACGCATGGTTGGTGGTTTGAGATTTATCACAAATAGGATTTCAAATGTTTTTCTGTTGGCCTTTTTCAATAGCATTGACGAACCATTGAAAAAACCAATAGCATCCGATCCTTTCAGTATGGTATTGCCAAACAAAACAGGCATGGCACACATGTAGACACATTGTTGGCAAAAAGGCCGGGGCAATCCGCATATAGATGGGAAATCTGCATAATGAGATACGATTGCTCAGTTTTTGTACCTCTTAAGAATTTCATATGGTTTTAACAAAACAACCATGATAGCATCCCACATAAACATATTAGGGCTAGACGGTCTAACAACACCCTCCATCCCGATTTGTGTCGTGCTTGGTGGTTTCCATATCTGGTTTTGTGCACCATCACGGATGACACTTACGAGGAGGCATGCTACATAGGCAACTACAATACTTGTTGTAGTTCGTGTTGCACCAATCTCACATACCCTTGTGTCCCATCTATATGCAATGACATGATTTTTACCCTGTGACTATATGCTAGAACCTGTATATAAATTATTAACAATACCAATGACCATTAGAAACCTTATACATCCTTAACCAGATAAATACAAAAAATAGTGAACAACGAGGCTTACCTCCTTTACTTATGGAGCTTAAATGATGTAAAGTTGTAGGTCCTACTCTTAGATTTTCGAATTATGGGGACTAGAGAATTAATAAATCGTAAACAAACTCAAAAAGATTTTTAATTTTGTATTGTGTAGATTGGTTTCTCATGTGCTGAAATCTGAGAGTCAGTTATGTAAAACACTACTGTATTATACAAAAGTGACTTAAATTGTCCCATCGTTGTTTCCATTTGGAGTGCTTTTTTTGTTGCACATTACGAGAATACAAACATGGAATGTTTGTATTGTTGTATTCCACGGTGTTCGTTATCGCGATTGCAGCTATAGGCACAACATGTAACATTGGTTGGTATTTTCTTTTCTATTTCTTTTGTTAATTTTTACATCTTTTTGCTAATTATTTTGTATTTAAATTATTTAGGCCTGCTAATTTTTGTTTTCTAAGAATGAGATGTGTGATTACGCTAAACAAGATAATCTATTGTGTTCCTCTTGGAGCAGCAATGTTCTGGTTGAGTTTTTGGATCCGCTGATATTATCAGCGTCCATGAGACCATGACTCCATGGTAGTACAAACAAATGAAATGATCGAGGTATTTTAGTCTGATAAACTATATATCACTGATAAAGAAGGATTAACCCAAATGTGTTGGTGCATTTGATTTTTCTTGGAGAAATCAACATCAATGTGGCACAAACCGTAGGTAGCTTCATCTTGGTAGGCTATATGCCAAAGGATATTAAATCTCCTCTGGAGAGGTTCTCTGATGAAGATATCTTTAATGCATCGGTATGCATCTTTGGAGACGTAGTTTGCAGCATGCGTTCACTGGTTATATGTGCTTTTGTAAAGCACGAATAACTGACTTTATTTATTTGTGTTTTCCCATGTTTCAAGATGTTTTTTAGTATCTAGATTTTGCTAGCTTGTTTGCTACTAGAGTTTAAACTGCTTGATGAATCTAAATGATGATTTTTGATGAGATCTTTTTGGGTACTTGAAAAAATTATTGGAATAAATTAAAAGATATGATCAAGTAGTTAATTCTCATGCATGTTTAATCAAGAACTTTTTTAGTTTAGATTTGATCAAGCAGTTAATTCCCATGCATGTCCAAACTAATTTTTTTTTTTTTAAACATGCATGAGAATTAACTACTTGATCATATCTTTTAATTTTTTCCAATAATTCGTTCAAGCACCCAAAATGACAAAAATCATCATTTAGATTCATCAAGCAATATAAAGTCTAGTCGCAAACAAGCAAGCAAAATCTTATACTGAAAAATATCTTGAAACATGGGAAATCACAAATAGATTCATTATAGTCGGTTATTCGTGCTTTATAAAAGCACATTTAACTAGTACACATGGTGCAAAGTAGGTCTCCAAAGATGCATACCAAGACATTAAAGATATCTTCATCAGAGAACCTCTCTAGGAGAGATTCAATATCCTTGGGCATATAGCCTACCAAGAGGAAGCCACCAATGGTTTGTGCCACATTGGTGTTGATTTCTCCAAGAAAAATCAAATGCACTAACACATTTGGTTAATCCTTCTTTATAAGTGATATATAGTTTATCAAGCTAAAACAAATACCTCAATCAATCCATTTGTCTGTAACACCATGGACGCTGATAATATCAGCGGATCCAGAAATTCACTCGGAGCATTGCTGCTCCAAGAGAAAACACAATAGATTGTCATGGTTAGCGTAATTACACATCCCGTTCCCGGAAAACGAAAAAAAGCAGATCTGAATAATTTAAATATAAAATAATTAGCAAAAAGATGTAAAAAAATAACAAAAGAAATGGAAAAAAAATACTAGCCAACGTTGTATGTTGCGCCTATAGCTCCAATTGTGATAGCGAACGACATGGAATACAACAATATAAGCATTCCATGTTTGTATTTCGTGATGTGGAGCATAAAAAGCACTGCAACTGGAAACAACGACGGCACAATTCAAGTCCCTTTTGTATAATACAATAGTTTTTAGATATCTAATTCTCAGATATGAGAGTTATTCTTGAATGTTGGTCTAGTTCAGCAAGATTCAAAGATATGATGGAATGATTCAATGAGAAAACAGTAGACAAAATAAATGTTCTTGATTTATTAGAGAGCTCTCAAGAGGAACAAGAATACACACACTTTTCACTTTACACGACTCTCATTTAATGAAGCTTTTCCTCCTAAACCTAAGTGTCCAAAATACATTAAAGCCCAAGCTTATTAAGCACACTAACAATAAACTAAATATATCAAATGAGTGTTAGCCTAGTGGTAAGGCTTGGGCACTACATAGTGGTGAACCCGAGTTCGAGCCCTGGGGGACGCATTCTGGAGGTACGGGGGCTTCGACCCCGGGCTGCATGCTTTAGCAGTCGGGCTTCGGCCCAAAAATTGCCGAGGATTAGTCTGGATCCAATGTGGTCTGGGATACCTCTTCCAAAAAAAAAAAAAACAATAAACTAAATATTACAATTAAGCTCAAATCTTTCTTTATACAACTTTCTCTAATTAGGACAATTTGGTTCAAACAGTAAAGCCAATCTACACAATACAAAATTAAAAATATTTTAGAGTTTGTTTGCGATTTATCAATTCCCTAGTCTCCATAGTTCGAAAATCTAAGAGTAGGACCTACATCTACATCATTCAATCTCCAAAAGTAGAGGAGGTAAGCTCAGGGTAAAAATCATGACATTGCCTATAGACATGACATGGGACATAAGGGTATGGGAGTTGGGAGATGTCTTCCGGTGTTGTGGCGGATTGGTTATCGCTCGGGGGGTTCATAGCGCCCTAATTGAGTTCGAGCCTTCCCGTGCGCATGCCTGTGGACATTCTTCCTCCAAGCCCAAGAAGAGGAGAAACGAGAAAGCAAGAAAAAAGAATGCAGCCAAGAAAAGAAAAGGAGGAAGTCGTGAAGCGGCAGCAGTGGCTCCCTCTCTCGATCAATTTCCAGCCATGCGGGTATTTTGGTGGCGAACGGAGCCACACCTAGCACCGTTCCGTTGCAATCATCAGACTGCGTGAGTCCTGCCGTGGGTTTGGTCTCGCCGCCAGCCACGCCTCACATCAAAATTGGTGCAACCACGTTCTTTTTGCGGTTTAGCTAATTAGGGTATAAAATGAGGATTGAAACGGTCGATTGAAGGACAGGAAATCGGTGGAATCAATGAGAGTCTAGAAGGAAATCCTGAAAGCACGAACTAGTTCGATCTTGGAGACAATTGGGAGTCTCAATGTACGGTTCTTCATTAATTCTTTAATTTCAACATTTGTAAGTATTCAGGTTTTATTATGAATAGTTAGTCTTGATTTCTTAGCAATGGGTAGATAATTAACCTTTGATTTGGATGAGTTAAGACTCAAATTTTATCCAATCTCATTTGACTCCATTTATGCAATCTTGGTATTTCAATGTTTGTCATTTTAAGTTCTGAATTGTGAGTTGGATCTCTTACTTTGTCTGGTTAAATTTGACTTGCTAGAGGAATTTTAAGTTCCGTAATTGTTCTTGAATTTCTCTTTGTAGCAAGCAACACTAGCCTTTCTCTCTCTCCGGTTGCAAATTTACCCATCGACCCGCCAAGATTCGGCCGCCAAAACCAAGTTTCCGGCAGAAAAAAGAGTGGGCCGCCAAAAACCCACTTTCCATTGGCGACCCACTCTTGTTTAAACAATATATAGATTTTTAAAAACCCACTCTCCAATGGAGAATGGTTAAAACAAAAAATGGAGAGTGGGTCTCCAATGGGTCGCCAAAAACCAACATCCACAAAAATGGGTCTCCAATGGAGAGTGTGATGAGTACATACATACACAAAAATTGATGGGTCGCCAATGGAGAGTGGGTCTTGGCGGGCCAGTGGGTAGATTTGCAATCGGAGGGAGAGAAATGGTAGGATCATAATCAATAAAAAGGGTAGATTGGCTATAATAATTATTTTCTCAAATGTTTATCATAATCAATAAAAAGGTATTCGGTCCACACCCTTTATTGGAGGGCGTTATGACTTATGAGTAGGTTATGTGATTGAGGTGACTTATAAAACAAAGTATAAATAGGTGATTGTAAATGTAAGAGAGTAGGATAACACCATCCTATATAATTTTCAACCTTAATAAGATTTAAATAAGAAAATCCATAAATATTTTTTCAGTTACATCGCAACTCCCTTTCTTTGCCATATTTTTGTTTTTGATTTTGAATTCTCAAAAACAAATTATGAACCACTTGTATAATAAAAAAAACTTAAGATACCATTCGTATTTTTACGTTTTTATTAGGATTTTAGTCCATGTAAGGGTTTCATAGGTTCATGCAATTCATAAACATTTCTCAAACTCATTCAAATCACAACACAAACACATGCAAATTTCACCAACTTTCTCTCCTAACTTAACATTCCAATCCGCATGAAATTGCAAGTGAAATTTTAGTTTCTGGCCTACATTATTACATAAATAGGCCAGAATTCAACCTAATAATCGGTGTATCATGAAATTGAGGATAATGATGATGATGTTGAGCTCGGTGTTAGCTGCCTTCAATCAAACGAAACATAATGACATAAGATTCTTCAGCAGGAGATAGCGAAGGTGATGGATTCGGGTCGGGTTACACTTTTCTGAAGCTGGCTACTAATCAGTGGCGGAGCCACCTAATAACAAGAGTTAGCATCTGCCAACCCTCATCCTTTTTTCTAAAAAAATTGATGATATAATCCTTTAATAATAGATAATATATGGGCTCAAAAAATCTCCTGAATTCTCAAGCCTATATTCATTTCCACTTCCCTGACCACTCTTCATGTTTAACTTGCATATTGAGAAAAGATGGGTTTTAACTTTTAAGTAATGTTACTTGTTGTTATAACTTCAACATTTGAGTGGACCACATTTGACATTTCGGCTATGAATATTGCAAAAATGTTTTTGTTGGTGGATAATGAATACAAAATAAATTAGTCTTAGAATATGATAACACGTTGAAGTCATTGTTGAAGGTGGAAAGTTGGCATTTTGAAAAATATATGATCCTTGTTTTTTTATATTTCAACAAAATTATAAAAAAAAAATGAATCTATTTTACTTATAATTTTTTTGGAAGGTATAATGGTATCGAACCAACGAACAACAACCGCGAACACACGCACTTACACCTCCCCGGCAGCATCGTGCATCCACGAGTAGCCCACTAATCCGCCGTTGTTCCGACCCAGCTCACGTTGGACCTAAAGCCCAACCCACAAATTGGCCTGTAAGTTTTTTGTAGCTGTTATGCATTAATTCATCAATTGCCGGTAAATTTAGCGTCCATTATGAAGAGCACAACTTCACTTTGTAAATAGTATTAATTTTATGAAACCACTCATTTTCCTCTTCGATTTTGGTCATGTTTTTGCTTTCAAAGTGAGACGGAGAATATCAATATGGTACGTTTTTTACCTCAAATTTTATCGTCATTAAGAAGATTTTGAAATTATTTTCTGATTAAGTGCCTAAATGAAATAAAAACAAATATATATATATTATAAATATATATCGTTTGGGGTTTCATTAAAGAGAAAATTCCTATAGTTGTTAAGTTTATCTTGATGGATTGTCATATTATTGCTCTAGTTTGTTGTTATTTTTGAAGAAAATTCTTGACTATATCGGATTCTATGCCCGAGATTTTTTAGCTTCATGGATTTGCCATTTAAAAAGATGTGTGAGCTGAGCTCTCCATGACATGATAATTTTTACAAAAAGTATTAAAAGAATATTGTAGGTATTTGTATATTGAGTTAAGTATTAAATATTTTTATTTTATAAATTACCATCATTAGAAAACATTTTCACAGTTTTCATCGTAACTCAACTTTTCATATGATCACACACGCGCGCACATACACGCACGCATGTACACGCGCACACACACACATATATATAGACAAGAGGATCACAAGAAAGGTATCTAATTTAAAGAAACACAAGAACCAACAGAGTCATAGATGAAATTGCATTAACAATGAAAAAAGCCACACACACGAATCATATGTGATTTTGCTGGTTCTCGTGTTTCTTTTAAATAGATACGGTTCTCGTTTGATCCTCATTGTTGTCAGGTAAATATTTAATATCATGAAAACCTAAGGTTTCAAGCCTTGTTGTCAACAAATTTATAATTACTCTATAGTATAATTTTCTTTTAAAAATTAAAGAAAATCCCTTTGGTGCTCCGGTGGCTTCACTCACCGAACCATTTTTTTTCCATCACTCAAGGGGCGCTCTTGACAGGGATATTGTAGGAAAATGAATAAAAATTATTGTTTGATTTGATATTATGTAATGAAACTATATTAATTTTCATTGGTGATTAAATTGTAGAGAATAAAATTTTTATTTCTACTTTATTTTTTTTTCTCAGATGTGGTTTATCTCTTCATGTTAAATGAAACATCTTTTGTATTTTCAAGTTGGAGAAAAATATTTTTAATATGAAGCAATTTTTCATTGATTATATTTGATTAACCAATAAACATCAATATAATATATATTTCTATTCTCATTCTCCTTCATTCTCATTTTTATTTTCATTATTTTCAAGTTGGAGAAAAATATTTTTAATATGAAGCAATTTTTCATTGATTATATTTGATTAACCAATAAACATCAATATAATATTTATTTCTATTCTCATTCTCCTCCATTCTCATTTTTATTTTCATTATCTATACTACTTATAAATGAGAATATCTCATTTTTACAGTTATTTGTTCAACAATAACTGATTTTACACAGTACTGTTGATAAAGCTACAGGTACAACATTGCAATGCATAGAATTGAAATCACGGTTTTTTCTTCCCACGTTCCTTCCCTGGTTTCTCTCTGCTTCTCATAATCTACCAAAACTTCTTCCCCCCACGTCTTTTGCTCACAAATGATAGAATCTCAACTCTCAATCGAATTGGTTTTAGGTTCTTCCACCTTCCATAATCTCCAATTCAAAATAAATAATTTATTGTATGAGATATTGTCTAGGGTTTTTAATGTTGGTGTTTCTGGTTTTTGCATCTCTTCTCCACTCGTTACTGTCAACGAAGACACATGCTAGGGATTTTTTTATCGCGTATATACCAGTCACCAATAAGGCTTTCTTTGATGTTCGATTTTGTTTCTCCTTTCTGGTTATGGCATCTCCGACACTATCTTGTTTTCGATTTTCAATTTTTGTAGGGTTCTTACTCAATTGATCTAAATTCTTGTTTTTAGCAGAAAATTGGGTATTGAATCATCTCCTACAGGTATATTTCTCCACCATTGTTGTCAATTTTGGGTTTTCTAACCCTAAATTCTTGTGTTCAGCAAATTGGGTTTTCAATCATCTCATCTCAGAAATGTCTTTCTCCACCATTTTCACCAATTTTCAGTTTCTATGATCAGGGGTACCTGGTTTTCATGTATTTGAAATTATTTTATAAGAATTTGTGGTGAGTGAAATCACGTAATTTTGAGTTGTAACGCCAATTTTCGAAATTTCATTTGAGTCAGGGAGGGTTTAACACTTTTGGGGCTGGATTATGTCAAGAAGTTTGAATATTGGTAAGTACATATGTGAATTCATCAGGTTTTCAGTCTTTGAATGCTTTACACTTTGCCAACTCAACAAATCATCTTGATTTTATGGCATTATTTTGCTTCAAATTTTGTCTTTGTTTCTATTCCATCAATATTTTGTGTAAATAGTTTTTAGATCACACATCCATGTTGATTTGGCTTGTTATGTCATAACTGAATGTAATTCACCCTTTCTCCACCTAGGAACGTGGTTAAATTAAGTACATGGTTCAACAAAGAAGATCAAGTTAAACAGAAGCAAGAAAAAAGAACTTAAAAATCCATACTTTTTTATACTCTCAAATGGGAATCAGATTATGAGATTAAAAAAAAACTTAATTTACACCTTGTTGTGGTCTATTTCTACCCTGCTGATGAAACCCCTGGTTGCACCAAATAGGTTTCTATTGCTTCCCTCCCATATTTTTTGCCTTAGCTACCCCTGCGGATTTCAACATCAATTGGTATTATCGAATTCAAGAAAAGTTTTTGAAATTTATTTGGATAGGAATTCTCATGTTTGATTATATTCTGTTTTTAGTTTTTAAGTACTATCATATATACACGTTTTTTGTTCTGTTTTCACTTTTTTATTTTCTTTATTTTGCTAAAGATTAGTGACTTCATGTGTGGTTATGTGCATTATATATGCTCAAATTCTTGTGCAGCAATTTTATAATCCATTACTATGATTTGCTTTTGTATAGGCCGAGACTAAACACGTGCGCCACCTCAATCATCTTCTACATGTGTTGATATTGAGGCTATTGCAAAAAACAGAAGAGTTCGACTAGACGAACTGTTTAAAAGCAAAGGAATACACTATGGTTCTTATCATCGGCTTACGCTGTGAAGGGCCAAAAGGTTATTCAGTTGCTTTCTCTCCCTTCTCCCCTACCACGAAATCCCCAAAAACCTGTAGACGATATTAAAATGTTGAATCATCTTTAGGTATCATAACTCTCTTCAAAATCCTAATTGTTACTGACCTCTTTATTGGAATAACCTTAGGTGTGTTTGATTTATTCTTTTTGTTCAAGTTTACCTATGTTTTTTATGAACCCTAATTTAGAGGCTTTACCCCTTTCTATGTTACAGATTATTGTCTGTAGTGAAATTTAGTTTTGCATATTAGTATATTCAGTCTTATTTGCCTATTTCATCGGACTAATATATAATCTTCACTTCAGATGTTACAATAAATTCCTTACATACTCTCATTCTTTAGCCATTGGAGGCATCGATTAAGGATTTTTTTTAAACTTCTCTTGCATCATGTATAGTTATGGACGATGAATTGAATATGCCACCAGTCACATCTTATATGAATTCAGTCACATCAGTCCCGTAGAAAAGGTGAATTTCGCAGGGAATGAGGATCCTTCCAGGTGGTCGAAATAGGAATTTAATTAAATTTTGTTTACACCCCTTATTATCTTAGTATATCTTACACCGATGCAGTAGTATTACGAATTTATGTTTCTTGTATTCCAAGTGACTTATGGATTGATTAATTTGATGCCAAAAGTTAAATCGGAAACTGTATATCATATGGCAGGGAATGAGGATCCTTCCAGGTGGTTGAAATAGTTCACTTGTATTAGTTCTATATAGATCCATTATGAGCTTCCCATTTGTCTTTTGTTCGGTTAGTATTTCAATTAGAAAATCTTACCTCTTCAGGTTAGACTTGCCTCTTTTCTGTCTAGCTACATACCTACGTTATTGCGCTCATTACTTCTGGAGCTGGGAATTCAGGAAGATATTTACGATCCCGTATGTAAGTTCGAGTTGGTTAATGTTGTGTTTTATCTTTGATTTTTTTTTCAAATATAAAGATGGTGGTTTCCTTGCATTTGCATCTACATGAATGAACTGGCAGCCAGTGTAAGGTCATTTTTTGAAATAAGCCTTTTAATGAATAAGATGCAAGTCTGAATTGTAAAGGGAGAATACATACCCTCTTAATAGGTTATTGAGTACCATGTCCTTCGATTTATCCATCATCTATCGAGTCTTATCAAAAACCACTCTTCAATAGATTAACATTTGATAAATAACCTTAACATTATCATCTGGTCTGTGGCAGACTTTAGTCCTTTATAAAATTGGGGTCAACACACCTCCATGATGGCATTGCCAAATCGAAATCCTTAGGGTTGTCATCACATTACAGGTATTCGGCCAATCAACTTAGAATGCATTATAAACTGCATAGGAATGATTAATCTGAATATTTCAATCGAGGTTTCTCTTTGATTGTAGCTTGAAACTAAAAACGATGATGATTTCGTACTATGTTCCTGGCAGCCTCTCTGTTGATTTTAGTGGATTTTCTTATGGTTTTTGGGTTGCTAGATAGCAATGATCCCATGGCACGATCTGCAAATGCATAGACGATTCATACACGATCTGCAAATTCATGTGTAGATGTCCTTAAACTCTACTTCCATCATTGCGTCTTAATGTATAGCATAATGTTTCATCTGCATAACAAATTTGACCTATGTATATATTCTAAGTAGATTATGCACTTTGCTTAAGGATTGGCATGTGACAGTATTTGAAAGTGAATCTGTTGATTCAAACAACCATGTGAAGTCAATTTATAGTTGTTGCATGTGGGTGTTAATGGAATTTAAAAAAAGAACCGCGAATAGCAAAATGAATTGGGTATTATAAGAAAGCAGTTTTTCTGTAGAGATGATAACTAATCAAGCGAACTAAAAACATGTTTTTATTTAGTCTTGTATATGATTTCACATTAGTTACAAATACACATTAACTATTATTTTGCAAACTGTTTCACACGGTCATTTGCTTGCAGATAGCTATTTGTTGATTTTTATTCAGCTATGCTAATGCCTCTTCTTAATCTAAATATACACATAGAGCTGGGATGCAACTTTGAGGTTCTAGCAAAATGATAAGCTCATAGTTGATAAACTCAGAAAGTAATTATTCTCATAGCTTAATTAGATTCTAATATTTTAAAATTTATCATGTGTATGGTATGTTATGTATATTCTAGAATTTCTTCATTGTTACACACACATAATAATCGAATTGTTAACCTGTTTTTCTCCTTTCCAATTTTCTTTATCTTCTCTTGTCATTTATTTTTTTGAGAGGATAGCAGGATACCAAATATATGATATATTCATATATATATATATATACCCTATATATATAGGGGTGGGTTCAAATGTGAACCACTTTTTAGTTGTGAACGTAAGGACAACCGAGAACGCGACACGTCGCGGATGACTAGGCGTCACGTCAGATCCACAGCGGATGACTAGGCGCCACGTCAGATCCACGGCGGATGACTAGGCGAGATTCATGGGAGGGCATTGAATTAAAGAGGAGGACAGCCGAGAACGCGACACGTGGCTGATGACTAGGCGCCACGTCAGGTCCACGACGGATGACTAAGCGCGATTCATGGGAGGGCATTGAATTAAAAGGGGGACCACAATCAATTGATCTCATTACCTATTTTATGTTTTGAAGATGTGTCTATTAATGAGACACAATCCTGTACTTTGTAGTTGTAACTCACAGAGTATATTTAATATCCAATATATCATGTGTTTTTTACTTGCTTTTTTTACTTGCTTTTATTTCAAATATGTCTTACATGGCTTTCTTGTTTGAAAAGTTTGGAATTTTGATAATTTTGATTTTTGTAGATTACAATTGATTTTTTAATATATGGGATGAAGAGTAATTATCATTTGTATTAGATAATGTGAATTTGTTAAAAACAAACTCCTTAAATTGTTTTCAGATTTTAAATGTACAATTTCTACAAATAAACTATATGGAATGATTGATTTTTATTGGCTTGAATTGAAGACTTCCCATATTACATTTTACTTGCAAACGAACCCATAATACAGAGACTAATTATATTGAAATTTTAATTCTTGATTTGAAAGTTTTACATTTTCCTGCCATAAATCCTTAAAATTTGTTTGAGTTTGACCTTTAAAAAAATTTCTTCTAAAGCCAATAATATGTGATCTAAAATATGTATTCTTATGAGTATATAAGTAACCAAAATTTATTGTATCTTTTATATCTTGTATCAATTTTACGTTTAGAAACTAACAATTTTCTCAAAAAAACCCCAAAGCTTTTAAAAATTTTAAAATTTAGACAAATGAGAATACTATTGCTACAGGTTTTTACACCCGCCGCATCGCGCGGATACATTAACTAGTTTCTAGAATGAACCAAGCATCCCTTCAATCTCCATCCTCCAGTCTTTATTCACCAATAATCTAACAGTATGTATTCTTAATCCGCATGACTTAAGTCAACCAATCAAATTAGAGCACTCTTATATAAGGAACCGCCTTTTCTTATCTAATCCCTTAGAGCAAAAATCACCTATTCTCACTCTTCCCTATATCATCACTAATATTTTGACACCTCATTAAATATTAAATTAAATAATCATTATTTCTAGAGTAAATTATAAGTTTGGTCCCTGTGGATTACACCTTTTACCCACAGTGGTCCCTAAATCAAAATAAGTACATGAATGGGACTCGTGGTTTACATTTTCGCAAGCTTTTGGTCCCTTCCTCTAACAAAGTCAATTAACCTTGTTAAGTCATAAGGGTATTTTGGTCATTCTTTACTATTTTGTCTTTTTCTTAGTTAAAGAGAAAAATAAAGTATTTTATTATTATATTATTTATTATACATATATACCTGTCCTATATATATATATATATAGGAGAGGTATCCGTTGCAAACCATGTAGATTGTACAAACTCTACAAACCTAATCTTAACCATTGATTATCCATTGATTTCTCTTGATTTTGTTTATCTCCTAATTTTTAGGGAGTTTTCAAATGTAATTGAGAGAAAATTTAGGAACTTAATTAATCTACACCATTGATCATGTAAATGTATGGTTGAGATTGGTTTGTATAGTTTGTACAAAGTATCCGGTTTGTAACGGATACGACCTCATCTACTCTGCATGATCTCAAAAAGCCCCAACTTGTATCGAGTAATTGATAAATGCATTTTCACCGGATAGGAGCAATTGTGCATAAAATTCTTCTACATGGGAGAAGTAGAGCTTGTAATTTTTTGAATGATTAATGTGAGTTTGGTAATGAAACAACGTCTAGCAAAAAGAAGGAAATGATTAAAATAAATTTGATATTGATTATTAGATGATAAACATTATCATTAAAATTAGCATAAATTTAGGGAAACAGTTTGAATAAATATTCAGTTACCTGAAATTAAAATGAAAATTAATTTAAACCAATATAATAAATTTACATCTCTACAATCATGCATTAAATATAAAAAAATTAATTCATTTTACTTGATAAAAGGGTTGAGATGAGTTTATAAGTGTGCATGTGTATTCGATTTTCCATATATATATATATAAGAGGGAGGTTCAAATGTAAACTATATATTTCGTGTAAACTATGTAAACCCATCGTGGCCCTTGATCAAAAAAATCAAAGGAGGATATAGATTCATAGAAAATATGGAAATGTGAAATATATGGTAAGTCAATGATTATGGAAATATGAAAATGTGAAATATGGAAACGTTTTTTAAAATCAATGGTGTGGATTGGTTTACATAGTTTACACGAAATATAGAGTTTACATTTGAACCTCCCTCTATATATATATGACACGTATATATGTATAATAAATAATATAATGATAAAATATTTTGTTTTTTTCTCTTTACTAAGAAAAAGACAAAATAGTAAAGAATGACCAAAGTACCCTTTTGATTTAACAAGGTTAATTGACTTTGTTTCAGAGAGAGAGACCAAAAGCTTGCGAAAATGTAAACCACGAGTCCCATTTATGTACTTATTTTGATTTAGAGACCATTGTGGATAAAAGGTGTAAACCACAGGGACCGAACTTGTAATTTACTCTTATTTCTATAATCATCATACACGTTAATCCTCGTTCCTTTTCAAATACTGTACTTGATCCCAAACATCCCTATTTCAAATTGATCCCAAACATCACTATTTCAACCACATGTTTTTTTATTAATAAAGATCTTTTCATTTTCATATTAAATTTAAATATTTTATTCTATAGTTAAATGACTCCCTTACATTTTTATTTAAGATAGAAAAATATATTATATCTCATCTGTTGGGAATCGTGGGATACAAGAACATGCACAGCGGATAACAAAAACCCGATTCCCAATCGAGGATCCAATCCTAAACCATACAGATACAATTAAGGGTGTTTCAGTGGATTACCTTTGTGCGAATAACAGCTCTGAATCGCAAGCAGGGGGTACACCGCTACTGGCACCGGTCGAGAGGGTTGCTAGACCACCGTTAAGGATTACCCGAAAAGCAAAACGCAAACCTTCCTCCTAACTGGATTTTGGCGCCGGTTTTGGGAGAGGGAGAGAGAGAGAGTTTTCTGAGTTTTTCAGTTGTAAAATCATTGATTCATCAAAGCCCCTAAGCCTTTATTTATATTGATGATATCAATTAAATAAGGCAGTGTTTGATTCCAAATCAAATACCTGATAATTATCAAATAGATATTTTCCATAATTATTCTCTTTGATAATTACCTCATTAATTAATCTAACTGATTAATTAACCTATAAATAATTTAACTAATTATTTATTTCTTTTTCTCTCTAAATAATTAATTAACCAATTAATTATTTCCCTTAATCCAAACATTCTCATTTTGGTGTGCAGCAGTGTGACCTACTAGTGTCTTATAACATTGGACACGATAACCCCGTTACTGTCTCGCACATAATCCTAACAGACTCCCACTTGTGCTAGACATGTAACTGAACTGTTATCATTCGCCTAAGGAGGTCCCTAGCCAGACGCTTAGGTTAACCAGGTTATAAGATCTCTTATATTCAGAGATACAATTCACGCTTGAATTTGTACACAGGTTCATTCCTTTTGCACGCGATATTTCTAAAGTGATTTAAGACATGGAGTGGAGGATTCATTTCTTAAAATCAAGTATTTCTTGACTCTGATTTCGATTGCCTGCAGTAACGGATATTACTAAACAACCCCTGTTATTCTATCCGAGCGTGGCCACGCGTTTTCTGCCAATCTTAATCGTCAAGGGGCCCGGAAATATCTCTCTTTTGAAAGAGGTGCAAATCCCTTCTTGACTACTTGCATTTGGATCCACGGCTTCCGCTGCATCTAGTCACGTCCCGTATAGCCACCCAGTTACGGTGCAGCGTTAGTACGTGCTAAGAGTACAGTGGTCCTCGTGTTCCCAAACCAAGTATCTCAGGTCTGAGGACAACCTATCAAGTCAGTGCCTATGACTGAGGCTCCATGAAGCAGACTTGATTACTGGTCACTTCCAATACTCAAACACTCTGATGAGTATCTATAAATACTTGGTCACATCACTTGTGCTTTTACTCTCTACTTTGAATAAATCATCAAGTATTCATAATAGCGTTAAACTCCCTATTGAAATTCCCATTTCAATAAGTGGCTACGGAAATTTAGATTTCATACAAGACTTTGTAGAATCAAGGATACGTTAAATATGCGAAAAATAGTTAATTTAGAACAATCATGAAATTAAAACCTCCATTTATTTCCAACACACTGTGAAATAAAAACTTTACATGATTACATTGTTTCTAAATTAGACTATAGTAATAATTAATAAACTAAGTACTAGCTACTGGCTTCCAGGTACTGCATCCCAATGGAATTCGCATGTGCCTCATGCTTTGCCCTTGCTAGTGGTTTTGTCAGCGGATCTGCGACATTGTCTTCTGTTGGAATCTTGCATATTCTTACATCTCCTCTTCCAATGATCTCTCGGATGAGGTGATACTTTCTGAGCACGTGTCTCGACTTGTGATGCTCTCTAGGTTCCTTTGCTTGCGCCACGGCTCCTGAGTTATCACAGAATATATCTATCGGTCTCGAGATACTGGCAACCACTCTGAGATCCGATAGAAAATTCCTCAGCCAGACAGCTTCCTTTGCCGCATCACATGCTGCAATGTACTCTGCCTCTGTAGTTGAGTCTGCAATTGTGTCCTGCTTCGAGCTCTTCCACGAGATCGCACCTCCGTTTAGGGTAAAGACGTACCCTGACTGTGACCTGAAGTCATCTCTGTCGGTCTGGAAACTAGCGTCAGAGTATCCTGTGACACTAATTTCATCCTCAGAACCTCCAAAGACCAAGAACATTTCTTTCGTTCTTCTCAGATATTTGAGAATGTTCTTGACAGCCACCCAATGGGGCTCACCTGGATTCTGTTGGTATCTGCTCGTAACACTTACTGAGTAAGCAACATCGGGCCTAGTACATAGCATGGCATACATAATTGATCCAATTGCAGAAGCATATGGGACCGATTTCATCCTGTCCTGATCTTCACTAGAAACAGGACACTGTGTTTTGCTTAACACTATGCCATGTTGCATTGGAATGAATCCTTTCTTGGATTCATCCATCCTGAATCTCTTCAGTACTTTGTCAATGTATGTACTCTGACTAAGTCCGATAAGCCGCTTAGATCTATTTCTGTAGATCTTTATACCTAGTATATAAGCGGCTTCTCCAAGGTCTTTCATCTGGAAACATTTACTTAACCATTCTTTAACACTCTGTAAAGTTGGTACATTGTTTCCTATGAGTAGTATGTCATCTACATACAAGACCAGGAAGGTTACTATGCTCCCACTGAACTTAGTGTAAACACATGGCTCGAACTCACTTTTAGCGAAGCCAAACTCTTTGATTCGCTCATCAAAGTGTAAGTTCCAGCTTCGAGATGCTTGCTTTAATCCATAAATAGATTTTAGCAGTTTACACACCTTATTAGGATTCTTAGGATCTTCAAACCCCTCTGGTTGTTCCATATAGACGTCTTCTGTTAACTTTCCATTCAGAAAGGCTGTCTTGACGTCCATTTGCCAAATCTCGTAGTTAAAGTACGCTGAGATGGCCATTAGAATCCTAATTGACTTTAACATGGCCACTGGTGAAAAGGTTTCATCATAGTCGATACCATGAGTTTGTGTGAATCCTTTTGCGACCAGTCTGGCCTTGAAGGTGTGTACATTTCCATCCATGTCGGTTTTCTTCTTGAAAACCCATTTGCGTCCAACAGCCTTACAGTGTTGTGGCAAATCAGTCAACTCCCAAACTTGGTTGTCATACATGGATTGCATCTCGGCCTTCATGGCTTCCTGCCATTGTTCAGACTCGCTGCCTGATACAGCTTCTCCATAGGATGTTGGTTCATTTAAGTCTCCGCTCTCTTGAGAGACTAGGAACCCAAGATACCTATCTGGTTCTTGTCTTACCCTGCTGGATCTGCGAAGGTCCTGTGTTTGCACTTCCTCAATCGGCTCTGATTGAGGTTCAACATTGTTATGTTGAATTTCTGGCTCAACAACTGGTGTAGTGTCTTCTTCGTCTACTATCTGTAGATCTACATCCTTTCTGGTGTTCTCTAAACTGAGAAACTTTTCCTCCAGAAATTTTCCATTTCGAGCAACAAACACTTTGTTCTCTTCAGGGTTGTAGAAATAATATCCCACGGTGGTCTTGGGATATCCAACGAAGAAACACTTGTCGGATTTGGGTTTGAGTTTTTCTGAGGTAGGTCGTTTGACGTAAACCTCACAACCCCAAATTTTCAGAAAAGATACGTTGGGTTTCTTACCCTTCCATAACTCGTATGGAGTCTTTTCTACCGACTTTGTTGGCGCTCTGTTCAGTATGTGTGCTGCTGTTTCGAGCGCGTGTCCCCAGAATGATACTGGCAGCGAAGAATGACACATCATCGTTCGTACCATGTCAAGTAAGGTACGATTTCTCCTTTCTGATACACCGTTCATCTGAGGTGTATACGGAGGTGTAAGTTGGGATACAATCCCACACTCCATCAGATGATTGTCAAACTCACCACTGAGATATTCGCCACCACGATCTGACCGTAAGAACTTGATCCTCTTGTCAAGTAGATTCTGTACTTCATTCTGATATTCCTTGAATTTCTCAAAGGTTTCAGATTTATGTCTCATCAAGTAGACATATCCATACCTACTGAAGTCGTCAGTGAAGGTAATGAAGTACCGGTATCCTCCTCTTGCTACATGACTGAAAGGTCCACATACATCTGTGTGGATTATTTCAAGCAAGTCAGTAGCCCTTTCATTCTCACTGTTGAAAGGTTGCTTTGTCATTTTGCCAGATAAACAAGATTCGCAATTATCAAAAGGTTTGTAATCGAAATTGCCAAGAAAACCTCCCTTTAGGAGTAGTTCAACGCGTTTCTTGTTTATATGGCCCAAACGACAATGCCAGAGGTAAGTCTGATCCTCAATATCCTTGGATCGCTTACTTATATGATAGATTTCACTATTGTTGTCTTTAAGATTTACAGTGTATAGACCATCTACGGGTGTAGCTTTAAAATAGAAAATATTATCTTTAAAAACCGAAATCATTTTATAAGAATATTTATAGTAAAAGCCTTGGTCTACCAACAAATCAAAAGACAATACATTCTTAATCATATTTGGAATATAATAACAATTATTCAGTTCCAAAACTAGACCCGAGGGTAAACTAAGACTATAAGATCCCACGGCTTCAGCAATCAACGGAGTGCCTTCGCCCACTCGTAGGTTCGAACGGTCCTTCCTCAGAGTCTTTCTTCTAGTGAATCCCTGTAAATGATTACAAATGTGATTACCACTGCCTGTATCAATTACCCATGATTCATAAGAAGTGATTAAGCAATCTATCATAAAGATACCTGGAGTATCGGGTAAACCGATATCCATCTGGTCGATGTTCATCGAGTGCTCGCAAATATCCTCGCTGCCGCACTCTGGGCAACTCAGATCTCCCAGCTCATCTATTATGTCAGTGTCCATGAGATTCGCAGGTTCGGGTACTGGCTCTAGACTGGCCAGGATATCTGCATGAACTTTATCCACGTCGCTCTTTGGTTCCTTCATGTAGGCACTAGCTGTGTCCTGAACTTCCTTTGTGAGGGAGAACCACATGAGATACACTAACTCTTCCTGAGTCATCTTGTACCCCAGACGCGATAAACATTTAAAAAGCCTTCTCATATCAACAAGATGGTTTTTAACTGACTGACCCTTCTGTAGCTTCAGGGAGAGAATCTCTTGCATGATCAATAGTTTTCCCGTGTGCTTGTAGAGACCTAGCTGGTTCTCCACATCTCTCACAACCTCGTGACATGATTTAACTCTTAAATCTCCCGTGAACTCGGGTGACATAGAGAAAATCAGAATGGACATTACATCCGATTCATCTGTCAAGTATCTAAAATACTCAGCAAATTCCTCTTCAGGGGCATTGCTTTTAGGTCGTGATACGGGTTTGTTGATCACATAAAGCTTATCCTGGGCACATAAAACGTTCCTCAAGTGTAGCTTCCAAACTGGAAAGTTATGGCCCGTAAGCTTCCACTTGCCCATAATAAGGCGAAGTGACTCTTCAGGTGAATAAAACGGAATACTAATTTGAGACATCTACAGAAGAATATAAAATTCCAGTTTTAGTTTATAATTATATAATTCTAATAAATTATTACCCTTAAAATAAATTTATTAGACTAGAATCCATATTTCACATGCGTCGGGAAGCATGTGATCATGTCATACCGACTCATGCGATCTATGGTAGGTAACACTATACCAATCGTATTCCCTATCTGAAAATACGACTTCTAGATCGTCGGGACATCGGATATCAATAATCCGTGCATATTTAGTCCCTCTAGTGCATTTTGGCCTGGTACCACCCAGTGAATAAATAATTACCAAAATAGATTGCACCACCCGGGACCTGGACAAACTCTGGCCGGTACCACCCGGAGATAATTCGCAGAGTTTTATCTCCTTCCAGTTTCGGTTTGAACACGGGCGTTCATAGTGTGAGCACTTACAACGCCCTATGTACCTTACACCGGAAGTGCCCCTAAAGTGGGTTGCACTTACTAATCTATGATTTTTAACAAGGGTCTAAATTGCCAGTTTTCTATTTCCAAAACTTTGAAAAACTGGATCCAAACACTAGCTGTATTTGTATCCTTTTAATTTTTAAACAATCCGTTCAAAAAGGGGCAATTTATATTTAATAATAATTACGTAAATTAAACAACCACGCAATTTAAATATAAACAGCACAGTCATAGCTTAAACCCTTAAACTAATGTTGTTTTGTGAGCCAACACAAAAACAACGGTCTCAATCCCTAAGTGACAAAAGTCTTCAACTTCTGGCACTCCCACTGGCTCCGAGATCCATGGTCGTCGTCTTGTCTCCGTCTTGATGTAATTAAAGTAATTATTACAAATGGGTTCAAATGGCACGCAGGCCTCCCAACTATTCTAATAAAACTTTAAAATTACAAAAGGGTTGTAAATGGCTCGCAGGCCTCCCAACTATTCTAAAACGGAAAAATAAAACACAACCACGGGTCCAAAAAAGGGTTCAGCTATGACTTATCATATAATTAAATAAGTTAAAACACATCTGAATTTTAATTTAATAATTATAACACTAATTAATTAAAACAATTAATTAAAACTTATCCTGAATCGTTTTAACCTTTATCTGGTAAAACGATCCTTTATTCGAAAAATTATCCGGAAACGGATTTCAAACTGATACCCGTTAACGATAACAACGAAAAACTGAATACACCACCATCTGTCGTTGCCGCCTCTGATCAGTCGGCGACAGCGGTAACAACATCGCTACCACCGCCGCCGTGATCGGCGCACAACAAACGACCAACCACCATCGCTAATCGACTAACAGTAGCCTTGGGCCACCATCGCCGATCGGCGACCAGTCCGCACGGCTGCCGACGGCAGCAGTGGCTTAGCGCCACCACCGCCTTGCGCGGCGTACGGCAACAATACCACCACCGTGACCGCTAGTGGCAATCGGCCACCACAGTCGATCGGTGGTCATCGATTGATCGAGGCAATAATCTATCGCCACTATCTATCGCCGCCGCCACCACAAATCGGTGGTGCGGCGGTTCGTTTTTGTTAAGACCGTCGTCGATTGCCGCCACCACCACAAACGGTGGTGTGGTGGCTACAACCAGAAACCGCCACCGCCACTGTCGACGACATTGGTTATCGCCACCATCGCCGATCGGCGGTCAAAACAGTCGCCGCCACCACTAATCGGTGGTGCGGCTTTCATCGATGTTCATCGCAACCATCATCAATCGCCACCACCACCACATACGGTGGTGTGGTGCGTGAGACCGACCACAGCCGCGTCCACGATCTGTGGTGCGGCGTGGTGGTGCGACAAGAGGGCAGCCGCCGGCTACCACTAACTGTGGTGTCGCCGGCGGTGGTGTACGGTGGTGCTTGGTGATTTGATCGGCTAACTGCCGTCGATTACCACTGCAGTCTAGGTTTATTCAAAAATCTAATTTTGATAATGAACAAATTAAAATTTTAAAACCTATTAAACTGATAAACCTGATCTGAAGGTTTTAGGAAGTGGCTCTGATACCACTGTTGGGAATCGTGGGATACAAGAACATGCACAGCGGATAACAAAAACCCGATTCCCAATCGAGGATCCAATCCTAAACCATACAGATACAATTAAGGGTGTTTCAGTGGATTACCTTTGTGCGAATAACAGCTCTGAATCGCAAGCAGGGGGTACACCGCTACTGGCACCGGTCGAGAGGGTTGCTAGACCACCGTTAAGGATTACCCGAAAAGCAAAACGCAAACCTTCCTCCTAACTGGATTTTGGCGCCGGTTTTGGGAGAGGGAGAGAGAGAGAGTTTTCTGAGTTTTTCAGTTGTAAAATCATTGATTCATCAAAGCCCCTAAGCCTTTATTTATATTGATGATATCAATTAAATAAGGCAGTGTTTGATTCCAAATCAAATACCTGATAATTATCAAATAGATATTTTCCATAATTATTCTCTTTGATAATTACCTCATTAATTAATCTAACTGATTAATTAACCTATAAATAATTTAACTAATTATTTATTTCTTTTTCTCTCTAAATAATTAATTAACCAATTAATTATTTCCCTTAATCCAAACATTCTCATTTTGGTGTGCAGCAGTGTGACCTACTAGTGTCTTATAACATTGGACACGATAACCCCGTTACTGTCTCGCACATAATCCTAACATCATCATTTTTAAATGTGTGTTTTTTCTTATGTTTTTTTTCTTGCAATTTAACTTCTTTGCTATTTTTTTCAAATCAATTTAATTAAGCTTGAATTTTTTTTCCTTCCATATTAGCTTTAGTTAAATTAATCTTCTATTTTTTAAATCCTAATGCATCTTTTAAATTATTTTTACTAATTCTTTCTTTTGCCATTTTATGCTTGGTTTCTCTTCCTTTTTCTTCTAATTTTTTTCTATTTACTTGTATTTTCTAATAAAAGACCACATATCAAATAACTATAAATTTAATTATGTTATATTTTTCAATTACATAGTAAACAATATGTACAATTTCTTATGTTTGAGAATAAAGAAACAATTTTTTGAATAATTAACATTAATTATAAAACCATTTTATTCAATTTAAAATAGATTTTAATCATCATTGAAATAATTTAAATGAGATTTTAACTATTAATTAAAACTGACTATAGTTTAAATAATTTGGGATTACTTAAAGTTAATTTGGAAAAAGATATAAGGAATTGTTAAAAAGTGAAAAAAAAAATAGGTATTAAAAAATATGAGATTTAACCGATATAATAAAATAATGTGAATAAAAACAATTTAATTATAATAAAAAAATTAAATTTAACTTGAAGAAAGAGAATCTAGAAATGGGAATGTTTGGAGGTAGGTATAGTGTTTGGGAAAGAGATGCGGTTTTAAGTAAATTTATAATTAATTATTACCTAATTTAAAATTTAATGAGGTGTCAAAATATTAGTGGTGGGATATGGTGGTGATTTTTGCTCAATCCGCTGATGCCTTGTTTTCTTTTGCTTATAATTTTTTAAATATAAAACAAAAACATTTGGTGTTACAATTAAAACCATTTTCAAGATGAGGTGTGGTTTAGGAAAATTTAACCGATATTATTATATAAAAGGTAAGACCAGATCGGTATATGATCTTACGATCGATCCTACGAGGTTACTTACGATCCTACCATCTTATAATTCGAATACGGTCCAACAAGTTTATGGAAGGTAGGATCGAACAATCCTAGGATTAAGATTGTGATTTTAACAACATTGCTAGACGCGGTTTACATTGCCGGTTCAATTAGCACTCTCATGCCCACTCCTCTTTAAATCTCTCATTAGTTCAATTTTTTAAATCTATTTGTTACATTTTACTATCATCATAATCAGGTATGTAATTACTTTTAATTTAATTAAACATACCTAGATGAACACCCCCCCCCCTCCGAAAAAATAAATAAATAAAATTAAACATACTCCGACAATAGGAAGACTATGGTATTCACTTGGTAGTCGAAAACATCAATCAATCCAGTTAATTAGCTTGGCCACTACATAGCCAAACTCAATTAATTTCTTCAATGGTGTATCTTCTTATTGTTGCAATGCATCTTCAATTTGGTTTTGGATCTCGATTTGGATTTGGTTCACAACAAGAACCTTTCCCTCTTTGAATTGAGTTTTCATGGGCAATTCATAAAATGATTTGGGATGACCCATGGTTAATTGGCAGTTTGAGATATATCACACACTGGATTTCAAATATTTTTGTGTTGGCCAATGAGGAATCTTCAGCAGAACACTTTTTCTACAATTGATAGATGTCATGTTGATGAACATTTAGAATAACCAATGGTATCTAATCCTTTTAGTATGGTATTGCCAAACAAAACTGGCATGGCATACATGTGGAGACATTGTTGGCAGAAAGGCGAGGGGCAATCTGCATAATGAATAACACTAGGAGATACGATTTCTCAAGTTTGGTACCTCTTAAGAATTTCATATGGTTTTAACGTAATAACCATGCTAGCACCCCACTGAAACATATTTGGGCTAGACGGTCTAACAACACCCTCCACCCCGACTTGTGTCGCACTTGGTGGTTTCCATATCTGGTTTTGTGCATCTTCACATATGACACTTACGAGGAGGCATACTACATTAGCAACAACAATAGTTGTTGCCCTAGTTTTTGTTGCACCAATCTCACATACCCTTATGTCCCATCTATAGGCAACGGCATGATTTTTACCCTGTGACTATACCTAGATATAAATTTATTAACAATACCAATGGTCGTTAGAAACCCTAAACACAACTAACCAAATAAATATAAAAAATGGTGAGCAAGTGAGCTTACCTCCTCTAAATAAACTCTAAAATAGTTTTAAATTTGTATTTTTTTAGATTGGTTTATCATACGTTGAAATCTGAGAATCAGATACGTAAAACCTTGTTTTTATTAGCAATGCTATGGGTGATATTATTAGCCTCCGTGGTATTACTGACAAATTGATTGATCGAGGTATTTTTTTAGCCTGATAAACTATATATCACTAATAAAGAAAGATTAACCCAAATGTTTTGGTGCAACTAATTTTTTTTTTTTTTTTGGAGAAATCAACATCAATGTGGCACAAGCCGTGGGTGGCTTAATCTTGGTAGTTATATGCTAAAGGATATTGAATCTCTCCTAGAGAGGTGTTATGATGACAATATCTTCAATGCCTCGGTATGTACCTTTGGAGACGTAGTTTGTAGCATGTGTTCAAGGGTTAAATGTGCTTTTATAAAGCACGGATAAGTTACTGTAATGATATATTTGTGTTTTCCCATGTTTCAAGATGCTTTTGAGTATCCATGTGTTATATGTGCTTTATAAAAGCATGTTTAACCGTGTTATCCATGAGTATCTATTTGTCAATTATTTGTGCCTTATAAAAGCACGTTTAACCCAGCAAGCATATGAAGCAAACCACATCTCCATATATAGTTATTGAGGCATTAAAGGTATCGTCAGGAGAGAACCTCTCCAGGAGACATTCAATATTATTTAGCGTATAACCAACCAATATGAAGCCACCCATGGTTTCTGTCACATTCATGCAGATTTCTCCACAAAAAATCAGGTGCATCAAAACATTTGGGTTAATTCTTTATTAGCGATATATAGTTTATCAGTGTAACACCCCGTTTTCCATATTAAGTAATCGTTGTCTGATTAGTTAATTAACCAAATTGTTATGTTTGTAGGAGCCTAGGGGGCTAAGGTGTATTAAGTAGAAGTGCTAGGGGAAAAGCATGGGTTGGATATAAGGCAGCCAATAACTTCTATTCTCCAGTTTTGTACGGTTTTGGGAGAAGAACGCATAGGGATTTGGAGAGTGGCGATTTTGGGAGGAGTCTTGTCAAGAGATTTCACAATCAAGTGAATTGGTTGTGTTAGCGACATCCGAGGTATGTAATTAAACTCCCTATTGCCTAGGTTTGATAGTAAAGATTGATGGTTATAGTTGTGTTTTGCTTGGTTGAGGAATTGTGATCAATTGATCATTGTAGTAGGTTTTGAAGTTAATTCATGTTGTGGGATGATCCAAACTATGTGGAATTCAAGCAATTGAACCCCCATGCTTAGAATTTTCGCAAAAAGGGAGGTTTGGGTGAAAACCCCGATTTCAGTCGCACAATGCGACTTGAATTTTGGGTTTGCGGGTAACCGTGGGTCAGGCCACGGGTGGCGACCCGCCGTTTTGGCTGTGTCCAAAATCCACTTTTCGTAAACGAGTTCGGCTGGGGTTCTTTTGTTTGGGCTTTCACTTAAGATGTTAAAACTAGGTGTTTGGCAAAGTTTGGGAGTGATTGAATTAGTGAGGCTACGGTAAATGACTATGAGAGTTCGGGTTGAACTTAGAACTCATTTTTGAGCTATGTGTTGACATGCCTTGTATGTATATGTATATGTATAGGTAACTCACCTTGAGCACTACTCTAGCACTTGTGTTTGTGATTCAAGCTACTTCAGGTGAGCATTCTATCTATATTAACGTAGCGATACTTATGTGATGATATGTATGTGTAATTATATGTTGCGTGGATTATGTTAAGCCTAGTTGGTACTAGTTACCACTAGGAAATTAGTTCCTCCGGGAACAAAGGATTAAGTTATGGATCATGTGGTCTGGTACCAGTGTCAAGGGATTAAGTTTGTGATGTGTGGTTGTTATGTATCTCAATTATATGCGTATTGATTATGTTGGTATAGATGTGTGCTCACTAAGCGAAAGCTTACCCATTGTTATTTCACCTTTTTAGTGTCAGGTACGACATCGGGTAGCAAGGGCAAGGCTCACGTCTGATGGTTCCGATGGTAGCAGCTCAATCAGTCAGAGGATCATGTGGTTTATTTCTTTGGAGTTGGAAGAACATTGTTTTTTTTTTTAAATTATGATGGATAGCATAGAACTTGGGTTGGCGTATGGTGTTTCGTTTTAGACCTTCGTTGGTTTTGGTTACATTTTGATCACTTATTTACCTTTCCGGAAACGCTTGTTTCAGCTTTGTTAAAAATTAAGACTTTTTGCATTAAGCTTCCGCCTTATTTTAATGGATTTTTCCTTAAATATATGTTTTGGTAAATTGAGGTGTTACAATCAGGCTAAAAAAATACCTCGATCAATCCATCTATTAGTAATACCATGGAAGCTAATAATATCAGTGGATCCAAAAACTCAACCGGAGCATTGCTGCTCTAGGAGGAAACACACTAGATTATCATGGTCAGCATAATCATGCATCCCGTTTCTAGAAAACGAAAAATTAGCAGGCCTGAATAATTTAAATACAAAATAATTAGCAAAAAAATGTAAAACAATAACAAAAGAAACAGAAAAAATACGAACCAACGTTGTATGTTACGCCTACAGCTGTAATCACGACAGCGAAAGACATGGAATACAACAATACAAACATTCCATGTTTGTATCTCGTAATGTGCAACAGAAAAAGAACTGCAAATGGAAACAACGACACAATTAACTTTTCTATAATACAATAGTGTTTTATATATCTTATTCTCATATTTCAGCGCATGAGAAACCAATTGTAAGACAATATAGTTAACATTCTTCGGGTTAATATGCTTTGGAATGCATTAGATATTTAGTGAGCTTGATTTCAACAAAAATATGGGATACATGTATTTACTATCCAAAAATAAGTTTTTATACCAACATTTACATCAAAATTACTGAAAAGTTTTATCAGGCAAACATCTACCAGGAAAAGTGACAACTAAACAAGTTCTACCCAAAAGCTTAAATTACCAAGTACCAAAAGATGACAATCCTCGCTTGTAACAAGAGTAATCAACGGTCAACAACCTTCTCTCTACCCTTATTGACTTTTTTTTTGAAATGTTTACCACTAAAAGGATAAGCTACAAAACTTAATGAGTTTAAATGGATATCATGTGCATGATGGCTCATATAAGTACACATATAAGGAAAGTCAAGGAACACAAGGATCAATTCTCATCAAAGGCACATGCTATCCAAACATGTGCTGTCAAAACATATTGTAAGATAGAGGCTTGCCCGAGCAGTGTCCCCAATTGTTCGTTGGTAATCGGATGTCGTCTTGAATACAACTATCTAATTGGATTGATGCACGTTAATCGAATTGCATCGAATCGATAATGCGTTTCATGATGAGCCTAATGATATTGAGAGAAAAAGGAGGGAAATTTCATATGTCAAAATCCAGAGAGGAACTTTATTTATATCTTTTAGTTTTTAATCGAAATTAACTGTAAAACCGTAGTTTCAGGGTGTCACACGGGTTTACTCGCATGGAAGTCTGACACCTCACTGAAGTCCAATGAAAACCCATTCCTTGGGCCTCTTTAGTTGATAACTAGTGTGAGTGTCACCATTTAAACTCACAAAAAGTTTCATTGAATTTTCTACATGAGACATTTTGTGGACTAATATCCAAAAGTTTATTTTTTAAATGTGACCCAATTAGTTCTCTTAACATAATAACATTAATAATGACAACAATATATTTTATTATCGAACAAACTGCTTATCTAAATTTGGAGGTGTTCAAAACTTTGGTTGTATAAGATATATATATATATCTTAGTTTATAAAAAACTTAAGGGGGTGTTTGGTTCGCAGAATGAAATCTGAAGGAATGGAATCTGTCAAAGGAATTGGAATCTAAAAGAAATGGAATGGAATGTTATCAGGTTTGACCTAGTGTTTGGTTAAAAGGAATGAAATGTAATCTATCAAATGAATTAGAATCTGTCTGTTTGGTTTGTTAAGGAATTGGAATGAAATAATGCAAAATGACAAAAATACCCTTTAATTGATTTTAATTTGGTCAACGGAATTGGCCATTCCAATTCCATCACATTCCGTCGGATTCCGACGAACCAAACACCCCTAAGAAGATGATACAAAATAGCTGGTTTTCATATATGACTTTTTCATCAACAAATTTGCATGGGTGTGAACAAAACGATGGACGAAAATGATACAAAATACCTGGTTTTAGATCAATAAAAGAAAACAGCATTCTTAAAGGACTAAACCTGTAAAATAATAAACAGTTTGTAGTTTTATTTTGACCACCATTGTTAACCAGCAAAAATGCAAAAGAAAACCCATCAAGTTTCTTCCTTCAATCCAAGCAAGCGTACAAAGAGAATGCGAATTGCTGTTCTCAAAAGAATAAAAACGACAAAAGGGAAAGAAAAAGATTCAAGAAGCCATCGTTTTCCTACTTCGCTGGTTGCTACTACTACTACTACTATGAAGCTTTATTGACCCAGAAAAGAAACCCACACAAATGTTTCTTTATGACGATTTCGTGATGTCAATAAGCCTTTAATCAAACGCCCAATTGCAAATACTGTGAGTAAATCTTATCCCCATTACAATACTTAATTCGCAAAAGCATTAACAAGTTTGCACTCCAACTGTTCGACGTTATGCTCGTTAGAGATTTCTCTCCTTTTTATAACTATTTGATAATTTTGATGCAATGCATGATTTCTGGTGGGATTAATAGCTATTTCTTTGTGATTTTGGGATGATGGGTCTTCATACAGTTCTCGGATTTTGTTTATTGAATGCGTTAGTTTTAGTTATTGTTCAAGACTTGTTGTTTATGACCCTTACTCAAAGTACTTCATGGATCTTTGGATTTTGGCAAAACAAAGTTCTTACTCTTTGAATTCCTACACGGAATCTCTGCTTCTGCTCAACGAGGAAGATGATAGTATTTATCGTATCTAGATTGAGGACGAAGATGATGGCCTCATTGCAAAGCGTGGCAGTGTGAAGAGATGCGTTTTGGAACATCCAAGCAACGTATTGAGACTGATCGATATCGATCATGCATGCATATTAGTTTAAGTTGTCAAAGTAATATTTATGCTTCATGAAGAGATGAGTTTAAGTTGTTAATTGATGCTTATGTTATGCATTTAATGATATACCTTTCAGGCATTCATATACATGCAGAGATCTTGTTAATCTTTGAATCTGGATAATTCTCTGGATGTGTCAAAGTAATATTTATGCTTCATTCCTTAATGTTAAAACATATTCAGTGGTTAATATTACACAGAAGATGCATGCTTTCCATCTAAAAATCTTCCAATTTCTAGAATCTATGCAAAACCAGCCTTATTTAATTATTCAAGTATTTATTAGTATACATACTCCTACAAATTTCAACTTTACAAGTTATTACTACACATCCCATAAATTTGTTAAGATTTTATATGGCCATTACTTCATCATTGTTTACATCTGTACAAATTATACTTTAGAGTCATCTTTACAGTAAATTACATAAATCGTCCTTGTGCTTTAGGCAAACTCCCGATATGGCCATTGCCAAAAATTACAAGTTGCACCCGACATATTGATTTGCTTTCATTGAGGGTACCTACCCCTAACGGATGTTAGTCCATCCATTAACTTAGGGGCACTTTGGTCAATTTAAGGTTTTACACAGCTTTAAAAAAACACGAACAATTGGGGTTCCACATATTCGTTAATCCATGGCCTTAGGTACTCAAGGTGAAGGCCTAGAGACAATATGATCTATCAATGGTTCCAACGTCGGAGAATGAACGCCTGAAGTTGCCGGACCTTTTTCCCGATATGTCGCCCAAATCACGATATATAACCCCATTATGATAAAAGAGCCTCCTAAAATGCTGTTCACAAATGGAAGTTAGCAAGCAAATACAAATATGCTACGACCGACAACATTTAACGGTCCTATCCGATCCGGTCCCTCCTATAGTTATGTGTAAGTTTCCTCGCTTTAGTTATGTGTTCCATGTCATTGTTTCTATTTTGTATTGTTATTGCTTACTTATATCCAAATTTTGAAACTTTATTATCTCTTAGGTTGAACTACTGGGCTCATTTGCTCTTTTATGCTCTTTTCTCCTAGAGGAGCAAAAATTATTGAAAAATAAACACATACTCGTTTCAAAGTGATTAGCTTTTCAAACCATCATATATATTTAGTTTTTTTTTTCTATTTTTGTTAAGCAAACCATCATTCTCGTGACAACGAAAAAAAACATTCTAGTTTGCAACATCAAGTAATTTTGGACAAAAAGTGTCAAATACAATGGTTACTTTTTAATTAACATTTCCACAATTTGTCCAAAGTATAGAGTTCTTTTAGTATTTTCACAACTACAATTGTTTTTTTGTAGCAAGAAATGAAGCCCGACAGTTGAAAAATTAACCCCTTTAAGATGCGCTAGCAATAAATGCAGAGATTGAAGAACATACCTTCCCAGATATATTGGGCTTCCAAGGAAAATTCTGGACAAAATAGCAGATGCAGGAGGTTGAAGTGGAATGTAAAGAGCAACCAAAGCAGGTCCCAAGATCTTGTTGGACCATGTTGTAAGTCCATAGTTCAATGCAGATGCAACAATTCCCTAAAATAAACCATAAAATCAAATCCCACATAGAGGTAGGGTCTGGGGACGGTGAAACGTAATCAGACCCCAACTTTTAACACCAAAAATTAGAAGAAACAAAAGAAGCAGGTTACAGGTGGGAGTGTGTGCAATCAAGCAACAAATCATGTAAACTGTATATAATTTGATAATGGATAGTTTGGAGTTTGTGAAGCAACGAGTCCTGGAAATGAGTTAAAAATGTCACATGGGCACTTAGAAACATAAGCAAGTCGAGATAAAGACATAAGGCCTAATGTATGCACGAAGGAGCTGTTCAAGTATGTTCGCTCATTAATAATGCTCGAGTTTTCAGAGTTGTCCCACATTAATAGGAAAATGATAATAAAGTGTGTACATATGTTCTGGAGGGAAAGATTAAAAGATATATATATATATGTGTGTGTGTGTGTGTGGGTTCAAATGCGAACCACTTTTTGGTTGTGAACGTGAGGACTAGGCGCCACGTCAGGTCCACGGCAGATGACTAGGCGCGATTCATGAGAGAGCATTGAATTAAAGGGGGGGACCACACCCAAAGGCCTTTATTGACTAGTCTCCGCCACGTGTCGCGCTCTCGGCTGTCCTCACGTTCACAACCAAAAAGCGGTTCACATTTGAACTTTCCTCTCTCTCTCTCTCTCTCTCTCTCTCTATATATATATATATATATATATATATATATAACTAGCTAGGAGCTTCCTTTCATAGTCCAAGCCCAAACCATCTAATCATGAGCATCCTTTCATAGTCCATCTTGACAAACTAATAACTAGGAGCAACTAAGGGCGAATTTACCCTATGCTTAGGTAGGTCCCCGGACCTACCAAATTTTTTAATTTATGTTACAAGTTATATAGAAATTTTTTTGGGACCTATCTTAAAAAGTCATAGGAACTACCTTAAAAGTTTATTTCTCAACTTAAGGGAAACAAAAACTGTATTGGTGTAGTGGATATCACCCTATCTTTTGTACTAGAGGTTGCAGGTTCAAATCTCCTTGGGTGCATTCTAATTTTTTTTTAAATTTCTGTTTAAGGCCCAACAACTTTAAGTCTGATTCAAATATATTCGGTATATATTTGAATTTTAATGACCCGACCCGACCAAATTATAGTTGACACTTTTATTTTTTTCGGCTAAACTTAATTAGGGAACCACGTGGTTTTCGATTCTAGATTCGCCACTGGGAGCAACCATCATGCATACTCCATAGTTGTTCTAGAATTCACACATAACAAAGAACCAGTACTTAATCAGGAGAATGCAAGTCATTAGGGTAGATAAGTAAAATTATAAACCAAACAAGCCCATTGTATACCATTGAAGATGGGTCTGGGACGGTGGGTAGTATGCAGACCTAACAATTAATCCAAGAACTGCATTAAAGAACACTTAGATACTATTAAAGTTATAGGAGATTTCAAACCTAGTCATCGAATCTTAAAACCAGCAACAGATGTCATATTAAAGAGTGGTTGTGTTATTCCCAGTCTTTTAGTGTTCCCTGAAAGAATTGCTATATTTTCATATACATGTAAAGAAGGGAAAAAATGCCCTAGCAATATATTCTACTAATTTACTAAACTAAATATTTTCATGCAATCCATGTTTAGCTTAAAAGAAAATGCATGTATAAGCTGAGAAGTTGCATCCAACACAATGATGATGAGAAAGATGCTTACCGAATAAATTACTGCCAAAACCTCAGATTGTGTCAAATTCCAGTTTGTTGACTCGTAGTTCATGGTAACTGCTGTAGCTACCATAAAGAGAGTACCGAAAAAGTACGAATAAGCTGTAACGGATAGGTTTGCAGAATACATGGCCAACACCGGAGCCTGAAGATTTCAATGCAACATTCAAACTTCAAGCATTTAAAAGCAGATAATATGGTACAAAAATCTTATCCCCAAAAGAATTAACAGGAAAAGCAGTATGTGGCCCTTGTCACATGAAGTTAGGTTGCTTTCAGAAAGTTAGCACATTAGAATTCATATTGTTGTATGTTTATTGATTCAAATATACGATTGAATACCTGAATAGCTAGATAGGCTGCCAGGCACATGCAGTTCGCTATTAAGCACAGGATACCAAGGTGCCAGTTATCAATCCCGAAACTCCAAAACTAGATAACACCCATCCAGCAGGCACTGGTTGACCATTTGCACTTATTTCGTAATGTAGGCTAGATACATTGTCCGCATGCCCCAAAAGAGCCGGTCCTCGGTACAGAACTATTAAGATGGCACCAGAAACACAAACAAGGGTGCCTCCAACCTTTGCCTGACCTTCAATCTTGCGCACGTTCACTGTTTCTATTCTACATGTACATCATCTCGTATAAAGGTGACATATAAATTTGCTGGATATACCGCCCTCCTTCCATGAAAAATAGACATACAAAGGTGCTTACAAAATCATGCATATTTGTGTTACCGAATACACAGGTCATATATCTTGTATTTATTTATACACACACATGCATGTTATTCAGATAAACATAATTTTGTAACACACTATAATTTTTAAGATGGAATTGAACGAAGATAACTTTTTTAACATGTATAGGATAATTTTTAATTTTATATGTATATACCCACATATGATACATGTGTACTATGTAGCACCTACTTAAATGGTCTTATCAATATCTATTAAAGTTTTTTTTTTTTTATATGAGTGATCTCTTTGTTTTTGAGGAAAGTATGTGTCAATATTTAGAAACGCTACATGAGGAATAAATTATGTGTCAATATTTAGAAATGCCAGATAAGAAATAAATTACGGAACAACAAAAGATGCGGATGCAATTCTTTTCAAACGCAAAAAAGAAAAAGGAAATTAATAGGAAATATATCACCATGAACAAATGCAGGTACGGATCAAGAGTAGTGGTAGGCTCTGATACCAATTGTAGGTTCCAAATCAACCTATATTATAGTACCATACAAATATGAGGAAAAAAATAAAAATGACCCTCAAAGTTGCTAAAATTACAAAAATACCATTGTTATCTATTTTTAAAGATGGCTCCGTTGCTGGCTTCTTTTGCCTTCCTTCTTGGGAAAAATATTAATAAAATAATAAAGTAATTTACGATTTTGGTCCATATACTTTCATATTTATAACGTTTTTGGTTTTTGATCTTTAAAACTTTGGTTTTTTCATTCCTATGGTTTTATTTTCATTCCATTTTTGTCCATCCATCCAATTTAATGGTTAAGCAATCCAAAAACATGCATTATTAAATTACATGTTACTCTTTATACTTGACCATTCTTCATATTTTTTATTCTTAAATTACATACTTCACATTTTGTTACTTTTTACTTTTTTTATTTGTTTATCAAGACATTTTATTTTATTGTTTATTATAAACTATTATGACTCTAATAAGAGAAATAATTGAATGACTTAATCAAAGTACATGATATTTTTTTCAAATCTTTGATTCCTAAGGTTTATCAAATGTTATGGATTTGGTCCTTAAAGTTCATTTATTACAAAATAAACCTCCAGATATGCATTTTGTTATGTATTTTGTCCATCATGTTAACAACCATCCATTAATCCCTTAAATGAGAGGGCAAAATGACCATTATTATACCCTTTAAATCAATTGTATACTTTTATACTTGAATATAATAGCGACGTAAAATAGACATCAGTTACATTATATACCTCTTTTTTTTATTGTAAGCTTATAGGTAAACACCCAATACGCATGAACTTCATCGTACTAACCTTTTGTATGACAACATATGTACAAACTTATGTTTTATATAAATTCATCTTACTGCTTGAAATAAAATCTATCATATTTTATAACCCGGTACGAAATACGGGCTATTAATAACTAGTTATGAACACTTTAGATCTTAATGATGTTGAAGGTCCCAACTAAAGATGAATCCCTAACAGTCGTTCATTCTAATTAGAATTTTGCCATAACATGTGTGTTCAGGTTTGGTTTAACCCCTTTTCTCCTTCTCCACTATGCTCAATGGCGGATCCAAAAACTTAGTTGACTGGGGTCCTTTGAGGTATAGAAAAATCCAAAACAAAATAGCTCCTGAACCAAAACGGTTTCGGTTTAGACGGGTTGCGAGTTAAATGGTTCGGTTAGGACATAGGAGTCAAAAAAAATATTTTCTTAAACCTAAATTACGTACATAGAAGTTTGATTATTGAGTGGGGGCCTTTCCGATCCCCCCATTAAATTGTATTAATTATATCCGCCACTAACTGCTAATTCAATAGGATCGATTCAAGCAACAATTTGGTGTACAAACACACCATGATTTCGATCATAAGATTTGAACTGCGGTGAAGTTGTACTAAGAATGAGTGATTTAACACTGGATCTAAGTGCATATGCACGTTTCGCATCTAGAGTATGATTAACTTTAACAAAAAGTCAAACTAAAAAAGAAAATTCAGTTGAGGTTACCCCATCATTGCAGCAAGTATAAATGTGAACACAAGAGTTGAAGGTTGAATGGCTGCAGCATATGTTGGATTTGTGTAGCCAAGACCAACAAGAAGCAAAAGTTGATTCCCATATGCCCTAAACAAGGTCAAGAAAAAGAAAACTAGAATTAAAACAAATAGCTGGGAACAAAATTAAACATTTTAAGCGTCTTATCTTGGTAGTAATAATTTCACATGATAAATATACCTCGCAAATTAACCCATCTAAAAGGAATAAACCCATTTCACACATCAATTTCAAAGTGAGTCGTTAAGAATCAACAGGAATAAACCCTAACAAAATTTGGCATTGATGTTATAATTACCTGATGTTTCATTTACTTGATGTTTTCATTGTTATTAGTTTTAAATGTGTGTTGATTGAGTTTATAAATTTTTTGTTTAAAGCTTTACTTGATTGATCACCTTGCAATGCTGTTTTGATTGTGCAGGTTTCCCTTGAGAAAAGAGTTGCTGCGATAAAATTATAGACTTTAAAAATTTTGGGTGAGAAAGTGGATAGAGATGTACCAATTAAGCCCTCTTTGTGTTTGAAGCATTCCTTTGCTTCATGAATTTCATGTTATGTGTGTTAGTTGAAAGGTTATAACAACGATGATTAAGAAAATAACAATGTGGTGGCAAAAGATACTTTTAGAGACGGGGTTTCTGAGACGAAAGCTTTTGGGACGACCGTGGTCTCTAAAGACTTTTCGAGACGACTTTGTAACTTTTTGCCACGACTTTTGTGGTCTCTAAACGTCATTTTTCTTGTAGTGTCAAGAAAGGGTAGTGTTGGGTTTAAAAGTTAGTATTGCTAATGAAGGAGTTAATACATATGCAGAGTTACTACTGCTGGGCATAATGAAGAAGTAGTATTATTACTACTGCTAGTTGAAGATTAATGTTGCTGCAAAAGACCTAGAAGTAGTAATGGATACTATTGCCAGAATATATTACTACTGCTATTACTACTACCAGTTAGTTAGTTACTCTGCTGGTTAGTACTCCTAGTGTAGTTAATGTTTCTTATGTTTTACTACTGCTTCTAGGATTGCGATAAGGAAAGGATACAGTTGGAGCGATAAGACAAAGATTCCGAAGATCTTGGATATTTGTTGAAGATTTAATTTTCTTATTCCTTATCTTGTAATCTGTATATATAGAAGATAGATGATTTTGTTTAGATTACGAGTTTTTTTTTTGATAGAGTGATAGAAAAGTTTAGCCTCAAGAATTTGAATTCCCTACAATAGAGAAGTGTTGCACGTTCGGTGAAGTTTGTTCATGGAATTGGGGCTTTGGTTTGTAATCATTCTATTTGAATTCAATACACGTGTGATTTGCAATCAATTGTGATTTTTGTTCATTGTTAAAGTGTTTTTCCGCAACTTCTTTAGCAATTAATCTGAGTGTGTTTAAATTCTTGTTTGAATTTCGATCCTGACAGGTAGTGTTCATTTCTTCCAATTAATCACTATTTTCTACTAATGATCTGTGAAATTAAGAAGTGTTCTCTACGGAAAACAACTATAGTTCGACTCCGAACTGCTTTCCGATTTAAATTAAATCCAGTTCATTGCCTTGTATTTCTAGTATCCGTCATACTTATTGTGACCCATAAACCAGTTAGATCCAATGAGACCATTTTGCCACCTCTAATGATAAACATAATGATCAGGGAGGATTAAAAACAAACATAAATGACGACTTTGGATATTATAGACTTACCCGATCAACCCAAGAAAGAAGAAACACATAAGAAGACGCCTGGTCATAGCTGGTCTGATTCTCCTACAAACAACAAAAAACAAACCAAATTTAGTTTCACACATTTCCGAGATGATAAAAGTGGTATTAACCAATCAATTTATGATTGAGTGGTGATGTGTGAATACAATGATACGTTCCATATGGGGGGTTGTATTGGTACTCCTTGTCCCACATCGCCCACAAGCAGAGGAGATGTTAGGTTCATATAGTACTCCTTAGCCTAACTAGTAAGACGCGTTTTGTAAAGCCGTGAGGGTTAACCCCAAAGCGGACAGTATCTGACCGGTTGGCCAAGGTGCGTATCAATGGTATCGGAGCAGCCTCTTGCTCGTCACATTGTGGGAAACAACTCTTCGGACAACCATTCGAGGTCGAATGGTCTCCAAGGGGGGAGTATTGATACGTTCCTTATGGGGGGTTGTATTGGTACTCCTTGTCCCATCGCCCACAAGCAGAGGAGATGTTGGGTTCATATAGTACTCCTTGGCCTAACTAGTAAGACACGTTTTGTAAAGCCGTGAGGGTTAACCCCAAAGCGGACAATGTGCATATCATACAACAATTAACATATTTGACTCTATGGTGATGAACAACAATAACACAGATCCTAATGACTTTATCATCATACTTCATGTATGACGAATGTCGATACTTACACTTCAGATCATCAAGATTCTAAATGTAGATGGCGCTGATAAGCCATCTTGAATCAATGTTCATCCTGTGTGGAAGTAGGCACATTGTTTTAAACAAGAACAACAACTGAAACTTCATAATTTGAGAATCCAAATAGCAGCAGCCACAAGAACAAAAACAACAATAACAAGGAGCCTCCCTAACTAGTTGTATTGTTTAAATTTGAAAGGACAACAAATCACTTAAAACATTTATATAATTCACCTCTAATCCATGCACTCTAAGCTAGCTCTATAATGGAAATGATTAAACGACCTAAAACACTATTGCCTCGTTGCCTCCTCTTTTCAACTTTTTTGACTCCAAACTTCTCTAAGATTACAATTAATCCCTAACCCTTGGTGCATGGATCAGGCATTTTTCCATACATCCATCTCAACCTTTTGCATCTTCTTTACAAACCAGGAGTACATGCTGACTTTTGGATCAGACATTTTCCTATATCCAGATAGAACTTACTTTCCAGCCGTAATAGAACATGTCGAACAGACAAGATTCCTAAAGTCTGTAACCATTTCAAGCATCCTGAAGGTATTTTCTCTTTATCTCTCATCACCCTATCACCCTATCATATCATGCTTTCATGCTTATTATCAGTTTATCACATTCATACATGCTTTAATCACTCACAAACCCATCACATCACCTCTCTTTGTCTCTCAGCACTTTATCAAATCATGTCTTTTCCATATCAACAAACTCCATATGGAAATCCTTATATCCCCTGTATTTCTCTTTAAGTTGTCTAATGAACAAAATAATCTTTCATTGTCTAATATAGAACATTAAGTTCTCAAAACCTAAGACTCCACTCTCTACAGCTGCTTAACAACTTGCTCCTATAGTTTCTTTGTAAGGATCAAAAGCTCGTAGTTGGTACAATTCTCGACATCGCCTTGTTCGGTAGACAAAAATAAACAAGTAATTCATATTATACCTACCTCTCTTGATGCTCTCTTAACCTACAAAGGAATGCAATTAGCTAGATATGTTTACCTACTGTCAATCTTTCTTAGTGCTTTTTTTTTTACTTTCAACACCAATTCTATACCTTCTATGAGCATCATCAATAGTAATCAAGTTCCTCGAATTCTCCAGCAAATAGCAACTACTATATCCTTTTTCCCCCTCTTGTATCTCTACAATGTTGTACAGTTTTTTGTATTCTGTTTACTTCTCTTATTCTTCTTTGCTAGTTTGTACTTCTTCATTATGTCATCTACAAGTTTACATATAAAAAAAGGTTATAGAATCCCTTCTTCACCTAATTCTACCACCAAGCATTTTTACCCTATTGCCTTGATTTGAACCAAGCTTCCATCATGCAATTCCTTTGAAGAACTTATACAATCCGGCAATCTTTAGAGGGTGTTTGGATAAGCTTTTTAAGGTCCAGAAGTGTTTTTGGTCAAAATTGGTGGGGAAAAGAGTTTTTAAATAAGTGTTTGGATTAGCTTTTGTGGTCGTAAAAGCCAATAAGTTGTTTTTTAAGAGAGCGTTTGGCTTAGGTTATCAGTTCTTTGAGAAGCTTTTGTGTCAATTGCCTTCTCAAATCCAAACAAGATTTTTGACATAATAGCTGTTTGAGAAGCCAATGAGTCAATATTACACTTAACTTTTCACTACACCTACCTTATATTGAACCTCCCTCCTCCTATTGTTCCCAAAACATAACATAAATCTCAAAATCGTTCATCAATATTTAAACTTAACGCAATTGATCCTCAAATAACAAGAAATCATAGAGTGTTTAACTAACTTTTCACGGAAATATGCAATGGGAGCGAGGATAGATATGGCAATGAGATCACGATACACACAGAAAACAATCTGGTTGACTCCATCATTCAAAGCTACTTTCGTAATCACTTGATATCCTCCATTGAACAACTGTACCAACGCCATTGCCACGTGTGCCTTCCATGCTTCCCCTCCACCGCCTAACGCCATCCTCAAACAAGAATTTTACAAATTTGTTCGTATATATATATATATATATATATAATCAGTAGATTTAGGAATCAGGTGTGGATTGAAATTCAACCAATTCGAAGATGATTGATGAATTATTAAGTGAGATAAGAAGAAGGTCGTCATGTTTGGATTGGAGTGAAAGAAAGAAATGCTGGTGAAAGCGAAACCTAAATACATCTCTGACGATTTTGGAGGTTTTTACTGTAAAAAAGATCTATCTGTTGAAATTATCCTAAAGTAAGACCCAAGTGGGACCCATAAATGTTTCCAATCTCTTTCATGAAAATGATACAAACTTGAATTCATAATTTCATATGAGACGACGACTCGTACCAATTGCTCTTCCGTTTACAACATCTTCAAAACACAATTATACTATTTTTATGTTTTATGGAGTGTTCGGTGGTTGTTAAATGATTTGGTACATTATAATTAAAAGGTTAGAGTATTTTTAATAGGTTTGTTCTATTTCTATTCTATTTAGTTTTGGTATATTTCATGTAAATCTTTGTCAGACATGGAACAAGTCTGTTATATTGAGTTTTAACCAAAATTATTTTGACTAATTAATTTTATTTTGACATTTTTCAAGTTAATATTTGCATTTCATATAAATTCATAAAACCATAAAATTGGAATCGAATGATAGAGAATAAAATTGACACGAAACAACATTATTTATTGAAGTGTACAATAGCTTAAAGATGTTTTGCGCCGCATCGGTGCGTACATATATAGTATTATATGTATCATAAAATTGGAATCGAATAATAAAGAATAAAACTGACACGAAACAAGATTATTATTAAAGTGTTCAATAGCTTAAGATATTTTGCATCGCATCACATCACGCACGTAGTAGATATGTAGTATATATAAAGTAATAATATATTAATATTATTGGTGGAAATGAATTAAATAATAATGTATCTCACCTTCAAATTTTAGAGAATTCTCTAATAAATGTTGGAGTTCTCGTTTTCTTTGCAGCGTGAAAAACTGAAAATATACATAAATTATGCATAAACTAATAATATACATAAGTCTATTTTGTCCTATCATATCACATCCTGCCACTTGTATATGTCCTTGTTTTCCCCTTCTTGTATATCCACAATATTGTACAGTTCTTTGTATTTTTTTTTACCTCTGTCTTCTTTTACTCTTCTCTTGACTTTCTTCTTTACATACAGTTTTACACATAAAAGTTTGTAGAACAATTGATTTGAGGAACTTAAACATTCCTAGAGATTTTCAATCCAACAACAAATTCAACTTCAGTTAACTCCAAATGGACAGTTGTTAGACCATCCGTATTGAAGTCGGCATGGGGCTCAGCAAAGGGCTTTTGCCGATCGGTACCATTGGCAACACCGTCGAGGCCGATCGACAAGGGAGTCTTTCGGTATGGTGGTGTCGATGTCTTAGACTATACTTCAAAACTTTAAATACAACAAAAATAAAACTTGATATAGTGATTTTAGGCGCTGAATTGAAATAGAAAAAGTAAAGCTTAAAAGTCAAAATAAAATTTTGCTACATTAAAAAAGATAAACAGGTTGGCTGCTTGACCCGCGAACCCATATGTCAACCTTAACATGACCCGTGAAATAAACAGGTTTGGCGGATCAGAAAACTAAACCCAAACTTGTTTAGCTTTTGTGTAGGGTTGCTGTCATGTTTCGTGTTGTGTCGATACTTGTCATCCCTAGAATTACAAATTCATTAACATAAACCTTATGTCTAAACAAGTGGACAAAAACATGTTGTCCACACAAGTGAATGACAACATGTAGTCCAAATAGGTGAATAACAATGTGAAGTTGTTTGAATATGTAAATAACATGAGGTTGTCCGACATAAAGTAATACAAGCAAAGCATTAAGACAATGTATTCAAACAGGCTGTAAAACATACGATTGTAGTTGTTGGTGCTCGTGTGTCACATCGATATATTTATTTTAATGATTACAAATAAAAGAAATGTTTAATAGATTAAAAATTCTAGTTGATGTACATATTTATAAAATATTAAGAATCAAGTCAAGAACTGTTTTCGATCAAATAATCCATGAATTATGGTCTAACATTCGCTTTCAAACCTTTTTAAAACATTTTCAGGGGAAGTTCGTAGTAAAGGATCTTCGAAGGGAAAGGAGAAGGTTGAAGGCTAGTCGAGAGGTTTGATTGGACATGTAGTTAAATGGTCATTAGTATAAACCTTATCTAAGCTATAGAAGGTTGTTCCACTGACGCTACTCTAATCTATGCTAATTTTAAATTGATGTTTTAGGCATGAACACCAAGTTTTGATATTTATGATTATTCCATTGCGTTAGATCATTGGGTTTCTATTATTATATTATTGTGGGATTTGGGTCGTTACAGACAGTGAAGACAACTAGATGAAGGAAGGTAGTTGATACTATAGTGATGGATTTGATTAGGGGTTGTTTGATTGTTTTTTCATTAAGCTCTATATAGATTAAGTTGTCTGAATGACCAAAATGACTATTTTACCCTCAATTTATAAATTATACATGTTTGGTTAAACACCTTATCCACAAAAAGATTTCCTCAAACCATAAATTAAACCATTAAAATGAAAATGAATCAACAACATATAACTATTACTTCTTAAAATATATGGATTAAAATCTATTTTGCATCTAGAAAAATATGACTTTACAAAACCAAGAGTAAGATTTAGCGCAAGTAATGTTCAAGAATATAATTCTTGACCTATAAACACCACCAAAAGCAAAACTTGATTTACATCAATTGCCTTTCGATTTTGTCAATTTAAACGCCTACTTGCATGTTCTTCTTCACTGTTTCCAAAGAAGATAAAAGCAATGGTAGGCTGGTAGTTATTTGATTTGGACTATGGAATAATGGGTGATTGTACAGTGGTGGCGCACGGTGGTCTTACAGCAACAAGGCGAGAAAAAAAACAAATTTTTTTTTTCAAAATTCGTACTTGAGATCTTTGTCATAATTGGTAGAATCCTATAAACCTTAACCACATAGAAATAATACTCACACAAATCATCCTTTGAGAAGTTTTGCTTAGGGGTGAGCGTCGGCACGGAAATACAGAACGGTACCAGAACCGGTTGATAGTGACTAATTTTAGATATTTTTATGTCATTTGTAACCTTGAATTAGTGCTTATTAGATGCTAAATTGCTCATGTTAATTTGACTTTTATTATTTAATTGCTAGCACTAGATTAAAGAAAGAAAAGAAGGTTGTTGCTTGTTTTGGTACAAGTCACGTGAGGTATGAAAAGAAAAAGAAAAAATATTAAAAGAATGAAACTAATGTCTAGATTATGGTTTGGGCTTTACATTGCAGAAAGAAAAGAAAAGAGAAAAGAAAGGAGTCCAAATCGCAGACCACATATAGAAGAAAAGAAGTTGAAAAGAAATTCCAGCCCAACAACTCTTGTTTTCAGCAGTAGCGTTGATTTTCAGATTCCGTGGGTTCAACCTTCGCCTCAACTCACGGATCAAGTCTCGTAACTTGCTGTTTGGCATCTCAAAAATCAAGTTCATGTGAGTTGTTCCGAGGCTTGAACCCGCATATCAAGTCTCGGACCCGAAATTGCAGCTCACGTTTATTTTTCAGCGGATTCTAAAAATTGAAGTATAAAAGCCTTTGGAAACCCGTCAATTTAAAAAAGACGAATTGGGAGATTGATCGAGAACAAGAAGAGGGAAGAACACAAGCCGAATTCCAGATTTTGGAAGCGAATTTTGGAGGTTCATCTAGGGTTTTTCATCTTTCAGATCAATTTGTAAGTTTTAGGTTTTACTTCAATTTCAGTTGCTTTCCATGTTTTCAATCTCTATTTTAATGGTTGTTCGTAATCGTATTATCGATTTGAGTAGGATCCCTCATTTTTATTGATTTGATTACGAGTTGCTATCCGAATTTGAGAATCCGTAATTGTTCTTGAATTTTGGATAAGTAGCAAGTATTGCATCTTTGATCACCCAGTCATTTGACTTGAATACGCGGTTGTTTACTATAGCTTAAATGGTTTGGTGTCAAATTGATAGCTAGGATTGGTGCTTGTCTCAATTATAATGCAATTGGTAGGTTAATTTCTATGTTCGTAACTAGAGATGACTTAATCAATTAGAAACTAATTCATCGGGTGTCTGGTACTAGTTTAATCCTAAGGACAAGCGGAGTGTTTGGCGTGTGTCGACACTTACGGCCTTTCTAGATTCAACTTGAGGTTGTTGTGTGTAAGTCAATGATACATAATCTTATAAAAACCGGTCATGCTCATCACTAGATCTCGTCCTTTTATTGCTTAAAGTTTGTTTAATTGTATGTTTAACTTGTTTATAAATCATCCAACCCCCCCCCCCCTTGTTGTGTTTAATGTTTATAACGAATTTGCACACGATCACGTCTTGAACTCACGGTTAACACTGAGTCCCTGAGGAGACAACCCTACTTATCACTATCACAAATTAATTGTGTTTAGAGGTAATAGGCTTTGATTTTCTAGTTCTTTTATAATTTTGCCGGACTCGACTCCCGTCACCGGTACCGGTACCAATTATATATTTCAATACTCGGTACTTAGAAAGTAGCTAATTCAGGGTTTGGGAAATCGGTATTTGGGACTTAGCACTCGGTATCAATACCGAACCGTCCAGAAAAACCAAAAGTCAATTTTAAATAATTTTTTTTTGAGATTATAATATTCTCCTATTTTGTTTTTGTTTTTTTTTTTTTTTTTTGCGGAAATAAATCGGCAATTTTATAGCAAAGAAAATATTCACCTATTTTGTTGGGATAAAAAATCAGTATTATTAATTCATTTCCTTCTAAGCGTCAAGTAATGTATTCAAAATTGAAAGTCGATTGCCCCATTAGGTTTGAAATCGAATGTTTGAAATTGATGGTTCAATCATTGTGTATTCAAATTGAAGGTTTGAATGTTTTTTTATTTTGTTTTATGTTTTGGAACAGAAATGATTTTAGTATTTTGGATCAAAAAATTTATTGTTCAAAAAAGTTCATATTGAATTGAAATATTTGGGAAATTCGAGACGTGTACCGAATACCCGATACCTGTACTGGTATCGTATATAATTAATCGGTTCAGTATTTGGAACTGCCTTTGGACCAAATTCGGGATTCGGAAAAATTAGTACTAGTCTGATACCTGCTCACCCCTAGTTTTGTTGTTGCCTGCTGATTTGTTCTAAGATGTGATGTTGCATATGTTGCTGAGAACAAACAATTAAAGCTTTATGTAAAAAAAAGCATCGATTTTGAGCGGTCAGTTAAGGAAGATGTCTAAAATTGAGAGTGGAGAATGAGTGTTTAATTAGGAAAAAAAGGTATAATAGTCATTTAAGTATTTCTTATAGATAAATCTAATTTAAAATGATTAAAACTTTAAAAAATTGTTATTTGGGTAAATATGATATTTTGATAGGTTAACAAAGGTATATTTATATGATATTTGTAGATTAGGTCGGGCATATATGATATTTTCAAATATACCCTTATTAAAGTTGTAAATATCATATTTAACCAAATAATCATTTTTGTTAAATTTTAATCATTTTAAATTATCAAAAATTAAATATGTACATATACTTTTACCATAGTTTAGATACATTTTATACCTCAATAATATTTATTTTTCTATCTTGTAAATAGAATTTGGGTGAATGTGAAGTTTGTAGAAATTGTGACAATCAAGCTGAAGTGAAGTGCAATGATAGACATTGGGAAGCATACCTAGACGAAAAAAAATGTAGTTCACGAGTGTAGAGAAAACATAAGATATATAAAACCTAACTAGCTAGAAAGAACTTTTTGGCATTGTTTTTACTTGGATCACCTGGCCCCAAACAATAGTGCTTTATTTATGATCAGCAAGCATGCCAGTAAGTTCTCCATTTTACAAAAATGGTTATTTAGATAAATACGATATTTTTATAAGTTAAAAAGAGTATATATGATATTTATGGATTAGACTTAAAAGAGGTATAATAGTCATTTAACTAATTTTAATTATTAAATTTGATTTAAAATGATTAAATGTTGACAAAAATTGTTATTTGGATAAATATAATATTTTGATAGCTTAGGAAGCTGCATATATGATATTTTTAGATTAAGTCGGATAAATATGATATTTTTAGTTTTAGTAAGGGCATATATGAAATTAACCCTAAACTATATATTAGTGATAAAAAAAAGATTAACCTAGATGTTTTTGTTGTAGATGATTCTTATGGTAGAAGTTTGGAGTAATATGATAGAGATTCTTAGTGGTCTAACCCTAGCTGGGTATATACTGAGAAGTAGAGAAAATCTCTCGGAGAGGTTTTTCGACGAGGAATCGATGAAATCCTTCATATGTGTCTATGGAGATATGGTGTGTGACGTATGCACTATACTCGAACGTGCTTTTACAAGGCAGGTTTAACTGACGATACTTTCGCTGACATGTTTTTGAGATGTTTTGACACTTAGGTGCTGTTTGTTTTTTAAGAGGTCTGAAATCTGAAGTCTGATTTCATGTCTGAAAAATTAGAGGTGGTGCTGAAATCTGAAATTTGAACTTATTAGGCTGTTTGTTTTTAACGTCTGAAGTCTGAAATCTGAATCTGAATGAATAATATTGTTTGTTTTTTGTAAATTGACAAGAACTGAAGGCTGAAATCTAACAAACGTTTATATATGTATAATTATTTGTTTTATTCCAAAAAAATATTATACCGTTGAAATTACATAACAACCTCACCCTCCACTTAAATAAAATTTTTAAATTTTCTCTCTTTTATAAATAATTTTATTATGTAAATGGTATGCTAACAAGTACATTTTAGAAGGGTAACTTGGTAACTTTATGAAGTATTGGTACCCTAATATTTCTATATAAAATAAAATAGTAGTTTAGAGTTTGAAAGCACATCTTGACTTTTCAACACTCCACCACTTCAAACTCCCAACGCCACCCAACGCTACCCATCGCCACCCATCGCCACCATCTTTCTTTCTTCTAGTTTTCTTGAATGGGTCTTTCTTTTATGTACCGATTTCAGATTCAAATGTACCTACTCCAGCAGAAAGTAAACCCAGAACAGGTGGAGAAGGTGACGGTGTTGCAGCGACGGTGCGGCAGCGGCGGTGGGCGGTGGCGAAGGCTACGGTGGGAGGAGCGTCGGCCGACGGTGGCTGACTGCCATCACGACGGTGTTAGCCGCCGGCGGTTTTCAGATGATGAACTTGAGAAGTGCTATCAAGAAGACGACATGCCATGGTTTTCAGAGGGAAAGCTGCCACTTTTTGTTTCAGATGGTTTTTCAGATTTCAGGGGTATGAAGACTTAAGAAAAACAAACAGTCTGAAAATTAAAGAATCTGACCGAATCAGATTTCAGTGGTCCTCAGTGATGAATTTCTAAAATCAAACAGCCCCTTATACTCTACTCAATCAATGAGGATAGGTATCTACTTTTGTACCTAAATAATCAATTTTAGTTCCTATCGTTTGATATATTTAACGATTTTCGTCCTTGATCTTTTACAATTGTTTTTTTCATCTGGGTGGTTATTATTTTCATTCTACTTTCAACCCTCCATCCAACTTTGTAAAATTAAGTAGCTAACCCATTCAAAAAAATGTTATAGTAGACCATTCTTTATACTTTTTATTCTTAAATTACATAATTCACATTTTTTTTTACTTTTTATTATCTTTATTTATTTTGTCAACATATTTTGTTGATTAATTATAAATTATTATAATTTTCGTAACAAAACAATCAAATAATTATATAACTTTACAGTTACCAGGAAAACATATTACTATACCATTAAATATGCAGGAAAAAATAAATGTGTCTGGACATCGCTTAAGTTACAAGATTATCATTGTTGTTAAATTACAAGATTGTCATTGTGGTTAAATTACAAGACTATACTTTTAGTCTCTGTTGTATGATATTTATAACGATTTTCGTTCCTACTTTTTAACTGTTTTTTTCATCCCTTTGGTTTTTACTTTCATTCTATTTCCATCCATCCATTCAAATATGTTAAATTAAGTGGTTAATCATCCAAAAGATGTTTTATTAAATTACATATTTGGTCATTATAATAGATCATTCTTTATATTTTTTATTCTCAAATTACATATTTCATATTTTTACTTCTTATTTTATTTATTTTATCAATGTATTTTGTTTTATTGATTGATTATAAAGTATTGTAACTTTAATCAAAAAATAATCATATGCCCGTATTCACCTTCATTCATTGACCACATTTAATTCTTATTTATTATAATTTTTATTAATAAAAGTTAATAAATAATCAAATATTAATGACCAAGTAGACAACTAATAACGTCTCCCACCAAACAGATAACTGAAATAATAAATTTATACTTTAATCTTTTTTCAAAGCTTTAGGTAGTCTCTTAAAATTGATATACTTATTTATTCTATCTTACTATTTATCATAAACCTATTACAGTTTATAACCCTGTGCAAATTTCAGACTTTTAATACCTAGTTTTTTCTATTTTTGCAATAACATAGTAAATTTAATCATCAGTTACGAATTAAATTGTTTTTTTCTATAAAATAAACTTCCCGCTGGATAATAAACTTATATATTAAAATAAATACAAAAACTAATATGTGTATTTAAACATCAACAACAATTCACATGTCTAGGTATGTGAATGGGGCAGGGTTAGGGCGGGGACCCTAATCCCCATCCCGCTGAGGCGGGGACCATTCCTGCTAGGGAATTTTATCATATACTCATCACTGTCTCCAACGGGGATCCCCGTCCCCATGCCCATCCCCGGTAGAATCCCCATCCCCCACCGGGGCGGGTGGACCGGGTTCCCTGACGGGCCAGGGACAATTCCCCCATGCCTACACATGGTCGACGGTGGCAGTTAGCTGCGATCGGTGATCACCGGCGGACCAGTCGTGGTTCAGGCGGCTCAGTCAAACAGGTCGACAACCGTTTCAGGCAGTTTGGTCATACAACCACCGTGTCGCGACCGAGGCGGTTCAGCGAGACGCCCACCGCGTCACGCACCAAGCGGTTCAGCCAAACGATTACTACACCGCGGTTCAAGTGGTTTGTATTTCGGGCTTCGTCCTAGCGGTCCATGATAATGAAAATTTGTGATATTGGTTTTTGGTCCAAGTCCGAAAAAGTTATCAGTTTAAGGTTTTTCCAAATCTGATAAACTGATAACCATTTTTGGGAATGTCAAAATATATTAATTTTAAGTCTTTATTAGAAATTAATATTATTGCCAAGTTCAACGGATAAAAACGTATTTATGGTTAAAATTTTAACTATAAACATTTATACTCTACTCAGAGTATTTATGCTCTACTCAGAGTATAAGAAATTAATATTATTCACAAGTTAAACAAAAACGTTTTTATTCATATGTCATTAATGTACCAATTTACGTTGGCCAAAAAACAAGTATCGACTTAGGGGCTATTTACTAACACTTATATAGGTAAATGCTTACTGGTATCACTTACCTTACAATTCTGGTCAATTGAGCATGGAAACCACCGAGAATCTTACCCGGTAAGAGCAATAACAAGGACTAAGAGTCTCACCTAGTAACTATGATTGAAATGACTCTTAGCTGGTAAGTTCAATCCCTATCAACAACCAGTTTTTTTTATGGCCAGGGAATGTTATTTGATAAGGTAAGTGAGGGTAATGTCTTTGCTTTTAAGTGCTTACCCGCCTACCCGGTAAGCGTTTGGTAAAAGGTTTCTTAGCAGGTCCTCCTTTCTCTATGGGTCCATATAATTTGGGTACAATAAATTGTGGTGCTTCCAGCAAGGGTCTAGTCACAAGTGTTTAACATTCAAGTTCGAGCAAGCGTGAGGGGTAAATAAAGGAGATGTGGCAGGTCAGAGTGGATGGGAATTACACCGTAATATTGCTAAATTTAGGTAAATCCAATAAGCCAAAAAAGTAAAACAAACGAAGTGTCCTAGGTTGATCATGCTTAAATGGTAGCATATTGTTGGCTACGCAAAACACATCCCGAAATAGCATTATTTACGTAAAAAAGTAGATACCTATCCTTATTGACTAAGTAGAGTATAAGTCTCAGAACATCTCAAAAACATGTCAGAGCAAGCACCGTTAGTTAAACGTGCTTTTGTAAAAGCACGTTTGAATATGGTGCATACTCACACGCCATATCTCCATAGACACGTATGAAGGATTTCATCGATTCCTCGTCGAAAAACCTCTCCAAGAGATTTTTGATCTGTTTCTCCGTATATACCCAGCTAGGGTTAAACCACCAAGAATCTCTATCATATTACTCCAAACTTCTACCATAAGAATCATTTGCATCAAATCATCTAGGTTAATCTTTTTTTTATCAGTGATATATAGTTTAGGGTTAATTTCATATATGCTCTTACCAGAACTAAAAATATCATATTTATCCGACCTAATCTAAAAATATCATATATGCGCTTCCTAATCTATCAAAATATTATATTTACCCAAATCACAATTTTTGTCAATATTTAATCATTTTAAATCAAATTTAATAATTAAAATTAGGTAAATGATATTTAAACTAGTTAGATATCTCTACTATAATGACCAAATATGTAATTTAATAAAACATCTTTTGGATGATTAGCCACTTAATTTAACAAAGTTGAATGGAGGGATGAAAATGGAATGAAAATAAAAATCATAGCGATGAAAAAAAAAAACAGTTAAAAAGTAGGAACGAAAATCGTTATAAATATTATACAACAGGGACTAAAAGCATAGTCTTGTAATTTAACCACAAAGACAATCTTGTAATTTTTGACTTGTAGTGTTGTGCTGTGCCCGCACCTCTTTCCTCACTCAGGCCCAAACGGACTACTCATCCTTTGGGAACAGGGTATCATGATGATGCGGTTTAGTCTTCGTACTTTGACATGCCTTCGAGGCGTTTGGTTGGCTTCAACTTTTGTTTAAGATGTTTTAAATTTGGTTATTGCTTATGTATTCCCTTTGAACTTGTTATATCATTGTTATTGTTTATATTTCATTATCCGTTCATTAAGCATTAAGCTCAGCCGAGATTTTCTTTGTTTTCGGTAGGTACATGATTTTGCAGGGATTTTGGGACGAGAGCTATGGAGATGACGAGACTGACGATAACTACTAGGACTTACTTTTATTAATATTTTGGTGACTAGTATAGATATACATATATACACATGGGTACTTTGAGACCATGTTTTTGTAACCGTTATCTACATTTGTGGTTACACATCTGTATTCTGGATAAATGATATTAGTTGCTCTGCATAATTGATTATTTGACTTGTTTGCAGTTTAAACGTAACTGTGGCATCTTCCGTCCTTAGCCACGCGGGATGGGGTGTTACACTATTTTTCACCGGTAACCGGTTTTATTAATAAATCGTCCGGTTCACTCCAGTTCCAAAAACGCCATAAAACTAGCGCATTTGAACCGATCTCTTCACAGTTCTCACTTCAACCACCTCAACCGGCCAGGTCAACGTGATTCTTAAAACATGATTTCAATCGTATTGATTTTGTAGGGTACGTTTAGTATCAAGACTGAACAAAGCATAACAGAACAGGAGAGGACAGAACAGTTGTTCAGCGTTTGGTAAGACATAACTGGACAGAACAAAACATATAGAATGACCAAGTTATCTCTAATGAATTGTTTATATATTTTAATTACTTATGTAATTGATTAACTTGAAATATACAAATACTTATATAACAAAATACAAAAATTAGAACGTTTTGTTAGGACGATTAAAATGAAGCAAAAATAAAAAGTTTTAAATAGTTTTCAATTTTTATTTTGTTCCTTTTCTATATTATTTTTCATTATTAACATTAAATAAATAAATCAAAAATATATAATTGTATAAAATAATACTTTTAGGATCAAAGTGGAACTTTTAAAAGTATAAAGTACAATAAATACATTTTTTTAAAATGAATAAAATGTAAGTAGGAATGCTTATTTGGTGTTTCGGAAGAGAATTAATGAATTATGGTTTAGTTTGAGGTTATATTTGTAAAACATGAAACTATTCCACCTTGCTCCAGCTTGTTCCATGGGTAGAGCTAGAACAAGTCGGTTCCACTTTTAAATCCTGTCTGTTCCACACAGAAGTCCTGCCAAACATGGAACAGTGCTCCATGTTCTTGTTTGTTCTGTTATGTCCAATGTACCAAACGCACCCGTAATGGCATCTTCAATATATTCTAAAAAATGTATTTTTAATCCATTTTACTTTGTAAACAATTATTTGTGTTAATATGATAAAAGTTTAAATGCAAAATAAAAATGATAAGGGATTAAAATTAAATTAAATGATTAATTACAACGGTATTAAGTGTAATTTATAAATTTAAAAAGAAAATTGGGACGTGGGTTAAGAGAGATTGGTGGGGAGTGGGTTGTATATAGCTTAACAATTTGTACATTAGGCTTTAAAATGAGTACCTCTTAATTTTTCAAGAATAACCGTATTGGCTCTTTTATGATATAGTATAGATATATATATATATATATATAATGTATATATATAACTTTCATAATGAAATACGATGTATAGTCAACTATAAACCTAAGGTAACGTTTGGTACGCTGACTAGATGGGACAAGACTGGACGGAACGGGACAAGATTAATTGTCTAGTCTTGCATTTGGTAACTAGAACAGGACTGAACTAATTGCTTGTTTTGTGTTTGGTAAATGACAGCACGGAACAAAACTGTTAAAATGATGAGATTACCCATGACATGTTTTTTTTATATATATTTCTTAACCATTATTCACATAATCAAGAGAGTCCATCGTGGAGAAAAAACTGGATCCAGAGATCCAAAGTGTTCAGCAAATATGTTGGTTATATCTGTTCCGAAAAAAGAAATTGAACTCCAAATGTGTTGTACATCCAATTTGACTTTCAATGAGGATTTGGGGGCTGGCTTCAAATACAATGCAGATATCGATAAGGATGAATCAAGATTGTAATTTTTTATTTTAGGTTTTAAGAGGACAAAATAGTCATTTACCGGTTTTTGTCTACAGTTGTTCCACGTCTTTGGGTGGAACAAAAAAACTCAGTTTTTATCCCATGAATTTGAGATTTTGCCCCACCTTGTTCCATCTGCTTCTTGCTCCATGACGTTCTAAGGGTATCGGTTTCTTGGTTTCAATTCATTCGGTTCGGTTTTTCGGTTTTTTTAACACCCCTAGTTGAAGGTTACAAGACACCTAGATGGTGTTTGAGATTGTTTTTTGAGCTTCAAAAGTGCTTTTGGTCAAAAATGTTTATTGATTTATGGTGGTAGTAAAAGAAGTTTTTAGAAAAGTGTTTGGATTAGCTTTTGTGGTATAAAAGTCAATAAGTTGTTTTTTAAGAGAGTGTTTGGTTTAGCTTATAAGCTTTTTGAAAAGTTTTGTCTCAATTTTATCTAAAACGCTAAAACCCTTCTCAAAAAGCCACAAATTCTAACTTCTCAAAAATCACGTTAAATTTGAAGCCTTTTCAAAAAGCACTTTTGAGTTACCCAAACAACATTTTTGACTTGTAGGCTTTTTTAGAAGCCGATAAGCACTTTCAAAAAAACTTATCCAAACACCCATATATAATCGATGCTAAATAAATTTACCAACAATTGATGAACTAATGAATAACAACTACAGAAAACTTACATGCCAAACATGGTCATAACCAGATCCGTTTGTTTTGTTTGAAACAAGTAGGTACGTAGCCAGCTTCCGAAAAGCGTAACCCAACCCGAATCCATCACCATCGCTATTTCCTGCTGAAGAATAGAATATTCTGGAATTCCGTTTCGTTTGATTGAAGCTAACACCGAGCTCAACATCATCATCATCATCCCCAATTTCATTATATACCGATTATTATTAGGTGAATTCTAGCCATTTTATGTATAATCTAGGCCAAAATTTGATGAAATTTGCAATTTCATGCAGATTGCAATGTAGAGAAGTTGAGAGAGAATCTGGTGAAATTTGCATGTTTACGAAACCCGTATATGGACTAAAATCCTAATAAAAACGTAAATTACGAATGGTCCCTTAAGCTTAATTATTTATTATACAAGTTATATTTTGTTTTTCAGAATTTAAAATCAAAAACAAAAATATGGCAAAGAAACAAAATCGATGTAATTGAGAAAATATACATAAATATATATATTACATGAAGGCTCCTATATATATATATATATATATAGGGCCTTCAATTAAAAACCATTTTTTTTGTAAAAACTATAGGACCAATCTAAGCCTTTTAGATTATTCATCATATATTCACCATATGAATATTCATATTTCCCATATCATATTCATCATATATTCACCATATGAATATTCATATTCACCAGATGAATATTCAGATTCACCATATCATATTCATCATATGAATATTCATATTCACCATATGAATATTCATATTCACCAAATGAAAATCATATAAATTCATTCATCTTATAAATACAAAACAAAATGTCTATTTACATTTGTATTCACCTAATGAATACAAAACTAAATATCTGTTTACAACTAGATTCACCAAATGAATACAAACAAATGTATTTTTACATTTTAATTCATCTAATGAATCTTCACATCATCATCCACTTCAGCCTTCAAGAATATGATGAACCTTCATAGATCACATGATGAACCTTCAAGAACACATTATGAACTTTCAAGAACAAAACTTAAAAAACTCTTATTTTCCAGTAATGATTTCCTAAAATCTTCATAAAAAAAGTTATTATTTAGATATGTTGCACAAATCAAGATTACAAACAACATTTATGAAACAACAATCTCTAAAATTGAATCAAACAAACCTAATTTTGAAAAAAAAAATCAATAACCCTAGAAATTGGGGGTTTCGATAGAAATAGAAAAAACTTACCAGATCATCGGATTTTGTTTGGTAACCAGATCTGAAAGACGGCAGCAGCGGTGGTAGTGGTAGACGGTAGCGGCGGCGGTGGCGGTGGAACACCGGCGACGGTGGTGGATGTACAGATCTGGTGGTTGGTGGTGAGGTCCGGTGGTAGAGATGAAAAACGATTGTAGATTTGGAGAATATTGATGCGATTTTGGTGGGTTTTTTTTCTTTTTTCTTTTTGGTTTTTGGAGAAACAAGATGATGAGCTTGGAGGCATCAATGGAGGTTGTGGTGTATAGAGGGAAGGAGGTGTGTGATTGGTGGGGGGGGGGGGGGGGGGAACGAGGAAGACAATGAAGTGAAAGAAAGTTGCCTTTTCTTTTAATTGTTTAATTATAAATTAAAATACCAAAATGTCTAAATTACCCTTATGGGTTATAATCTAGTGTGGCATCATAAAAGATTAATGAATTGTTATCATGGTCCTCTAGTATTAATAACCTTTGATTAAAATCTTTTAATGGATGAGATTGGTCCTATAGTTTTTACAAAAAAAGTGGTTTGTATATATATATATATATATATATATATAGAGGGGCCTTCAATTAAAAACCATTTTTTTTGTAAAAACTATAGGACCAATCTAAGCCTTTGATCTGTAACATCCCGTTTTCATTTATTTATTTATTTTATTCATTTTATTATTATTATTAGAATAATTAGGTTTAAGGTTAGGGTTTAGGTTAGCGGGTAGCTTTCGGGTCAAGCAACGAGAGGGAGGAAAAAGGCCCGTTAAAGACCTACATAAGGAGCCCTAGGGTTTCCACCTCTCTCATTCGCTTCCTTGCGACCTAAGAAAGAAAGAGAGAGCCGAGAGAGAGAGAGGGAGTCGACCGGGAGGAGGGAAGGCGGCCGTCGGAGTCGATTGGTGCCACTCACATCGCGAGGTAATCGATTGAGTGTCTCTTTTCGTTAAAGGCTGCCGTTAATCTCGTTTTTAGTTCAATGGTGAACACGGCGGACGCCGGCTTGGGTCGGCGCTAACCGACCGATCACATGGCACACACGCACACGCACACCACGCCGGCAATGGCCGGTGGTGGCTGCGGCTTGGTTTCACGGCGGTGGCAGCACGGCGGCTGCCGTGCGGCTGCTGCTACTTGGTTGCTGGGGTGGTGGCGGTAACACCGCTGCCGCCACGCTACTCTTAGGCGGTCGGCGGCCCAACGCCGCGGTGGTGAAACCGAGTGGCGGCGGTGGTTGACCACACCGTCGCTGCTGTCTCTTGAAACTCGGGGTGGTGGCGGCTGGTTGCGTGCCACCGCTGCCGTCGGTGCTGGAATCGGCGGTGGAAGGTGGTCGCACCACCGCTGCCGCCATTATCGTTTTTCCGGCGGTGGTGGCGGACCTACGCCGCCGCCGCTGCTGCTTAGTAGGTCAAGGGGGGGCCGGCGGCGGTGGGTTTGTAGCCGCCGTCGCTGCTTTGGTGCACAACCGGGGGCCGGCCGACGGTAATATCCCACGTCGCCGCGCCGTAGCCGCTACCCGGTAAAGCACTTGCGTTGCGGGTAACCGTTACGTGGTGGTGGTGGTTCTACGGGGCCGCCGCCGTTGTTTTAGGGAGGTAGGGTTTGCATGGGACGGCCTCGCGGGATTGGTACGTTGTGAGGTCGCGGGTGGTCCCGTTAGGGTTAGATTTCGTTATGATCGACATCTTAATTAGTGTGTGTTTAATTATGATTTTCAGAGTTGCGGGAAAGGTTTGAGTCGATATTTCGGTTGTGATTTATTCGTGACATATCGAGGTGAGTGGGTTTACATGCGATGCCTTATGATTTTATGTGTATACGTGCTATTAAATTACATGGTGATGTTTCGGGTTGCGTGATGACCCAACGGGCGGGAAACCGCGGAGACCGGATTGCGGGATGGTCCGGTAACGGGAAACCGTTCAGCTGTTAATGTGGATGATGTGTATGTGCATTTAATTGTAATGTGTTGTATGTGACTTTACTCACTAAGCTGTTGAGCTTACCCCTCGTGTTTTAATATTTTTAGGTACGAGTTCGGGTGTCGATAAGGGCAAGGCTCCGGCTTGAGGGTTCCCGGCTGATGGCGTTCCGATCCGATCAATATTCTATAGTTGACTTTTATTTGGGATATTAATATGTTGACTTGGGGTTTTATTTTGAGGATGATTTGTTTACGATAAATGCAAGTTTTGTTTTAAATGATTAATTAGCTTTATTAAATGCAAGGGTTTTATCCAAATTTTTATTAAAATTTTATTTTAAAATTTCCAATTGGGTTTGGGTGTTACAACTTGGTATCAGAGCCTAGGTTTAAGAGAATCAGCACACGCACTCGTGGGTGCGTGTGTGGTTGGACTTAAACCAGGCGGTCGAGAGTAATCGGATAAGATCGGAACGGCCAGCGGAACCGTCAAGACGGAGGTAAGCTTTAGTACCTTTAAATTATTATGCACGTAGTAGTCTATTTCGTAACGCATGCATAATTATATGTGGAATTTTATGGGATAGAATGCATGTGATAATGAGCTGTATACGTGATTTTATGTGACCGTCTAGTTAGTAAGTTGAAGTCTAAATAGGATGGTATCAAAACCAAACGTAAACACCTTGGTACGTCGGGGATGGGTCGTCGAGCATGTTCTTGTCTGATTGTTGCTCGGTGGTCTTGATCCGGCTACCATGCATGGTTGGTTATAGTAATACGGCGCCAATAATAGTGTTACTATAAGCACCTGTGTAAGGTTGGATTTGATTAAGTTCTGGGGATTTTAACTGGCTGACAACGGTTAGGGTTTTAGCATGCTATGTGGTTAACTGTTACGTATTACGTGTGTATATACATGGATCTGTTGTGTTAGCATGCGCGGTAGAAACTAGCCTTAGGGTTGGCATGATCACTACTACTAGGGTTACGTGTGAATATCTTAGTAGAGTATGGTAATGAACTGAGATGCTTTAAACCTTCAGAATGGTGCTAACCAGAAGCCAGACCGACGATGAGGCCGGACAGTCCGACCACATTGCTGCCCAAATCACTGAAACCCTGCAGCAGATGCTGCCAGGGCTGTTTAACCAGATAAGAGACGAGTTGATCCAACCCATGGACCAGCGCATAGATGCGGCCCTCACGGCCCGTAGCTTAGGTACTGGGAGCTCGAGTCAGTCCCAGCCTCGTGGGATCACCTTCAAGGATTTTATGGCGTGCCAACCGCCATTGTTCGACGGGAAGAAGGATCCCGTGGCTTGCTACCGCTGGTACTCAGCGGTCGAGGGAGCATTTCGCACTTGTGGGTGCCCTGATGGTTCGAAGGTTCTTTTCGCGGTGAACCTTCTTCGCGGAGCTGCAAAGGATTGGTGGGATCTGACTCTTAAGAAGTACACGGAGGCACAGATCACTACGCTGACCTGGGGGGACTTCCGGGCCTTGTCCGACGAGGAGTTTGCACCTCGCATTGAAAAGGAGCGGATAGCATCTGAGTTCTTGAAGCTGACTCAGACGACGGAGTCGGTGAACGAGATCACTGCGCAGTTTCTGGAGAAGCTGCTGTTTGTACCAGGGTACGCGAACGACGAATCGCTGAAGATGGCTCGTTATTTAGGAATGCTGAAGCCAGAACTCAAGAAGGCGGTGGCCACGGGGAGGTGTAAGACCCTCAGTGACATGCAGGAGGTAGCGAGGTCTTAGGAGCTAGTCTTGGAGGAATTGCAGCAAGGGAAGAGAAAGGCAGAAGACCAGTCGGGACCAGCAAAGAAGTTCAAGGGAGCTAGGACTGATACCAGGAGCGGGACCCCGAGCTGCCCAAAGTGTGGGCGTTATCATCGGGGAGAGTGCAGGCCGCGGGAGTTGTCATGCTACAAATGTGGCAAGACGGGCCACCTGAGCAAGGATTGCAAGGAGACTGCGAGGATCTGCTTCAACTGTTATCAGCCGGGGCATATCAAGACTGAATGCCCTCAGCTGAAGAAGACGCCAGCTCTGGCACCTGCACCAGCGACGCTCATGATCACCGACGGTACTACTAAAGGGAAGAGCGGAGCTACTACTCGCGGACGGGCCTTTCAAATGACTGCTGAGGAAGCGCAGACGGCGCCTGATGTGATTACAGGTTTTTCCTCGTTATATTTTCGTACGATTGCTGATAGTAGCTTATTTTATGTGTTAGTGATAAAAATAGTGTATCTACCGTTAAATGTGAACTTTAGGCATATTTCCTGTCAACTCGAAACCGGCTTTAGTACTTTTCGACACGGGGGCCACGTGGTCCTATGTGTCGCGTAGGTTCTGTAAGGACTTCCAGATTGAGCTCGGTAATCTGGATAGTCCTCAAGCAATCGACGTAGCGGCGGAGGAAGTACAGGTGGTCGAGCACGTGTACCGGGGGTGCAGCATTGATATCTTTGGAGTTCGTTTCAGCATCAATCTCATCCCCATTCCCATGAACGGAGTGGACGTAGTTGTCGGAATCGATTGGATGTTTCCAAATCGGGCGACCACGGATGTTGCGGGGCAGTTTGTACGCATCCATAACCCAAGTGGGGGAGATCTGGTGGTGTACGGCAAGGGGAGAAGGGTATCTACATCCTTCTGTTCTATCGCGAAAGCTCGGAGGTACATCCAGCGGGGGTGTGCGGGGTTTTTGGTTTATGCTATGGCGGATCAGGCGAAGGAGAGAAAGCTGTCGGTAGCGGAGGTGCCAGTGGTCAGCGAGTTTCCAGACGTGTTTCCAGAGGATCTGCCTGGCCTTCCACCTGATAGGCAGATCGAGTTCGGCATCGACTTGGTACCAGGAGCAGCTCCGATTGCGCGAGCTCCTTACCGTCTGGCTCCGCCGGAGCTTCAGGAGTTATCGGCGCAGTTGCAGGAGCTCTCGGGGAAGGGGTTCATTCGCCCGAGCAGCTCACCGTGGGGTGCACCGATTCTGTTTGTGAAAAAGAAAGACGGGAGTCACCGTATGTGCATCGATTACCGTGGACTCAACAAGGTGACCATCAAGAATAGGTATCCACTACCTAGGATTGATGACCTGTTTGATCAACTTCAAGGAGCTTCGTGGTTTTCTAAGATCGATCTTCGGTCGGGGTATCACCAACTGAAGGTGAAGGAAGCGGATGTCCACAAGACCGCTTTCCGAACCCGTTACGGCCACTTCGAGTTTCTGGTAATGCCGTTCGGGCTTACCAATGCTCCAGCAGCTTTCATGGACCTCATGAACCGGGTGTGCCGCCCGATGCTTGATCGGTCCGTGATCGTTTTCATCGACGATATTCTAATCTACTCGAAGACGAAGGAGGAGCATGTGATGCATCTGCGGGAGGTGCTTGAAGTGTTGAGGAGGGAGCGTCTCTACGCCAAATTCTCGAAATGCGCTTTCTGGTTGGAGGAGGTTCAGTTCTTGGGTCACATCATTAACCGGGAAGGCATCAAGGTGGATCCAGCAAAAATCGAAGCAGTTATGAATTGGGAAATTCCGAAGGCACCTACCGAGATCCGGAGTTTCCTGGGTTTAGCCGGCTACTACCGACGGTTCATCCAGGATTTCTCTAAGATTGCGGTACCTTTGACGCGTTTGACGAAGAAAAGCGAGCCGTACGTTTGGGGTTCTGAGCAGCAGTTAGCTTTCGACACGCTGAGGCAGAAACTATGCGAGGCTCCGGTTCTGACTTTACCGGAGGGGGTGGAAGACATGACAGTTTATTGCGACGCGTCTCGGCTAGGATTGGGTTGTGTTCTGATGCAGAGGGGGCGGGTGATAGCCTACGCTTCGAGGCAGCTGAAGCCTCACGAGGCTAATTACCCCACGCATGACCTCGAGCTTGCGGCGGTTGTTTTTGCTCTCAAGTTATGGAGGCACTACCTGTATGGGGTGAAGTGCACCATCTTCTCAGACCACCAGAGCTTGAGGTATTTCTTGGAGCAGCCGAATCTGAATATGCGACAGCGGAGGTGGCTTGACGTAGTCAAGGACTACGATTGCGAGATTCTCTATCACCCAGGCAAGGCTAATGTGGTTGCTGACGCTTTGAGCAGGAAGACGGAGCACGCGCCGCTTCGTATCTCACACCTGAAGATGGCGGTGACTACCTCCTTTTGGACTTGGTTCTACGGGCCCAAGAGGAGGCGAGTCGGGAGGAGAACCAGAACGGGGAGCGGATTCGGGGACAGATGGCCGCATTAGTCAGGGATGGTCGAGGGTTGCTGACTAGATATGGTAGAGTGTGGGTTCCTCGGGCGGGCACGGCGCGTCAGACCTTGCTCGAGGAAGCCCATAAGTCTAGGTTCTCAATTCATCCGGGAGCTACGAAGATGTATCGGGATCTACGGACGGGCTACTGGTGGCCGGGGATGAAGAGAGACGTGGCTCGGTACGTGGAGTCGTGTTTGACCTGTCTGAAGGTCAAAGCTGAGCATCAGAAGCCTCACGGCAAGATGCAACCCCTTGAGATTCCCGAGTGGAAGTGGGAAAACCTCACTATGGATCTGATCACCAAGCTTCCGAAAACCCCTCGGAAGTTCGACGCGATTTGGGTCATAGTTGATCGTTTGACCAAGAGCGCTATCTTCCTTCCTATCCGGGAGAGTTCGACTGCAGAGCAGCTGGCGAAAATCTACGTGGATGAGGTGGTGTCGAGGCACGGGGTGCCAGTGTCGATTATCTCGGACCGGGACGTGTGTTTCACTTCTCGGTTTTGGGAGAGATTTCATTCGGAGTTGGGTACTAGGTTGCATTTTAGCACCGCGTACCATCCTCAGACAGACGGTCAGAGTGAGCGGACGATTCAGACCTTGGAGGACATGCTACGAGCTTGCGTTCTGGATTTCGGTGGCAGTTGGGATACGTATCTGCCTCTGGCGGAGTTCTCGTATAACAACAGTTACCATTCTAGCATCGGGATGCCGCCTTTTGAGATGCTCTACGGGAGGAGATGCCGTACCCCTATCTGTTGGGGTGAGGTAGGACAGCGTGTTCTTGGTAGCACCGAGGTTGTTCAGAGGACCACGGAAGATATTCAGAGGATCCGAGAGCGGTTGCGGACGGCTCAGAGTCGGCAGAAGAGTTATGCTGATCGCCGTAGGTCGGATTTGGAGTTCCAGGTGGGAGACCGAGTTCTACTCAAGGTTTCTCCTTGGAAGGGAGTGATTCGGTTCCGAAAGAGGGGCAAGCTGGGGCCTCGTTACATCGGACCGTTCACGGTTCTCGCACGTGTCGGGAGGGTAGCTTATCGTTTGGAGCTGCCTGCGGTACTAGGCCAGATCCACAGCACTTTTCACGTTTCGCAGTTGCGTAAGTGCCTCGCCGACGAGACGGCTCATATTCCTTTAGACGATATTCAGGTGGATGAGAGCCTGAATTACGTCGAGAGGCCGGTAGCGGTGATAGACCGGAAGGTGAAGAGGTTGCGACGCAGGGAGATCGGAATCGTGAAGGTGCAATGGCAGCATCGGAAGGGTTCCGAGTGGACCTGGGAGCCGGAGGCAGAGATGCGAGAGCACTACCCGGAGCTGTTCTCAGACTGATTTCGGGGGCGAAATCTTGGTAAGTGGGGGAGAGTTGTAACATCCCGTTTTCATTTATTTATTTATTTTATTCATTTTATTATTATTATTAGAATAATTAGGTTTAAGGTTAGGGTTTAGGTTAGCGGGTAGCTTTCGGGTCAAGCAACGAGAGGGAGGAAAAAGGCCCGTTAAAGACCTACATAAGGAGCCCTAGGGTTTCCACCTCTCTCATTCGCTTCCTTGCGACCTAAGAAAGAAAGAGAGAGCCGGAGAGAGAGAGAGAGGGAGTCGACCGGGAGGAGGGAAGGCGGCCGTCGGAGTCGATTGGTGCCACTCACATCGCGAGGTAATCGATTGAGTGTCTCTTTTCGTTAAAGGCTGCCGTTAATCTCGTTTTTAGTTCAATGGTGAACACGGCGGACGCCGGCTTGGGTCGGCGCTAACCGACCGATCACATGGCACACACGCACACGCACACCACGCCGGCAATGGCCGGTGGTGGCTGCGGCTTGGTTTCACGGCGGTGGCAGCACGGCGGCTGCCGTGCGGCTGCTGCTACTTGGTTGCTGGGGTGGTGGCGGTAACACCGCTGCCGCCACGCTACTCTTAGGCGGTCGGCGGCCCAACGCCGCGGTGGTGAAACCGAGTGGCGGCGGTGGTTGACCACACCGTCGCTGCTGTCTCTTGAAACTCGGGGTGGTGGCGGCTGGTTGCGTGCCACCGCTGCCGTCGGTGCTGGAATCGGCGGTGGAAGGTGGTCGCACCACCGCTGCCGCCATTATCGTTTTTCCGGCGGTGGTGGCGGACCTACGCCGCCGCCGCTGCTGCTAGTAGTCAGGTGCGGGGGGGCCGGCGGCGGTGGGTTTGTAGCCGCCGTCGCTGCTTTGGTGCACAACCGGGGGCCGGCCGACGGTAATATCCCACGTCGCCGCGCCGTAGCCGCTACCCGGTAAAGCACTTGCGTTGCGGGTAACCGTTACGTGGTGGTGGTGGTTCTACGGGCCGCCGCCGTTGTTTTAGGGAGGTAGGGTTTGCATGGGACGGCCTCGCGGGATTGGTACGTTGTGAGGTCGCGGGTGGTCCCGTTAGGGTTAGATTTCGTTATGATCGACATCTTAATTAGTGTGTGTTTAATTATGATTTTCAGAGTTGCGGGAAAGGTTTGAGTCGATATTTCGGTTGTGATTTATTCGTGACATATCGAGGTGAGTGGGTTTACATGCGATGCCTTATGATTTTATGTGTATACGTGCTATTAAATTACATGGTGATGTTTCGGGTTGCGTGATGACCCAACGGGCGGGAAACCGCGGAGACCGGATTGCGGGATGGTCCGGTAACGGGAAACCGTTCAGCTGTTAATGTGGATGATGTGTATGTGCATTTAATTGTAATGTGTTGTATGTGACTTTACTCACTAAGCTGTTGAGCTTACCCCTCGTGTTTTAATATTTTTAGGTACGAGTTCGGGTGTCGATAAGGGCAAGGCTCCGGCTTGAGGGTTCCCGGCTGATGGCGTTCCGATCCGATCAATATTCTATAGTTGACTTTTATTTGGGATATTAATATGTTGACTTGGGGTTTTATTTTGAGGATGATTTGTTTACGATAAATGCAAGTTTTGTTTTAAATGATTAATTAGCTTTATTAAATGCAAGGGTTTTATCCAAATTTTTATTAAAATTTTATTTTAAAATTTCCAATTGGGTTTGGGTGTTACATGATCTAAAAAGGGCATGATCGTCATTTTAGATTATTCCTAAAGTTTTTACAAAAGAAGAGGTTTTTACAAAATATGTGGTTTTTACAAATATATATATATATATATATATATATATATATTCACTTTTTTGTAAAAACTTGAGGAATAATCTAAGCCCTTGATTTGAAAATCGCAGTTTATTCATTATATGAATATTCACCATATGAATATTCATCATATATTCACCATATGAATATTCATCATATATTCACCATATGAATATTCATATTTCCCATATCATATTCATCATATATTCACCATATGAATATTCATATTCACCAGATGAATATTCAAATTCACCATATCATATTCATCATATGAATATTCATATTCACCATATGAATATTCATATTCACCAAATGAAAATCATATAAATTCATTCATCTTATAAATACAAAACAAAATGTCTATTTACATTTGTATTCACCTAATGAATACAAAACTAAATATCTGTTTACAACTAGATTCACCAAATGAATACAAACAAATGTATTTTTACATTTTAATTCATCTAATGAATCTTCACATCATCATCCACTTCAGCCTTCAAGAATATGATGAACCTTCATAGATCACATGATGAACCTTCAAGAACACATTATGAACTTTCAAGAACAAAACTTAAAAAACTCTTATTTTCCAGTAATGATTATCTAAAATCTTCATAAAAAAAGTTATTATTTAGATATGTTGCACAAATCAAGATTACAAACAACATTTATGAAACAACAATCTCTAAAATTGAATCAAACAAACCTAATTTTGAAAAAAAAACTCAATAACCCTAGAAATTGGGGGTTTTCGATAGAAATAGAAAAAACTTACCAGATCATCGGATTTTGTTTGGTAACCAGATCTGAAAGACGGCAGCAGCGGTGGTAGTGGTAGGCGGTAGCGGCGGCGGTGGCGGTGGAACACCGGCGACGGTGGTGGATGTACAGATCTGGTGGTTGGTGGTGAGGTCCGGTGGTAGAGATGAAAAACGATTGTAGATTTGGAGAATATTGATGCGATTTTGGTGGGTTTTTTTTCTTTTTTCTTTTTGGGTTTTGGAGAAACAAGATGATGAGCTTGGAGGCATCAATGGAGGTTGTGGTGTATAGAGGGAAGGAGGTGTGTGATTGGTGGGGGGGGGGAACGAGGAAGACAATGAAGTGAAAGAAAGTTGCCTTTTCTTTTAATTGTTTAATTATAAATTAAAATACCAAAATGTCTAAATTACCCTTATGGGTTATAATCTAGTGTGGCATCATAAAAGATTAAGGAATTGTTATCATGGTCCTCTAGTATTAATAACCTTTGATTAAAATCTTTTAATGGATGAGATTGGTCCTATAGTTTTTACAAAAAAAGTGGTTTGTATTTGATTTTTCCTCTATATATATATATATTGGAAAGTTCAAATGTGAACCACTTTTTGGTTGTGAACGTGAGGACAGTCGAGAGCGCGACACGTGGCGGCTTTGAGCGTGGTCCCCCCTTTAATTCAATGTCCTCCCATGAATCGCGCCTAGTCATCCGCCGTGGACCTGACGTGGCGCCTAGTCATCCGCCATGTGTCACGCTCTCGGTTGAGAAATGAGAAATGAGAAATACTAAAAAAATAAGAAGTAGATAAGTGATCTCCATCACTCATCCGGTCAATAAAGGTAGCTTTGACCAGGTCCCCTCCTTTAATAATCTCTACCCTCCCATGAATCGCATCAATCCCCCGTGATTGCGTCCACCGTAACCGGTCAAAGCCACCTTTATTGACCTGATGAGTGGTGGAAATCACTTCTCTATTTCGTATTCTTTTAGCACTTCTCATTTTAACCTTTCTCTCTCTCTCTCTCTCTCTCTCTCTCTCTCTCTTATATATATATATATATATATATATATATATATATAAGAGAGAGAGAGAGAGAGAGAGGAAAGTTCAAATGTGAACCACTTTTTGGTTGTGAACGTGAGGACAACCGAGATCGCGACACGTGGCGACTTTGAGTGTGGTCGGTCCCCCTCTTTAATTCAATGCCCTCCCATGAATCGCGCCTAGTCATCCGCCGTGGATCTGACGTGGCGCCTAGTCATCCGCCATGTGTCGGGCTCTCGGTTGTCCTCACGTTCACAACCAAAAAGTGGTTCACATTTGAACCCACCCCTATATCTATATATATAGAGGAAAGTTCAAATGCGAACCACTTTTTGGTTGTGAACATGAGGACAACCGAGAGTGCGACACGTGGCGGCTTTGAGTGTGGTCCCCCTCTTTAATTCAATGCCCTCCCATGAATCGCGCCCAGTCATCCGTCGTGGACTTGACGTGGCGCCTAGTCATCCGCCACGTGTCGCGCTCTCGGTTGTCCTCACGTTCACAACCAAAAAGTGGTTCACATTTGAACCCACCCCTATATATATATATATATGTAGAGAGAGAGAGGGGGGGGGGGAAAGTTCAAATGTGAACTACTTTTTGGTTGTGAACGTGAGGACAGCCCAAAGCGCACCACGTGGCAATCTGAAATTTTCTCGACTAAGCTTTATGCATACTGCATAACGCTATCATTCAGACTGGATAAAACGTTATGCAGTATGCCATGGGCTTGGTCGCACTCTGACCCGGGTGGGTTAGTCACGGGTTAGCTTCATTCAAGGCTTATTCAGTTTGCATAATAGCGTTATGCAGTATGAATAACACTAACCCGTGAGTTTATGCAGACTGAATAAGCCTTGACCCGCGGAAGTCAGATTGCCACGTGTCGCGCTCTGGGCTGTCCTTACGTTCACAACCAAAAAATGGTTCGCATTTGAACCCACCCCTATATATATATATATACTAGAAATTGCCCGTGCGCGATGCCGCACAAAGCATTTAAAATTCTATAACGAAGATGGATAATTGATCATCATCTTTTGACCCATGTGAAAAATAACATTTAAGATTTTTTTAACATATTTTTGTTCACATATGATTATTTATCTTAATATGATAAAGATTTAAAATGACACATGAAAAAATAGAGGATTAATAGTAAACTAAATGACTCACTACAAGAAAAGTTACCTTAGAGACCGAACTTTTAGAGACCACACTCTATGGTCTCTAAATTAAACTTTTTGAGATGACATGTCGTCTCTATATCCATTTTTAAAAAGTCAAATATTTTTCAATGTTATAAGACCACAAGTGGTCTCTAAAGATTTAGCGGGAAATTTCCCCCAAACTTTTTATGGGCGCCAATAATCTGAAATTCTTTAGAGACGGTATGTTGTCTCCAAATAAGTAAATTTATTTTAATTTTTGATTTTTTTTAATTTAAAAATTTTAGAGATGACATGTGGTCTCCAAAACTATTTTTTTTATTTGATTATATTTCATTAATATGTTATATCATTTAAGTTACTTTCAAAGACCATACTTTTGAGACGACTTGTTGTCTCAGTGTTCCAATTAAGAAAACCAAACATTTTTCAACATTTTGGGACCGCAAGTCGTTTCTAAATACTTAACGGGAAAATTTTCCCCCAATTTTACAAGGAGCGCCAATAATCTAAAAACATAGAGACAACATGTGGTCTCTAGAAATTCAAATAAAATAAAATCAAACTAAAACAATTAATTTTTAAATTAGTAATTTAAATTGATAATTATTTTTTGGAACCACAAGTCATTGTAAAAACTAATTAATAGTTTAAATTGTCAATTAATTTTAGAGACCACATGTGGTGACAAAAAGTAGTTATTTCAGAGATAACAAAATGTGGTGGCAAAAAATACTTTTAGAGACGGGGTTTCAGAGATGGAGACTTTTGGGTCGACTGTGGTCTCAAAAGACCTTTTGAGACGACTTTGTAGCTTTTTGCCACCACTTTTGTGGTCTCTAAACGTCATTTTTCTTGTAGTGACTAATCATAAGTAGAGGTGCACAAAATAACTGAATAACCGAAAAACCGAAAAAAATAACCGAATCTGGTTTTAAAATAACCGGTTACAATTCTAACCGAACAGGTAATTTTTTTAACCGGTTTTCTAACTGGTTATAAATTTTGAGAATTTTTATGTAATTACCGGTTTTTAACTCGTTTTTAACTGGTTTTTTATTAACTAGTTTTTTAACCGATTTTTAACTGGTTATTTTCAATATACTAAAAAATTAAGAAATATAATGTTGTGGCCAGGGGAGATCAAACTCAGGTCATTTGGGTGACATGTGGGGTGATGGTCATACCGAAGCTCCGTTCTAGTTTTCTCTTTTAATTAATACTATTGTAATTTGTAATCCAAAATTTTGAACTTATATATATATATATATGCATATATATGCATTTTTATTTGGATTTACATGTATTTCTATTTGAAATTATATTTATAATATTTTTATAGTAATGGTTGGTAACTGGTAATTTGGTATAATGGTATTTACATAATTATATGTATTGTTTTTATTATATATATATATATATTTGTATAATGAGGGACTTTAATTTGTGAACCAATATTTTGGTGTGAACTTGTGAACCATATTTTAACCATACAAATTCAAAATCAATGGTCAAGATTAATCATGGAAAATTTCTAAAATCATGGGTGCTTAATAAAGATAAATCATGGAATTAATCTTAACCATCAAAAAATGATTTGGATGGCTAGGATTAAGTTCACAGCAAAATATTGGTTCACAAATGAAAATCCCTCTTTGTATAATTATATTAAATATAATTATTATATAATTATAAAATTAAATAAACAAAACAACTAAAAAAAGCCCAAAAAATCAGATTTTTAACCCAAGCAAAAAAAAAAACCCAACAAAACAGGTTTTTTTCTAACCGGTTTTTGTCCTAACCGGTTATTACCCTAACCTAACCGGTTGCAAGTAGTATTGTATTCGAGGTCCATAACCGGTTATATGTTCGCTCGGTTTTTTTTCCTAACCGGTTTTTTCCTAACTGGTTTTTTTCCTAACCGGTTTTGAAATAACCGGTTAGGTTATTTAACCGGTCGTGTGCACCTCTAATCATAAGGGTATTAACTGTAATTTCCAAATTTATAAACAATTTAACATTTAATGTAAAAATATATGAACAAATTAATTCATATGTATTTTTAATATTTAATAATATGATTAAAATCTAAAAATATTCGATATTGGACTTATTTTGAAGATATTTTCGAGACGATTATAATGGTATAATTTGTTAAAAATATAAATAAAAATTTTAATACATTTTACGCAATTTACATTATTTATGTTAATATAATAAGGGTGTAAAATGAAAAATGAAAAAGTGAGGGGGGTAAAAGTAATTTAATTAAGTAACTATAGGGATATAGAGTGAAAGTTATCAATTGAAATATGAATTGAAATTGAAGATGTGGGTGGGAGGAGTTTCTAATTGATGCATTACATAGTTGTACTAAGGGTATTAAGAGTTGTAATATTGGTGAAAAATAGTTTTGCTTAAAATAACTGATTAAGAATCTTATATATATAGTATAGATATATATATATATATATATATATATAAGAGAGAGAGAGAGAGAGAGAGAGAGAGAGAGAGAAAAGTTTAAATGAAAACTCATTTTTCATTGTGAACGAGAGGACCATTAAAATCGCGTCACGTGACAATATTCACTCTAAATATCAACCATTATTCAGAATGAATAAAAGCGCCTAAGCTTATTAACTTTCACTCTGAAAAATGCATGATATTCGGAGTGAATATTGTCACTCGGTGCGATTTTAGTGATCATCACGTTTACAACCAAAATTGAGTTCACATTTGAACCTAACCCTATATATGTGTACATATATATAGTGGGAAATATTTTACTTTTAAACAATTTTTTCATCGTATTATGTGTATTGGTTTGTGATCATTTTTTATAAAATCACCTATTTTGTTATATTAAATAACACATGTGATTAGATTGGTATTTTCTTATAAAATCACGTGTGAATTTACACTTTATTTATTTACTCTATGGTGTAATCACATATGATTTAGGCATGAAGAATACTAAATATTCTTCTAGTTAACTGGGAATCATATATGGTTATGATTAGAATTTAAATTCTACTTACCGAATGTGATCGATAATTGTATTGAAATTCTAATCTTGTTGTTTTCAGTTCTAGAATGCGAGGCATGGTCACCCACGTAAATCTAGATCTAAACCTGAGATAACCCAAATCCCAATCCATAGGAGGTACAAGTGAGATTAATATTTCCGATGTGGTTCATCTGACCATGTCAAGTATGATGCCTAAATATCTTGAGCAGCCCATCCATGCTGCAACAGGTGGCTCAAAATCTTCAATCAAACCCAAATTCTAGTCATAGACCAAATACTAGAAATCTTGGATCTAGTTCAAGCAACTTAATCGGAGAAATCCATACATGGCTGGAGAGGTTTAACAACCAAAAATCTCAGTCTTTCTCAGTTGCCATTGATTTCGTAGATGCCAATAATTGGAGAGACAACCAAGGACTTCATCTCCCAGGAATGAATCAAGGACCTAATAGATCTTGACCACTTAATCTGCCTAGTCAGCATAAACAAAGGACAATCCTTATAACACTATCCTAGTGGACACTCTCCACAACACTTTCACTAGGGACAATCCTCATAACACTTCCAACCTTAGCAACAACCAGCACTTGAGGCACCAACTTCCATGGAGTCAGTACTTAGAGGCTTAATGAATCAAACTAAAGAAACCATGAGAAATTTCGAGACCCAATTAGGACAGTTAGCTGCTGAGGTTAAAAACCGATCGCAAGGTATTTTAGCTAATGACATCGAACATCCGAAAGGAGCAGGGAAAGAACACGTCAAATTCATCTCATTTAGGAGTGAAAAGCCTTAATTAGTGTACATCATTGTTGAATCTGAGCCACTCTGGGCTGATTCAGTACCAACAGCAGGCCCGGCCCTGGCCCATGGCTATCATGGCTTGGGCCATGGGCAGCAGGGCCCATGAGGGCATCAAAATTAAATAAGCGCTTTAGTATTACTAGGTTGGTTTTTACAAAGGCCCAAATAATGTTACCGTCTTACCTCTAGAATTTCAGCGAGACAGAAACGATTAGGGGATAGAGATTACCCTTTGCAGCGACGATTACGATTCACCAGGTCAAAGTATTACTGTTGCAGCTAGGGGTGTGCACGGTTTGGCCGAAACCGGATAAACCGGCCGAACCAAACCAATTTTGTTGGTTTGGCCGGTTTAGCCATCGTTATTCAAGCCGGTGGTTTGCGTTTTTTATAAACCATTAATATAGTTTGGTTTGTGGTTTTAGGGACAAAACAGCCCGTTTAAACCAAACCAGACCGGGTATGTATGTATAATATATATATATATATATATTATTGTATATGATTAAATATACAAGAGGCAAACAAACGATCAATCAATTAGATATATACTCACCTTTTTTCTAATTTAAACACCATGGATTACCTTTTCTATCTTTTCAAATTCCTAGGAGATGAGGGGATAAAGACTTTGTGTTATTATGAATTTTGATAAAAGCGACTCAAACCGTCAAACCGGCTGAACCAAACCGGTTTATATTGGTTTGGTCGGTTTGGTTTGACACAATAAATTGGCCGGTTTGGTTTGAAAAATTATCAAACTGGGGGTATCGGTTTGGCCGAGATTTTAGGCTCAAACCGGCCAAACCGAACCATGCACACCCCTAGTTGCAGCAATGATTATGAATACTCCATCTGATTTCTTAATCTATTTATTTCGATTAATTCGTTTGTTGCCTCTCCATCTCGTTCTGTATTTTTGCCCTAAATTTGATCTCGCTCAATCAGCCAATTGTTGATATTAGTTGCTGCCACTAATCAATTGTTACAATAAATTGCTAATTGCTTCCATCGAATGTTGAATTTTGGTGGATGCCTAAGGAGAAGGTGAACTACATAACTAGTCACTTGAATTTTGGTGGGTGCCAAAGTGATGAAGGTGATTTGTTGATGCCCTTAGTTCTTCAAGCTTCAAATAAACTTCCAGCAAGTTCTAGGGACCTCTCAAATTTTCAAATAATTGATTAAAAGTGGTTTACTTTTATTTGATTTGTTTCACTCATTTGGTGCTCCTTATTAGGTGTTTTCTATCTTTTATTTAGTGATATATATGTGATTTTATATTTTTAGTCGACAAATACTAGATCACAGCCATCAGGTTTGCTTATAGGATTTTGCTAATCATATGTCACCCTAGCATCTGCTGCGGAGATAAGTTTTTCCTAGTTAAAGTTATTGAAAGTCATATGTGCGGTCTACCATTAGTTAAGAAGATTGAACGGGTTAGCAATTTTGAGCATTAAGAGCAAGTTTTTAGCAAATATTAACTATGAAAAGTGATCGATATTTTTGCTTCAAAAAACGCACGCACGCATCATTTTAGGTGATGTATTTTATGTTTTATTATACGAGGTTTTGGTTTATGTCCCTCGTTGTATTGTTTTTGGTTTATTTAATAGACCCGGAATGAGGATGAGCCGTGTAGCTTGACTAGGTTCCAAACCCTTAATTGGCATTTTTCTAGCCTTTCGCCATGGGCATCCGGAACCTCGGGACCGGCCCTGACCAACAGCACCCACTATGCTCGAGAGCATAATGCATGCCCACTTCGAACCTATTGAAGTTATCATTCCTTTTGGAGTGAGCACTCTAGTTCTGATCATCCCACTCTAGTAGCACCTCAGAAGTTTGTACTTAAGAGAAAGTATACCATAAAGGAGCATTCAAAGTCTATGCCGAAAAAGGTTCAATTTGATCTACAATATCTCCTTTTTCCATATAGAGTAAAGAGAAAAAACGCCAATGCTTAATTTAAGACATTTTTAGACGTTTTCAAACAACTTTATATTAAGATAACCTTGGTAGAGGTCTTGAGCAAATGCAGAGCTATGTTAAATTTTGAAATATATTTTGAACAAAAAACAAAGATTGGGAGAATTTGAAACCGTGGCATTAACCAAAGAATGTAGTGCGCTCCTACAAATAAGATCCAACCTAAGATGAAAAATTCAAGTAGTTTCACCATTCCGTGTTCGTTAGGGGGAAAAGAGGCCGACCACACATTTTGTGAGTTAAAGGTATGAGAGCTATCAAAAGCTTACTGTATAAGTCACTTCCTGTTATTATTAAACTACTATCAAATAAACATGTATACTTGCCCATGTAAGTCTCATTAAGATGCTAACAAACAGACACTAAAATTATTTAAAGAAAAACCCCTTAACTAATCGATAATACATTTCATGATGAGCCTAATGATATTGAGAGAAAAAGAAGGGAAATTTCATATGTCAAAATCTGGAGAGGAAGGATATTTATACCTTTTTATTTTTAACCGAAATTAACTGCAAAACGGTAGTTTCAAAGTCACACGGCTCCCTAAAGTTCGATGAAAATGCATTCCTTGGGCCTCTCTCAAATTTGATGACTAGTATGAGTGTGACCATTTTAACTCATATAAGTTTTATTCAATTTTCTATATGGGGCACTTTGCACTAATATCCAACAATTTATTTTTTAAATGTGACCCAATTATTTCTCGTACCATAATAACATTGACAATGACAAGAATATATTTTGTTATCAAACAATACTACTTCTCTAAATTTGGGGGTGATGATTCAAAACTTTGGTTGTATTACTTGTATAAGATATATATATATCTTAGTGTTCATAAAAAACCTAAGAAGGTGATACAAAATAGCTGGTTTTCATATATGACTTTTTCATCAACAAATTTGCATGGGTGTGAACAAAACGATGGACGAAAATGATACAAAATACCTGGTTTTAGATCAATAAAAGAAAACAGCATTCTTAAAGGACTAAACCTGTAAAATAATAAACAGTTTGTAGTTTTATTTTGACCACCATTGTTAACCAGCAAAAATGCAAAAGAAAACCCATCAAGTTTCTTCCTTCAATCCAAGCAAGCGTACAAAGAGAATGCGAATTGCTGTTCTCAAAAGAATAAAAACGACAAAAGGGAAAGAAAAAGATTCAAGAAGCCATCGTTTTCCTACTTCGCTGGTTGCTACTACTACTACTACTATGAAGCTTTATTGACCCAGAAAAGAAACCCACACAAATGTTTCTTTATGACGATTTCGTGATGTCAATAAGCCTTTAATCAAACGCCCAATTGCAAATACTGTGAGTAAATCTTATCCCCATTACAATACTTAATTCGCAAAAGCATTAACAAGTTTGCACTCCAACTGTTCGACGTTATGCTCGTTAGAGATTTCTCTCCTTTTTATAACTATTTGATAATTTTGATGCAATGCATGATTTCTGGTGGGATTAATAGCTATTTCTTTGTGATTTTGGGATGATGGGTCTTCATACAGTTCTCGGATTTTGTTTATTGAATGCGTATGTTTTCTATTATGACATTGTTACCTTATAAGCAAGCTTATTTTTTGTGTACGTGTTTAGATGGACAAAAACTAGCTTATAAGCTACCTTTTTGTAGACTAGTGAGTTAGCTCTTTGTAGCTTTTTGGAGCTTTTTGTACCTTTTCATAATTATATCGTTATTAATGCTTGGTACAAAAAAGGCCAAAGGCCTTATAGACGTTGGTATCCAGCTCTTGACCGGTCTTCGGGTCGGTTCAGGGGTGAGTCCATGGGTTGGCTTTCGGGTCGGCTCATGGGCGCGGGGGATTAGTCCGTGCCCGTATGGATCCGGATACCCCCGGAACGTGTGTGTGAGTTAAAATGCCGTTCAAAAAAAATATTAATTATTATACCTCAATATACTTTTTTTGGTCATTTTACATACGGTTTTTAATACTAATTATTATTTAATATACCCTTTTTGGTCATTTTAGATATCCATAAGCTAAGTTTTTGCCAAACATAATTTGTTCATAAGTTTATCAGTTACTGCCTAGTTTATCGGTCGATTCGATATTTAGCTTATTAGCTAGTTTCCCAAACATAGCCTATCTTTCCTGTTTCCTTAAGAGTTTGGGTTATGATTATTTCGAAGACTAAACTAGGTTGTGACAAAGGGTTTTAATGAGTTAAGTTGAGATCCGAGGAAGTGGGTGATTAATTTAAATTTTAGTGATAAAAGTTGCTTAGTGGGAAACATGGGTGGAAATTTGAACTTGGTGGCACTATTATTAGTTAAATCAAATATTATACTAATTAGTTGTACGAGATTCCTTTAAGTTAAAACGCTTAAATAAATGTGGAGGTAAGCATTAAGGATAAAAAAAAAGTTAGTTTTGAATCACTTAAACTTTTTCATTCATCATTGCAATCATTGATTTGAATGCCCCATTTTGAAGTTTGTAGTGCTATTGCATAGTCTAAAGTTTAGATTTTATAATATGGTACGGCTAAATGTAGATTTCCAGCCTTTCTTGCTGATATTCTCTTTGGATTTGGAGAATCTTCAAGTTTGTTTATTTGATAAACACATTGCATTTATCTTTATTTCGAGTAGTTGATTAAGAAGTTCCTCAAAGCAAGAACGAACAAGTAACAGTTTCTGATAAACTATCGACTTTTCTATTGAGAATTTTGCGTTAAGACATGGATTGTCGATACGCTTACTCTTAGGAAGGGCCGTTGCAATCTTTTTGAAGGCCCTGTAACACCCGTACTGAAACTATAGATTGTTTGAAATGGGTAATAAACAAAATAAAATATGTAATTTCTTATCATGTTAAAGTTCTTACAAATTAAAACTACAAAAATGTTTAAAATGACAAAGTGAGAATTATATCAAAGAGCCTTTTTTGTTTTTGATCAGCAAATTCTGAAATTAACCGCTTTTGATTTTGAAATAAACTAGATAGGTCTTCTTCGTGCCCAAACCGCAAAGAAAATTGGGTTCCAAAATTTTAGGGTTCTCTTCAAAAAACCAAGATTTAACATGCTAATAAACGGGACCGGTATATCCCATCGGAGGTGGGGTCTGGGGGGATAAGATATATGTAGACCAGACATCTACCCTGTAGAGTAGAGCGAATTTTCCTGTAAAGATCCTTGGCTAGTGAAGAGTATGAAAGGAAGAAAGACATATTACTGGTATGCTAAAATTAGAAAAGCTAGATATAATCATATAAGTAAGCAATAGCAATAGCAATACAAATAGAAACAAAGATATGGAGATATGATGTACTTTGAGAAACTAGATATGAATAAGCAACAAAAGTATAAATACACCATCTTTTTTCTTTTTCATCTAATTTTTTTTTTTTTTTTTGACTTGTAATTTAACTTGGATAACTTTATGTTTCAATCATAGACTAACCAAAGAGAATTCATATTCCATAGAAGATACTCATGCAATGAATGAAACTGTAGAACCATTTGAACTTGACTCTTTTGCAGTATGTACTTAGTCCTAGGGAACCGATACCTTTACTTTGTTTGGCCAGTCTAAAGGCACCATATATTCTAAGAGCGGAAAGAAAATCAAAATCCTTCTAGAAATGACATCGTATGTGGGTAGGAACTAGGAAATGACAAATGCATGTTGTTTTTAATTGGTCAACTGAAAACTCTAGTGTGACACATTGGTGGTTATTCTCTACGTCAATCTATAGGTCTAGAATCGGGAAAAGATCTGCTTTAACGTTGGAGATAAAGATTTATGATGATGTCAGTTTGATTCCACATGTTGGTTAGCTGTTATGTATCCAATCTCAAATATTTTGTCCGTCCTTAATCCTTCAAAAAGTATACCTAACACTGAATCTCTTCAAATTTGGTTTTCTTTGGCCTGTTTGTTCGGTTTATCTTGCATAATTATTGTATCAAATGGTCACAAGATCTCTCCTGTCTGAAAAAAAAACATAATGTGTACAATCCGAACATCATATTTATATAATTGACCCATTCAGGATCTTTCTTTATTGTTTTTCTTTAAGTTGCTGAGTTAGTTTTATGCAAACATTTGCCACTGGTAACACAGCCACTTCCCGGTGATCAAAATTCTGGCAACATGTGATCTAAATCTACTATCTTTTTTTTTCTCTTCCAACAAAACAACGATCTCTGCACGGTCTCTGGTAAACTTCACCGGACCCTGTGTAATGCAAAATAAGCAACGAGCCGATACCCAATTAACATCAGTGCCATAACCGACAAATCCATAGGTAGATTATCCAATCCCACGGATTTAACAGCTGGAAAATCCGTAACATTGCAATAGACCCCCTTTGAGCACTCGTAAACATCGTTCTTGTTGTACTGAACCCCGAGAAGAAGCTTGTAACAATAGTAACTGTAGCTCAAATACTTCAACCACGCTATAAACGAAGGGATTTGTTGTATGTAATACCCTCCGGCAATTAGGAAAACCAGGGTTGTAACCGAGGCTAAAGTAGTGGCTTGTTTTACGTCCATAAGTATAGCTCCTATTGCTAGTCCGAGACTCTGGGCCACGAGAACGTTATAGAGTACGACGAGTAACGAAAGGATGAAAGTGGCTGGATCGGGTTTGAGGCCACCCATCCAATAGAGTATGAAGGTGAAAGCGGTTGGGAGTGCAACCTCGAGTGGCAGGTCTCCAATGGTTCTTGCTAGGAAGTAAGAGGAAAGACGGTACATCCCTGATGAACGTTCTTTTATAAGCATTCTTCTTTCTTGAGGGAAAGTAAATACGGCATTGTAGAGCGGGTAAAATCCCCAAAATACGGAGAAGAAGAAAAGCATTGCTATCTGCATTAAAGAACAAAATTGTTTTAGTGACCGAACATAGATCATTTAGGGTGTTTTTCGGTATACAGGACAGGACAAAAACTCGTTTTCCCACATGTGGCACGACAGTATTAGACTAGTATTAGACTGGCGCAGGACATGAATGAGTAGGACTTCAGGGGGTTGAGACAAAGTAAATTACTAAACTACCCATGACAAATGAAAACCTTTCACACAATTTCTTTCACCCGCCTATTTTACTCTTGCATGTCCAGTCAAGTCATGTCATGTCTGTGTACCAAATGCGGCTTTAATGTTTTTCTATGTTGATGAGCTCTTGAGATCAAAATGCTCACACGATCTTCGATATGAGATGTTGGGGTGTGCCACCATAGGAGTCCGGCCAATATTGCGACGCTTATGACTTGAAAGATTCTAAGTCGATTGAAAGCTTCAAATCTCCTCTCTCTAAGTCCCCTTAGAAGTAGCACCTTGAACTGATCACACCAGCTTGTGCACCATTGTGCTGCTTGCACACGACTTCCTACTTTTGAAGAGAGTTAGTATATACCCAAAAATGAAAAAAGGCACGTAGATTTAGAAATATGTAATTATTATACTGTTTAATTAAACTATATGAAAATTTTACCTTTAACAAGTGAGAAAGTAATGAATTTCTCCATCTCATAGTTAAGGACAGAACTGGAATTTGCGCACTTACCTTTGAAAGTGAACACTTATTTTGGGATTAACTAAAATAGAAATTGTGGAAAGTTATTTTGTGATGGAGGGAGTACTCACTTGACGAATCTTCTTTTGCAGGATTGTAGTTGGAAACGTCCAGATTGAATAGATCGGTTTTCAGTCTTGTTGAAATGTTTGTTTCATAACAAGTGATGAGTTGTTGCTTGACCGATTTCCGCTCCCCCTCTGCATTTTCTCCTTGCTCATAGTCATGTATTAAATCGGGTGCAATCCCTATGACCATTTGAAAATTACGATTAGCAATGATGAAGGTTGTTCACATTCACGTTCTTAATTTATCTACAACGTGCTAACCAAAAACAAAATAAACAAACCCAGTATGTCCTACCCGAAAGTGGGGTCTACGAGGGGTAAGCTGCATGCAGACCTAACTTCTGCTCAAAAGAAAAGAGCATATGTTTCCGTGAAGGCCCCCAATTTCTTAAAGGTGTGTGAAAAGTGGAATTATACATAAATTATATGCAAGTCAAAAGAATTTATTTACCATTAGCGAGATCTAGTAATAGGTCGGCCGGATTGACTGTGACGGATGTGGAAAACCCGATTGAAGAGAAGTACTCCAAAGCTGTGGAACCAGGACCGTAGTAGATTTGGGAGCCTTCAGAGAGCAAGATCACTTTATCGAACATATGGTAGATCCGGCTAGATGGCTGGTGAATTGTGGTGACCACGGTTCTTCCACCACTGGCAAGCCGTTTGATCGTGGTTAGGATCCGCTGAGCCGTGGTCGAGTCCAGGCCCGAGGTCGGCTCGTCCAGCAACAACAAGCTTGGGTTAATCAACATTTCTTGACCTATGCTCACCCTCTTTTTCTCCCCACCCGATATACCTCTAAATAGCGGGCCACCTATCATGCTGTTCTGACACCGAGTCAGTCCCAACTCAGCCACAACTCGAGCCACATGATGCACCTTCTCGTCACGGCTCACGCTTTTCGGTAGCCGCAGCATGGCAGTGAATAAGAGGGTTTCCGTCACAGTAAGATGAGGATAAAGAACATCGTCTTGTGTCACAAATCCAGTTCTCCTTTTAATAGAACCAGAAAACGGTTGGTTGTTATACGATACTTTCCCTGATAGTTTCCCTTTCAGACGTCCCCGAGGGCCGTCAGTAGGGTCGTTTTACCGCTTCCCGATGGACCCAACATTGCTAGCAACTCTCCTGGGAAAACTGCACCCGTCACACCGTTTAGTATCGTCTTGTCCGTTAAACTCGCGGTTTGACTGCACCACATACCTTTCTGCTCAACCTGAACTTTGTAAACCACCTCTTGAAACTGCAAATAAATGGGAAAATCAGCATGAAGTATGAAGAGTTGTATAACTGTAAAAAAGAAATTAGTGGTGGGTGGGGATGGAAAGAGACCTTTAAAGTTATGGGGAATAAGGCTAGTTGGAGAAAGGAGTGTGAATGGGGTTGGGTCTGAAGAGGGTAAACAACAATGGCAGAGTGATCATGATCAGGTTTCACCATGGTTGGAACTTGTTCTTCTTCTTCTTCCATGGAGTTGGTGATAGTAGGAGTAGTAGTGGTTGTAGTTGTCCTATCTTCAGGGTTTGGAACACGAGAGTGGAGGGATGTGGCCATTGGCCAAGTGGTAATGATGTCTATATGCTTTTCTCCTGCTTTTGAGTTAACTCTTGAGTTTCTTCACAAAATAACTTGCATGATACATGTCTCTATATATACATATATATAGAGAAAGGAAAAATCATTTGTAAACTAACAAAAGAGTATGTACTATGTAAACCAATCTACATCATTGAAAATGTAACAGCCCCCATCTCAATCATTGATTGTTTAATCGTGTGGTGTAGATTGGTTTATATGGTTTGTACCCTTTTAAAGGTTTACAAATGAAATTGACTTTATATATATATAGGGGTGGGTTCAAATGTGAACCACTTTTTGGTTGTGAACGTGAGGACAGCCGAGAGCGCGACATGTGGCGGATGACTAGGCGCCATGTCAGGTCCACGGCGGGTGACTAGACGCAAAGGGGGGACCACACTCAAAGTCGCCACGTGTCGCGCTCTCGGCTGTCCTCACGTTCACAACCAAAAAGTGGTTCACATTTGAACTTTCCTCTCTCTCTCTCTATATATATATATACACACATACATATATATATATATATATAGAGAGAGAGAGAGAGAAGGGGAGGATCAAACGAGAGCAATTTCTTTTTAAAATAACACGAGAAGCAACAAAATCATATGTGTGTGTTTTGCAAGTCGTGGCCAAAGTCAACCAGGTGGCTTTTATTGATTCTTGTATTCGTTAAAATAGGTATTATTCTCGTTTGAACCTGACTCTCTCTCTCTCTCTCTCTATATATATATATATATATATGTGTGTGTGTGTGTGTGTGTGTGTGTGTGTGTATGTGTGTATGTGTGTGAAGGTTTGGCTTCATGTGAACGTACGTGTGTTTTGAGACCTATGAGGCCACAAAATAATACGAAAACCTCATAGCAAAACATTGAAAAAGTACCTAAACACCAGACCTTCACCGTGTTTTTGCTGCAAAGGTTCAGTATTTATGTGGTCCATGAAAACAACATCATGAACTCACATGATCCAAGTGTTTCATTTATTTCTTCAAAAAAAAGTGTTTCATTTATTATTCATGATGAAAACCTTACATAGTCATGAATATTGCATCATATAATGAATATTTATTACGAAATTCATTATGAATAAAATGTAAATAGTTGGTTTCTATGTTTTTAAAATATTTGCGGTTTTCATTTGTCCTTATTAAATGAGTGTATTTTGAGTATAGTCGATAAATAAGGATATAAATAGAATATGATGTGGGCCCATTCTTTTTGGTGGGCCACCACCATTTTGGTAATAGGTGTCGCATCTTTAAGCCAACTTTGAATCGGCTTAACTGACCATTACTAAAAATCAAAATCTGTTTAAAGTGTCCTAGATGTGAGGTTAACTTCCTCAAGAATCAATAAAAGTAAAGGAAGTCAAAGACGAATGTAGCCTTTGCGGGTCCCGTGAAAACGAAAGCAAATATTCCAGAAATTTGTTAAGAAAATAATTAAAATTGTTCATAAGATATCAAAGTTAGAAAAGCAGATGATTAAAAACACAAGTCAATTAAGTGTTTAGGGGCATCCTTGTGGGGAGAGAATTGATGCTCTTCTAATAATAGTAATGGCTCAAAGTAAACAAGAACAAAGGCATAGATGAATTTATTAGTAAAGTAAAGTGAAGTATTCAAAGAACAGCAATCACATGAATGCTTTTCCTATCAAAAGTAAAGCCAACTGATTCTTTACATATGTTGTGTTATAGGACTTTGTCAATAAGTTTTTGAAAAGTACAAGGTGTTCATCAAGTCTACACCAGATATGGGTGCATTTGGTAATCAAAATAAATTAGAACATGACAGTAAAAAAAAACTTTGTTTCATATTTCGTATGATATTGGTACGAGACGTGACAGGGTCTAGTCGGTAAATTGCTAAACCACTCATTCTAGAACCATCTACAGTTCTTTCACATGCCTATGTGACTTTCACTATCCCCTTTGTGTTTGGTCCGGCTAAACGGTAATATGAGTACAAGGTTGAACATTTTTTATTTGAAAAATAAAAAAAATTGACATTTTTATCAAGTTTGAAAGATAAAGCAAAAAAATTGCTTAGATTCCAGCTTTAAACCACCTACAAGATTTTGTAATCGAGAACCAAACTTGATATTGCTAGTTGCGGTCTAGGCCAATTCTTTAGTTTTTACTTGATTGGTTTTGTCTAGATGATACGTAAGTGCACATTCAAACTTAGGATCTTGAAGTTTTCTTGAGATGATTTTAACCACTTAAAAATCCAAGTGGGTGAATCTCTGAAACAGTTTATACGTACATCGATTGAGCTTATGGTCCCTGTAATTGATAGTCAGGCAAACCTCTGGTGACCTTGAAGGGTGTCGAACGAGTGCCCAACAAAGGCAAGCACAAAGTCTCACCAATTGAACTACTCCAAGGGTTTATTCTAGCTATGTTCGTTGTGCTCTCCCTTGGCTTAGCAATTTATTTTCGATAAAATAGATTAAAAACGTCATATATTTTTAATTGTTTGTTCATCTCCTTGTCTAAATTAGAGTTTCTTTATTGCTTTATAATTATAACAATTATTGTATTTTTGTCAAATGTTGGTGAAATTGATTTTCATGAATGGTCAATTTAAGATAATATGACGAGGTGAAGAATAATTCTATAAAGAGAATATTAGCATCTCAGTCGTTAAGAAGAAAGCATGCAGATATTTTGGTCAAAATCGTTCGAAAGTTAAGAGCATCTCTAACAGCATTGTTAAAATAAAAAAAATTTGGGTTTTTTTTTTCTTTTTAAAGTGCTCCAATGGCATTGTTAAACCATTTGCTAAAGTAGAAAATTTTAAAGCTTTTTCGAAATATAGAGATTTCTCTAAACCTCTAATTGAGGAGAGAGAAATATTAGTTTAATATATTCCACCAATAGTATAATTAATTGCTTAAAAAGTTTACTGGGATAATAAAATATATGTCTACGTTAATAATATAAGTGATAAATATATTTTCTAAAATAGAAAAACTGTTGGAGATATGAAAAAAAAAAAGTTTAGAGATTTTGATCTTTTCGTTCCTATTTTATAAAAATTATAGCAAAAATGTTGAAGATATCTAATAAACTATGTAATTGATATGATTATGAGTAGATATACAATTAATTTAATTTTTTATTCGATATTTAAATAAATTAATATATAAATACAATTTAACATTTGCAACCACATAAACCAAACTTCTCATGTTTCACTTCTTAAAACTTAGAATTTTAGGTCGTATTATTAAATAAGCGTCAAACCTCAAACGTACATAATCTTTTGAGTTAATTACATTTTTGGTCCCTGTGGTTTGGTGATTTTAACACTCTGAGTCCATTTTCAAAATAATTATGGATTTGGCACCTGTGGTTTACGTTTTCTAACGCTCTGGGTCCATAAATGTTAACTCCGTTAACTTTTTCTGTTAGATGGATTTAGTACAAGGGTATTTTAGTCTTTTAATAGCATAGGGACCAAATATGTAAAAATAAAATAAAACACTATTTAACACCTCTTTACAAATTCACTTTTACAAAACCCTAATTTAGAACACCCATTTCCATTCCCACCCATCAGCAGCCACACCCACCTCCAAAGTTGCCAACCACCACCACCACCACCACCAGAGCCACCTCCACCATCGGCAGCCTCTACCGCCGTCGGCCTCTACCACCACGAGACCCACCTCCACCACCGCCAGTCTCCACCTCCACCATCGTCGCCCTCACCACCACGAGACCTGCCTCCACCACCGCCGATCTCTACCTCCACCACCGCCGGCCTCACTACCACGAGACCCGCCTCCACCACCACCAGATCGGCCTCGACCATTGTCGATTTGTCGTCCTCAACTAGCACCAAACTTGACTTCACCATCGTCGACTTCTACCACCACGAGACCCGCCTCCACCACCGCTGGTCTCCACCTCCACCATCGTCGGCTTCACCACCACGAGATCTGCCTCTGCCACCACCAGATCTGCATCCACCATTTGGTTCTTTAATATTTATTTTCTTAGGGTATTTTTTGTTTTGAATTTAGATCTAGGCTTTTTCTTGTTTTTGTATTTAAGATTAGGGTTTTTTCTTGTATTGTATTTTTGAATAAGATTTTTTTTTTCCCTGATGATATATGTTTCTCAATCTGATTTTTTGAGGATGAATGTGTGTCTCAATCTGATTGTTAAAGGATTAATGTGCTTCTGAACTTATTTTTTGGAGGATGAATGTGTGTCTCAATCTGATTGTTAAAGGATTAATGTGCTTCTGAACTTATTTTTTGGTGGTGGTGGTGGTGGATGGTGGTGGTGGTGGGTGGTTGTTGGTGATGGTGGTGGTGGGTGGTTGGTGGTTATATTGGGTGTTGAAGAAGAAAAATCAAATTGGGAAGAAAAAATTAATTAAAAAAATAAGGAATTATTAAAAGACTAAAATACCCTTGTACTAAATCCATCTAACAGAAAAAGTTAATGGAGTTAACATTTATGGACCCAGAGTGTTAGAAAATGCATACCACATGTGCCAAATCCATAATTATTTTGAAAATGGACTCAGAGTGTTAAAATCACCAAACCACAGGGAACAAAAATGTAATTAACTCTAATCTTTTTTTCGGTTTGATTATTGTTAGAACTTATAATCTTTTGACATTTTTGACTCAACTTTAGATATGACCTATCCCTTCATTACTATATATTTCTGTGGGTGGGGGCTTAGGATGGTTGGTATTAGATGCTAACCAAAGTTTTGTTCTTGTGAAAAACCCAAACTCTCTAAAAGAAAAAAACAAATTCATAATTAAAAGTATATTATACGATGGACGGATAGAATCAACTTTTTTATAAAGATAATACGATATTAGATAGTATAATACTAATGTTTCCATTAGTTTTATGGTGACGAATAGCATCTTTGGAAACGAAAAAACATTATTCAATCATAGCGTAAGGTTTAATGTTGAACAATTTTAGTTCTGTCTATTTTAAAGAACAAATTTCAAAGATAACATCTGAAAGGTCATATTCTAGTAATAAATCTTTTGTCGTTCGTTCATATATACCTAAAATCATATAAAAACCTCTTATAACTTAGAAAATGTAGGAACCGATATAAAATACACATATTTAGCTTCCATAGGTATCTTATCAAACGATTTCTAAAAAAACTCATCGTTTGTGGTGCTTTTGAAATAATGGTAGTGTTCTTTCACCAATGAGACACCATGAATTTTATGTATTAATGAGTTTTGCTAATGTAGCGTCATTTTACTAGTGAAACAACATATAGGTTGATCTCTTATAATCTGTTTTACTAATGCAATGTCATTTCACTAGTAAAACAACACATGGGTTGATCTTTATTAATTTGTTTTGCTAATGCAATGTCGTCTCACCAATGAAATAAAACATGGGTTGATCTGTATTGATCCATTTTGATAAAATAATGTTGTTTCACCAATGAAATAATACATGAACTTTGGTTGTTTTTTATATGTCGTTCCACGCAAAAAAAAAAAAAAAAAAAAAAAAAAAAAAAAAAAAAAACATTACATTGATCTAGGGGTGAGGCATGGAGCTGATACCGTACCGAACCAATATCGTACCAACAATTCTCGATACTGAAAATGTGGAAAACTCAATATCGAATACCGAACCAATTAGAAGTATGGTATCGGTAACAATATTTCGATACTAGTACCCCATCAGTCTTTATTTTACACTTTACAACCTTCAAAACAAACATTAGAATTATTCTAAAATATTAACATGAAACATCTAGGGGTGAGTGTGGGACTAATACCGTACCGAACCGGTACCGAACCAAAAATTCCTAATACCAATCATAGGAAAAACATGGAACCGATTACCGTACTAAAATACATAAATTTGTCGGGGATCGGTATGGTACCAATACGGTACTGGTTCAATATCGAGATTTGGACTCATTGCTCAGCCCTGATTGATCAAGCGGATTCAAATGGGGAAACTAAGTTTTTTTAGAAAACATTTGATAGATAATTAAGAAAGTTTTTATTTGATTTGCTATATTTATGGTGATTTATCTTGGTAGTATTCCCAGAGGTCGTTCATCAGATAATTTAGAGCATCTACAATGGAGGTTCTTCACGAGGTTCTTCTTGGGGTTTTTGCAAGAATCTCCATTGTGGGACAGAAGTTCTTGTCCAGTCACATCTTCTTATTGGAACCTAGGTGCTTGAACAAGAACCTAGGTTCTTGTAATACTTTCCTTTTCAGTTATTATTTTATTTATTATGTTTGTTATTTCTTAACCATTTTTTCTTTTAATAAATCTATACAACATATATATTGTGCAATAAAACATATATATTAAATTAAATAAAAAAATTATTATAAAAAATTGTTTTTTTTTTGTTTCTTATAAATTTGTATTCAAATTTTATAAGTTGTTTTTAAGAAGTTTAATTTTTAATTATTTCATTATTTTATTATGTTTAGATTATTTTTAAATATTTTTCTACTTGTAAATCAAAATTAGATAATTCGATACAAATATTTCAAGGTTCTACCCATGAATTCCTTGAATATCTTCAAATGAATTTCGAGATACGCTCAAATGAAGTTCATCATTAACTCTGCTCTGACCTGGTTAAACATATTTGGTCGAATCGAGATTACGAGTGATCATCTATATTATAAAGTATTTACTCATATTTTTTTTAAGATTAATGTTTCTGTAACAGTGTACCTTTTTTTCAATAAAATTATATTTGCATTTTAATTGTTTTTCATATATGTTAATAAAAATATATAGATTGAAAATTTAATATCAAAATAAAAGTGAAAAATAATAAATTATATTTGAAAATTTTAATCTATAATGTATGTATTATATTTATATAATAATTGGTAAATAAGAAAAGGAAAATGGGGTTTTTATAAGAACCTCTAGTGTAAAGTTTTAAGGAAGGTTTTACTTTGTTAGGTGACAACCATGTGGCAAAAAATAATATGGCAAGTGAGGTTTTTGGAAGTTTCACCACTATAGATGCTCTTAAAACAAGGAGTTAGGATTTTTTAAATGAAGGATTGTCTGATTATTGTGTTATATTCATGCTTTTGCTTTTTTGCTTAAACATAATAATAACGTTAATTCATTCTTAATAATATCCAAAAAGCCATATTTTAATGATGAATCTTTTGCCGCTTGTCCACCATTGATATATTTATTATGATTTATGTTAATTAGTAGTATGCCCAAAAGTCGTTCATTAGATGATTGGAGTTTGTAACATTGAGTTTTGATTCTAACAATAAAGACTTCTTCTAATTATATATTGTGTTTATTCTCTTCTAATTTTTAAAGATTATTATGTTTATTTTTAGTAATCCACATTTTATTTAATAGAATGATAACCCTAAAATAATTCATTCTTAAAAAAGTCTCTCTCATCTACTCTTTTGGATGTGTCTTGTAGTAGGGTGTGGCAATTGTGTCGTGTTTGGGTTGGTGGGTCACAGGTTGGCGGGTTGTGTCGAAATCTTCAACCCTAACACGTGTCCTGCCAGCCCAATACGACCACCTGCGTAACCCGTTCAATTATACGGGTTCGCAGGTCATAAACGGGTAGGCGAGTCAAAAGAGTTGCCGGGTCAACTACAATCTACTCCATCAAATACAACCAAAAATAAAATTCGATTTATATTTTAGATACAAAATTGAAATTGAAAAAGTAAACCTCAAAAGTCATAATAAAATTTTGCTATATAAAAAATATATATATTTCCAAGCTAAACGGGTTGGCGGGTTGACCCACAAACCCATATACCAACCTGAACATGACTTGTAAAATAAACGGGTTGACGGGTCAAAAAACTTAACCCAAACTCGTTTATTCGTATCGGGTTCGTATCGTATCGAGACTTACAACCCTACTTGTTAGCATATGTAAGAAACTTATACAAAATTTATAAAGTTCACATATGGTACAAGCCAATGAACTTTGAGTATTAGGTCAATGTAGTTATTGTATGTAAAATCATTTGACTTGAGGATGTGGAAGCCTAGTATGTGAGACACATCTTGATTATCTAATCAAGTCATAATTAAGCGGTATAATAGTAATTGACTATATGACCAAGGGCGAATTTAGGTATAATTTAGGTAGGTCCCGGGATCTACCTAAATAATTTTTTTTGGTTAGAAGTTATATAGAAAAAAAATTGGGACCTACCTAATTTTTTTTAGAGAAATCACCTTAAATATTTTTTAAGCAGCATAAAATAAATGAAATTGATGGTGGTGTGGTAGACAACATCCGTTATTTTGTATGATAGGTCTTAGGTTCAAATCTTATAGTCCTCCAAAATGTATTAATTTTTAAAAAAGGTTTTTTTGTTTAGCCCAACAATTTTAAGTCTGGTCCACATACCTAAAAGAAAATCACAACCTAATCTTGATCGACTAGACTTCGTCCAAAAACCCCACGGCCACATCTACCAATTGGATTTTCGTTTTCATTTTCAATTTACAATTCGATTTTCAATTGTAGTGACATCGAGGTTTGTTCAAAAATCAAAATAAAAACTTTAAATCTTTTTTTGTATTTGTGAATTTATATAATCATACATCTCAATTGTTTATTAGGAATTAGGAGTTAATATTATAGTTGAATGCAAAATACAAAACATTGGATTAGATATAATTATTAATTCATAATAATATTTTGAATCTTTTATTGTATTTCTCGTAGAATCAAAAATGTCGTTGTTGAAGTTTTCAAAAAGAAAAGAGAATCTAGTTCATCATGTGCGAATGATTCCAGAACAACAAATGTAGTGGAAAAAACAATAGGTAAAGATAATGAGAAAGAGCAACATAGGTATTAGTAACGATACAATTATGTAAATATTTCAAGGTATAAGACCTCGTCGAGTACAATTGTAAGAACTTTAAAATATCAGTATTGGGTAAATGTTTGATTTTTAATTTTAATGACCCGACCCGACAAAGGTATAGGTGATGCTTTCATTTTTTTTTCCGCCTAAACTTAGTAGGGAACCACGTGATTTTCTGTTCTAGATTTGCCACTGTATATGACAAAATCAATAATGCAACTTTGTTGGTCCCAATAAGGTGACCTTCAAGCAAGGATAGTGTTTGGGATTATAGAAGGGGGGGGGGGGGTTGAATATAATCACACAAAATCTCACTTTTAAATTCTTGTTGTATTAACAATATGAATTTACAGATTGTTGCGGAAATAGAAAAGACAATAAGTCTAAACTAAACAATCTAAGCTTTCTTTCACTATGCACTTAAGTGAGAAGATAAAGAAGAGAAAGAAGATAGAGGGAATAAAGAAAGAAAGGATTAGGGTATTTTTGGTTGAAGAAGAAGTATGGAGAACATCTCTTCAAGTCCTATTTATACCCAATGCATTAAATGCATGCAGACTCACTTTTGTGTACGTGTCACAATGTAAGTGGTCCTTTGTACTATTTACTATAAACAATTACTCTTAGCATGGTGTGCAAAAGAGGAAGTGTGTAAACAGTTGCCTTGAGGTCTGATAAGTACGGAGGGAACAGTAAAGAGACTGTCCTTATGTACTTTTGTGTCAGTAAAGGCGGATAATCCTTTTGTGCATTAGACTAAGACATTACACTAATCCTTCAGGATCAGAATACTGATAAGTGAGTAGAGTCCTGAAACTGATGTTGTTCAGGGTCACTTGTATCCTGATGAATCTTCAGGATGTCATACGATATTGAGCAGCCTGCTATCACTGAGTTCCGTCTTCAGATCACGAGCATGCTGTTCCTGTCATCAGCTAATTCTTCAACGTCGCTGATGGTTCTTTGAGTATGATCTTGATGTCTTCAGGAGGTCTTCATTTCAGTGGACAGGATCAGTAGACTACAAAACAGACTCTTTCGTCTCCTGATCCTGATCCTGATTACTATAAAAATAAGTTACAGCATAAGTAACATGGAATAACACTGAACAGACTCAGTGATAATTCCTCAAGCTATAACAGAAGTAAAACCTATTCACTAAGTAAAGATTCAGGATCATTATCATTTCATCAGGTCTTAGGAGAGCTGGATCAACAAATTTGTTATTATTTCAAAGAATAATTCAGATCATTATGGCTAACTTAATCTTTTTTTTTAAATTAACATACACACTAAACTATTGACCTTTGTATCAACCAAGACAACCATCAATACCATCATTCTTAAACACATGATCCTTCTCGTTATGATTACTCATATTCGAATATTGTTTCTTGGTCTCTGATTAAACTCTAAACCTCTACGACAATCATAGTTCTCGATTCAAATTCTCTATACTTATGGTTTGCCATTAAATCATCACATGTGTCGTCAAATAAACGTTTATCCCTTCATTTCATCTTGAGATAAGATTTTTGAACCTTCAATAAAACTAAGTATTGCAAAATAATAACAATCAAATGATGCATGTATAAAAGCAACATTTAAAAACTTTATCTCGATGATAACTTTTAAATGTGAAGAGATCGGAGCACTATGAGATCGACTCTTTGAATACTTATCAGTGGAGTTTGACTCGAATTTGTACAAAATCTTACATGCCCGTTGATTATTTTTTATTAAGAAAATAGATTTCATATTTGCTTTTAACATATATGTAAGTTCTTATTAGGGTTGTGTTCGATAAACTAGCTGATAGCTGATAAACTAGTTGTTGACTAATAAGCTAGCTAGTAGCTGATAAGCTAGCTGTTGACTAATAAGCTAGCTAGTAGCTGATAAGCTAGCTTATGAATAAATTATGTTTGACAACAACTAACTTATGAGTATGTAAAATGACCAAAAAGTGAATCTTGGGGTATAACAGCTAATATTAATAAGGATATAATGGGAAAAGACTACAAAAAGCTTCTGAAGTGCTACTCAAATTAGCGTTTCAATAAGCTAGCTTATTGTCCATCCAAACACTTACTAGCTTATAAGTTTGCTTATCGGCTAGCTTATTTTTGCCAAACACAACCTAAAGGTCATGTTTATTTCTATAGAAAATCAGCTTTAGATATAAATTCAATATTTAGCTGTTTTTTTTAAGTGTATTCTCATTTTAGCTAAATTTCATATAAATGTTTTACACATTTATATAAACTTAATTTTAAAAATTAAAATATGAAACAAAAATATGCAAATTTACGTAAAGGTGCAAATTTACATAAAATCTCTTTTGGCATAAAGAATTTTTTTTCTTTGACAGCAGTTAAACATACGCACATGTTTGGACCAAAGTCAAAGAGGTATTTGGGATTCATTTGGGCACCCGATTAATCCTCTCGACCATAAAAACTGTTACCGGTCCATAGCCTCACCCATGTCTGGCCATAAAGAAATTTTGGTTAATTTGATTTTTGGACCTTATGAAAATACGTAAAATATTTGCATAAATTCTATTGAAAACAGACTTTTGATTTTATAAATAATTAAAAAAAAGTAAAATTGGTTGGAAAGAGTTTTTATTTTAATCAATTTTTAATAAAAATATGACATTATCATTTTAAAAATATTCCATATTAAATGCCCAACTTGTGGGAATATGACATGCCATAGATTAAAAAGACTGCTCGGTGCGCCACTTCTTGATTCTTAAATATACTATTGAAATGGTTTACATATCTTTTTAATTAAATTCTTATTAAATAATGTGGAAAAAGTCGAAAATAAATCAAAGTATTTTTACAATTTGAGTATAAATTCTTGAATCTAGTGAAATCAAATAAATGAATCTCTAAATTTACTAAAACAGGAAAAAAGATCAACAAACTTCTATTTCCATAGTTTAAGCAACTAAATCGTTTAGTATTTTTAACGAATGAATACTTAAAGTGGAAATAAAAGAAATATATTTTAGCAAAGTAAAATTGTTGTAAAATGAAAAAAGATAAACTATTTTTCAGCTATTTTTTTTCACATCTTGAGCAATGAACTCCGATATATATTTTTGAACAAATAAATTATTATGTTCATTGAAACCAAATAAATTGATCCTATCGATCTACAATATATATGTTTTTAAATCCAAGACATAACCATGAAAATTAAATAATTAAAATATTATGTAGTTTTTGAGAAAAATCTCTATAGAAATCAAACAAGTTAATTCTTCTTAGAAATTATATTTCCTCCTACCTTTTTAACATACTTATCCTCTTACTCACTTCATCATTTGAGAAGTGTTAAAATTTAGGAATAATATGAAAAAATAAAATAAAAAATGAGTGCATTACACATGTCAAATGATGAAGAAGTAGGAGGATGGGTAGGTTAAAAATGTAAAAGAAAAGTTTAGGAATAATATGAAGAGAAAGAATGAGTACATTACACATGTCAAATGATGAAGAAGTAGGAGGATGGGTAAGTTAAAAATGTAAAAGAAAATATAATTTCTCGCGTTGTTCTCGAGTTTAATAAGGGAAGGAAAGGGAAGGGGAGGGGAGGGGAATCCTTTCCTTTCCTTCCAAATCCTCCCATTTTTGGGATGATAAGTTTTAAGCCAAAATAAACCTAAACTCCCCCTCCAAACCCCTCCCTTTCCTTCCTTAAATGAAACTCGAGAACACAAATTTCCAGCTTTCCTTCCAAAACCTTTCATTTCCTTCGCTAAAAAAACTCGATAACATGATGTAAATTTAGAGATTCATATTTCTTAATTGATCATTACTTAGATAATTTGTCAAATTAAATAATCTTTTGGTGGACAATCCAATTGCTAATTAGCAATAATTCATTCGATTTTAACAAAAGAAAGAACTTATTCGTTTAAAAAAATGCCGAGAACAAGAAACTTGATTACTGAAAATAAGAAATTTCAATGACATACCTTAAATGATTTGTAAAATTAAATAGCAAATGAGTTGTCTACATACAACTATTTAGTTTAACAAACCAAAGGAGTGTTAGCCTACTGATAAGGCTTGGGCACTACATAGTGGTGAACCCGAGTTCGAGCTCTGGGGGACGCATTCTGGAGGTACGGGGGTTTCGACCCCGGGCTGCATGCTTTAGCAGTCAGGCTTCGGCCCAAAAATTGCTGAGGATTAGTCTGGGCCCAATGTGGTCTGGGATACCTCTTCAAAAAAAAAAAAAACTATTTAGTTTAACAAATCAATAGACTGAATCACTTACAATATATAAGTTTATTGGATTATTTATTTACTTTTCTTAAATTTTATTGGTTGAATATTACAAAACACTTACCCGGATAAGCATTTACCAAGTCATATTACCTTATTGGGAACACATGACAAGGATCAACAATCTTATCCCAGTAAGAGAGAAGGCAAGGACGAGAGTCTTACCTGATAAGAGAGGGTCGTCGTCTTTTACCACAGTTAACACTTACTGAGTAAATTGTTGCATACGACACCGTTTTGTGAACTAAAATTTACCGGTAAGTAAATAATAATGTTAAATTTTGTTGGTAAGCAATTACTCGGGTAAGCATTTGGTAAATGGGGCCTAAATCTAATTAAAATTTCCAAAGACTTAATGGCTTCAACAATTATCCAAATTACATTTGAATTAAAGATCTACTAATTTACATATGTGTTTTTATAATCAAATGATTTTGTCATTTTCTTTTTTGATTTTAATTCAATTATATATATATCATATAATACTAATAACAATGAACTCTAGTTAACATCCCTAGGGCTTGATGAAATTTTTTAAAATGGGACCAAAACTTTTATAAGTATATAAATCATCTATATGGTTTTTATTTTATTTCGAAAATGGTCTCTAATAATTAATTCCGTTAATAATCTTTATTAGAATGAGCATTGATTTAATCATTTTACTTGTTTTCTTAAATCTATGTATAAAAATATATAATATATATTATTTATATTGTTATTAAATATACAAATATATAATATATAATATACATACATTGTGAGCATTCAATTACATTAGAATATAAATCCTACAATTACCTTAGATTAATAAAATTAATGGTCAAAAAATAGAAAATATACATATATAACCTATTGAAAAATATACTATGCTTCAAATTAATTACTTTTTCAATAAAAGAAAATGGTTATTTTGTCTTTATTAAAATACAGTTACATGCATTAATCATCATCTGTGATATTTTTAGGCTATGTTTGGCAAGTGTAGCTTATAAGCTAGCTGGTAGCTGATAAGCTAGCGGATAGCTGATAAGCTAGCGGATAGCTGATAAGCTAGCTGTTGATTGATAAGCTTGCTAGTAGCTGATAAGCTAGCTGTTGAACAAATTATGTTTGGCAAAAACTAGCTTATGAGTATGTAAAATGACCAAAAAGGGTATATTTGAATTTAATAATTAATATTAATAAGGGTATAATTGGAAAAAGCTACAATAAGCTCCTCATAAGCTACTCAAAGTAGCGTTTCAAAAAGCTAGCTTATAAGCTAGCTGATAAGCTAGCTTCCTGGTACATGTTTGGATGGACTAGCTTATAAGCTAGCTTATCAGCTAGCTTATAAGCTAGCTTATGCTTGCCAAACAAAGCCTTAGTATAATTGCAAATTTGCAACATTCATATCTTTGTTTTTTATTTATTGATATGCAAGTTCAATCTCTTCTTTTTTTATTAACCATGCATGCGTGTTCGAACCAGTTTAAGTACAATTCAACTAATCTATAGCGCTCAAGAACAACTCGGGTTGTAATTGAGCCGAGATAGCTCGTGAGCTACCCGAGACCGATTCGGAAAATAACCAAAATCAACTCGATGTGAATTCGACCGAGTCGAGCTCGAGCTACTCGAGTAGGATTTCGAGCCGAGTTCGAGTTACAAAATACTCGGATTGTCAGGCTCATGAGCCTTATTGAACATGTAGTATATTACCCATTTTACCGTTTTACGCATAAACAAATAACATTTGTACCCTTACTATAAAAAGTGATAAAAAAACCCTAAACCTATACATCTTGAATCTTAGTTTTATGTTGCAAATGCTTTCTTTGTTGATGAAAGTGGGTGTTGATAATTAATATCTATGTTATGCAATTTTTAAGAAACAAATGAGTTGCGTCGAGTTGAGGTAGGAAGTGTCAATACCTGCCACAAGCTCGAATTTTTAGGCTTGACTGAGTTCGAGTTGAGTTTCGAGCTTTGAGTTTGAGAGTCGAGCGCGAGTGTGTATAGGGGTAGTTTCATACGAAAACACTAAATATTTAAAAGAACAAGAAAAAGTTCGTTGATGTACAAAACCACATAAGATTAACGCGACTTTGCCTCGCGACTTGAGTCGCAATTGTCTCCAACTTTTTGCTGTTAATGTGAAATTACATGCGATTTTTTACATAAGAGAGCTTTTTTGGTTTTCTTAAATAGTTAACGTTATCGTTTGAACATTCTTGTCTCTCTGTATATATATATATATATATACACATGTCATGGTTATTTTGCAATCCAATAAAATGTTATAACAGTATTATCATATAAATGAGTTGAAGAGACCATGATATTATAAATAAAGCAAGCATATGCCACTTTTGGAGGAAAGTGTAGACTCATCATGTAAAGAGCATATTCTTATTCTTTGAAGATTTTAGCATGAAATGTTAATATGAATCAAAAGAGGAAAATATATTCCACATGATCATGAAGATAATAATGTATATATTAATTTAAATTTAGTGGATGAATCTTTCAACCATAAATCTACAAAGACACATGTAGATTGTGATTCATTTCTAATTATCATACAAATTTAACACAAAAAATAAATAAATCATAAGTTAGTATACTTTTGGGTCGAGAATATATACCCATAATTTTAATTAAAGTATTATTATATGTGTGAGCGTGCACACATATGAAATTATGTATTGTTTTTATCTTTTTGTCAAGTGTCTTTTAGGAGAATTTAGCATTACTCTTATTTAACCATTTTTATTCTATGCGAATATTAGTATGTGGAACGATTTCTTATATTTTATAATAATAAAAAATACTTTCAAACTTTATTATGGGTTTTTAAATTATTTTTTGTTTGACTTTAGTTTATTTCAAACTTTTGTTAGGTGTAACAAATTTGATTTTCAAAAATTCATCTTAAAACTACAAATATAGAACACCAATCAATAATAATCGACTGATATAATCTTTTTAGAATATCTCAGATACAATTACGAAAAAAATAATTTTAACCACAAATTAATAATAAGGTTCTAACGAGGTTTATTGACCATGCGTTGCAGGGGAGAGGGAATGTTATAAAATATAACGAAATAAATTAACAAAAACAGGTTGAATTGTAACATAAATTGATAGGACCACATTAGCGTAATTGGTGACATTATTAACCTAGAAAAGAAAATTCCGTAAGAAAATATAAATTTGAAATCGGGTGCATGTAGTTTTTGTTGTGATCAATGTCTCTGATTAACTTTACCAATTAAAATTAGGATGATTATTTTTGAACTTTTAAAAGTCTACACCCAAAATATCCACCTTTTCTATATTTCGAAACGTATTTGTATTACATCATTTGACTTATTTGAACATAGTCAGTAATAAACAATAAGATTGACAACATCAAACATATTTGATTTAAAATTTTATCAAACACGTAATTAAGACTAATTAACAATAATAAGTGAAACATAAGATTGATAAAAAAAACATGTACTATTGAAAGAAAGAAAAAAACAAACAAATAAACAAAAGCTTTATCATCGAATGAAAGAAAAAGATAAAAAATACAAACAAACAAAAGCTTATGTAATACTCAAAGAAAGAAAAAGGAAAAAAAACAAAAACAAAACAAACACTATTGTAAATATTACAAAAAATTACATAGTATATATAATATAAAATCATAATTAAATAAAAAAATATTCAATATTTGGCTCATTTCGAATGTATCAAAAAGACGATTATAATGGTATAACTTGTTAAAATTAAAACGTATTTTTATATTATTTTAGTCAATATACAATTATACGTGTGTTTTGGTAAAAATTTACACAATTTAATATCGTAAGATGTTGTGAGGCGAATCCGTCGAGAGAAAGAAATTTGGTTCGATAAAACGTGCGATGAAATAAATGACAAGACAATTTGATGACGCAGGAAAAACCTCGAGGTCGAGGAAAAAACCTGCGGTCGACTAAAAGAGTATAGTCGACGTTGCACTAAGTATCACCAATAAGGGGTGATGTCCTCGAGAGTTACAGTATAGATCGTGCGATTACAATGAAACAGAATGTCAATTACAAAGAGCAATATTAATATTGTAGAGAGTGTTTGCTAGCTTCAATGTAATCAGATGTCTTCAAATGATGGCTTCGAACTCCTTTTATAGCTGACCAGAGTGTAACAGTCGTCCCTTAATTGTGCATTTAATGTAACGGCTATAACGGTAGCTAGATTCTCGTTCGTAACAGCTGGAGTTTTATGAGGAGCGTATCTTGGTCGTTAACGGTCATTTGTTCTTCAATGTTTGTTGTTTACCTGTTACAAATGATTAATCTCAAGATATAATTAACTGTTAGTATCATATCGTGCGATATCGTATGTTTTGTCGTACGATACGGTATAGAGATCGTTCGATGATTGACTGTTATCGTTCGAAGGTATATTTGTCCTATCTCAGGACCTTATCTTAATACAGGATTATCATCCTGGAAGATATCTTAAGATTTTAAGTCGGTCGTCGTGCGTCGTGCGATTTTTCACCCAAACAGTTTGCCCCCGAGATTTAGAAAAATTTTGTTTTAAATATTTCTGAATCTCTTATCTGCAAAAGCTGATCGTTAGTTGTGCTTGAAGAATAATCAATCGTAAGTAAATGAATTTCATTTAAATCAAATCGAATATGAAACGATTTTAGTGACGTCGTCGTGATGACGCGTTTACGACAGCTGTCGTCTCAACGGTTGTAACCGAATGCGTGTCGTTGTGCGATTGGACCTGCAATACTTGGGGAGAAATTCAGTTTCCATATAATAGATAATTTCAATTCAAATTAGATACATATCTCTTAATTCGTTAGAGCAATCGTTTCCCAAAATCAGTCCTCTATTTTCGGCAAGGATTTGAGCGACGATTATTTATAAGGTACCCTCTTCTTCTTGCTTTTTCATGCGTTTAAAGTCTATAGCCGAAAAGAACCCTAAGAATTTCGACTTGCTTCGTTTCAATCGTCTTAGGAATAGTTTGAATAGGTTAGAGGTTATTGAATCAATGGAGGTTAAGAGTAGTATCAGAGATTCTTTAGAGGTTGCAGCCCTTAGGAGTTTAGCAGGATTGCCTGATAGTGCGATTTTGAAGGTAGCAGATGAGATTAGACCAGCGGATGCACCAGCGGGGTTTTTTGCTTTGTTTGAATACCCGTTTAAGATAGGTTTTAGATGGCCTTACAGTCCTCTTTCACGTGCTTTCATGAGTCGCTTCGATCTTTCTCCTGGTCAACTAATGCCCCAATTCTGGAGGGTGATTAATGTCATCGAACGTGTGACGAAGGATTGGGGTCGTCCTGCATTCTCTGTCGATGACCTTCTGACAGCGTATACCGTGAAATCAACGGATTATGATCGGTATGGCTTGTTTCCAAAGGGTAGAGGGGATTCTATGTTAGTACACGGCACTCAGGTACACGATCGTGGGTGGAAGTCCCGATATGTGTTTGTACGATCATCTTCGGTCTTGGAGGAGGGTGGATGGGTTGCGCCGGAGTGGAATTCGTTAGGTATAGGTGTTTCTTTGGATGATGTCTTTTTTACAATCTTTTATTTTGTTTATCTAATGTTGGATTACCTTTTGCAGAGATCGATTTCACGTTCGAGCCAACTGAAGAGTCAAAAGCCGCAGTCGAACGATTCTTATCGTACAGCATTAGTGAACGCTTTTACTCTACCCAGAAGGCTAAAGAGGTCGTGGTAGAGTGTGAAGAAGAAGCTACTCAAGTTGATCCCGAAGTTCAAGTGATCTCAGAAGAAGAGATGGAAGGTAAATCGCACGTTTGATTTATGTCGTACGATAACACTTTATTATTTGCTTCTTATATATCTTATTTTTGTAGGATCGTCGAAGAAACCGTCGAGGAGGGCTGAACAGTTGGAAGCTGCTAGGAGGGAAGCTTTGAAGAAGAAGGAGATGGCTGGAGGTGAGCCTCCAGCGAAACGTACGAGGTCTACGTCTGAGACCATTAATCCATCGCATGAAGCTAAGCAAAAGGCGGATGATGCGATTAATGTTTCTCCTATTAGATCTGCTCCTCCTGAGGATCAGTCGAAGGGAATTAAAGCAACAAAGACTCCTGCGAAGGCGCCAAAGAAGACGTCGTTCGATGCTGGTTCATCTTCGATGAACATAACTCTGCCCAAGGGTTTTCTGGAAGGGGACGTCGTGAGGAAAGAAGACATCTTCCCAGCCATCGAGCAATTTCTCCTTCCCTCGCAAAAGGAGCAATTTTCCAAATTAAGGTTTGAGGAAATTGATGCTGCTGCTGCGGGCCTCTCTTTCTTGGTAAGTCTTTCTTCTATCGCACGATTTTTTGGATATCGTACGATTTTAATTAATTTTCTTCGTTTTCCAGGGCTTTCAGGCTAGCCTTGGTCTTCATTCTCGGATGGAGACCATAAAGAATGATATGAAGGCCAAGATGGCCAGCGAGAGGGCTGCTGTAAAAGAAGCTGACAAAGCCAAGGAGAAGGTTTTTAAGCTTGCGTCCGACCTGGAGGCAAAACAGGTCAAGATCGATGATCTGGAGTTGAAACTCGAAGAGTCTGAGCGCATGAGGGAGGAACAACGATCACGCATAAAGATTGTTCTTGACCGTACGTCCAAGCTGGAGGAAGAGCTGAAGGCTATTCGACTGGAGAAGGCAACGCGGGAGGAGGCCTTATCGTCTGAAATCCAGGATCTGAAAGACGAGGCTGCGCTAATAAGGGTTGTAGCTCGTGCGGCCCTTATGCGTCGTGTGATAGCTGGAACCCTCACCGTCGGGATTGCCAAGGAAGAGGTGGAGGCATTCCGCGAGCTTATGGGATCTGAAGATCTTCTGGATGCTGACGATCTTAAAGACTTGGACGAGGAGGTCGGAGAGAAGCCTGTCGAGGTTGCTGCTGTTGGGGAGGAGACTCAAGATGAAATGGTCTCTGGATCCACTCCAGCGATCTTGACTACTGAAGAGGCCCCTCCTAAGATCGTGGGATCTGCAGACGTTGTTGAAGGATCGGGCGATGATGCTGGAGTTGTGGGATCTGATGCCCCTGTTAGTACTTAGTTTTATTTTGTAATCGTACGATCTTTTTGTTAAGTACTTTTTGGAATGAATGATTTTAGTTTATCGTACATGTTTAACTTGTGTTTTAAGAACTTAGTTCTTTTTTAGAAACGTTTCTTTATTTTGTATCGTGCGACTGGCGTTTTATCTTGCGCGCGTGCGTATTGTGATCGTGCGTTATAAGCTTTATTCATGCGATACTTGCGATATTCGTGCGATACATGCGATTATCGTGCGATACCTGCGATAAGAAAAGAATGGCTAAGGGGTGGCCGTTCACTAGTACAAAAATGACTTTTTGTGACGGTTTTGAAAATCTGGTTTGTAACGGTTTATTAAAAAACCATTACAAAAAGTCACATAACATTTAAAGAGTAGTTATAGTAACGATTTTTATAAAAAATCGTTACCACTACCAAAAACCTAGAAACTTAAAAGTGATGATTTAGACAAAAGTGTTACTAAAAAGTCCTCTATGGTAATGGTTTTGAAAACCGTCATTTTATCTTGTGACGGTTTTTAAAAACCATTGTCATAAATGACCATTTAGTAATGGGTTTTGTCTAAACCATTGTTTTATGTTGTAACGGTTTTAAAATAACCATTGCCAAAACTATAGTATATATCGCAACGTTTATTTGAAAACCGTTTCCATAAATCACGAGGTTCTATGGTAACGGTTTTTAAATTTTATGTTACCAAAAATAGTTTATAGTAACGATTTTGTAAAACTTACGTCACCGAATGACATTCAAAGGTAACGGTTTCAGCTACATTTATGTCACCATATGTTATGCTACGGTGACAATTTTGAAAATTTTACGTCACTGTATGTCATTCTATGGTAACAGTTTTGATTACCATTTGTAATACTACAGTAATGGTTTTGAAAATAAATGTCATTGTACGTTATGTTACGGTGACACTTCTAAATAATAAACGTCATTATGTGTCATGCTACGGCTATGGTTTTGTATAAGAAATGTCACCATGTCATGTTACGATGACAACGGTTTTTTATTATAAACATCATTTTACTTTGTGATACAGTGATTATTTTAAAAAATAAATGTCACTATAGACCATCCTACGGTGATGGTTATGAAATATAAATGTTGTCTTATGCGAATATACAGTAATGGTTTTTTAGGACAAATGTCCCCTTATGTCATGTTACAATGACGTTTTATAAAACAAGTGTCATTGTACATCATGCTATAGTTATGGTTTTGGAAAAATAAGCGTCACTGTATATCATTCTAAAATGACGGTTTTGTCGAGACGATTATAATTTTATAATTTGTTGAAAAGAAAAATGAAAATTTTAATACATTTTAGAATAAAATGCTAACATGACAATTTTCAGAATAATGTTGTAACACCTTGGGCAAATCCCATATTGCCGTGGACATCAGTGATGTTGGGTTCATAATTAATATTTTGCAATTCCTAACAACAATGCGATTTGGGGCCACATGCACGACAAGTTATTGGAATGTTGCAGTTAAGTGTGCTTGGATGGGAGTAGTACCAGGATGGGTGACCCTCCTGGAAAGTTCTCACCAAGTCACTAGAAACAAAGTCATGAGCTAGTGGGGCAACGAGGAAAAAATTGTGTCGAGAAAGGCGGGGTGTTACAAGTGGTATCAGAGCCGGTCCTGTGTCATTCGAGATATGGGGCAAACCACATCGATATCGTAATAATTTGAAATACCAACGTCACCATATGTCATACTATCGTGACAGTTTTAAAAAATAAACGTCACCATAATTCAAGCTACGGTGACGCTTTTGAAAAATAAATGTCATCGTATGTCATGCTATATTGACGGTTTGAAAAATAAACGTCTCCATACGTTATGTTGTGGTGACGATTTTGAAATATAAATGTCACTATATATCATGCTATAGTAACGATATTAAAATATAAACGTTACCGTATGTCATCTGTATTGACGGTTTTAAAAAACAAATGTCAATCAACAATGACAGTTTTAAAAAATAAACATTACGATATCTCTTGCTTTAGTGACGTTTTGAAAAATAAGCGTCGTCTTATGTGATTTTACAGTGACGATTTTTAAAAAGAAAAGTCATAAAATGTCATTCTATTTTGACGGTTTTGATAAATAAATGTCACCGTATGTTATCTGATGGTGACGGTTTTAGGAAATATTTTACTTTTTTTTACATATCAAAGGTGACGGTTTTAGTCAATAGTAACAGTTTTTGATGCGATTTGGTAACATTTTTTAAACGTAACAAAAGGTATATCAAAAGTGACGGCAAAATAGACAACGTTTTTTATGTTCACGAAAACGTCACTGTTTACCTACAGTAACGGTTTTTAACCGTCACAAATAACCATTTTTGTACTAGTGGTTGGTTTGACCAACGGCGCTCCGACGCCCAAGTCAGTAATCGTTCGTAATAAAATAGTAAAAAATGAAAAAGGTTTAGAAGTAATACCTCTTAAGATGTGTTGCATTCCAACTTCGTGGAATTTCTTTTCCTTCAATGTTTGTAAGCTTGTATGCACCATTTCCGATAATCTTAGAGATTATATAAGGTCCTTCCCATTTGATGGAAAGTTTTCCTGCATTTAGCTCTTGAGTATTTTGAAATACCTGTCGTAGGACATAATCACCTACTTGGAAAATTTTTGCTTTAACTTTCCCGTTGAAATGTCGTTCGACCATGGCTTTTTGTAATGCCATTTTTTGAAATGCCTTTTCTCTGAGTTCTTCCAATGCATCTAGATCATAATATAGATTTATTACGTTTTGGTCCATCGTACGATGCCTTGCTATTGGAAGTTGAGATTCGATCGGTAGTACTGCTTCACATCCATAAACAAGGGAGAAGGGCGTTTGTCCCGTCGAGGTCCTTGGAGTCGTACGATTTGCCCATAAGACTGAAGGTAATTCTTCGACCCATCTTCCCTTCGCTTCCTTTAGCCTTTTTCGAATCGAATTAATGATGACTTTGTTACTCGATTCTGCTAGACCATTGGATTGAGGGTATCTAGGTGTTGAAGTAATTAACCTAATTCCACGTTCATCGCAGAACTTACGAGTTCTTTCGCTTATGAACTGTGAACCATTATCGCACATGATCTCCGATGGTACTCCAAACCTGTATATAATGTTAGTTTGGATAAAAGAAATAACTTCCTTATCTCTTACCTGCGAAAAAGCAGCAGCTTCGATCCATTTGGAAAAATAATCGGTGAGAACAAGCAAGTAAACTTTTTGTCCTGGAGCAGGAGGTAACTTTCCTACGATGTCCATCCCCCATCGCATGAATGGCCATGGGATTAAGACAGAATGTAGGGGTTCAGAAGGTAAGTGGGATATACCTGAATGTTTTTGGCAGGCGTCGCATTTTTGTACGTACCTCATAGCATCTTCTCGAAGAGTAGGCCAATAATAGCCTTGTCGTGAGATTCTATTTGCAAGACTCCGTCCTCCAGAATGGTTTCCACATTCTTCATCGTGCATTTCTTGTAAGATCTGATTCATATGCTTCTGATTCGTTATGCATCGTAGGATTAATCCAGATGTGGATTTGCGATATAATCTTCCTTCGAAGATTGTATACCGCGAGGCCTTCACTTTGGTCTTTCTGGCTTCCATCTTGTCGTCGGGAAGTTTATCATACTTTAGATAATTCCATATATCGAGCGACCAGTTATAGACTTCTTCGATCATCTGTACTTTTTCTTTTGCTTCGATGGAAGACATCGTAAGATGAATTATTGGAATGTTCTCCAAAGTTGGCTCATTGAATGCGGATCCCAGATTAGCCAAAGCGTCAGCTTGAACGTTCAAATCTCTTGGGATTTGTTCTATCGAGAATTTTTCGAATCGTGCGATGCTTTCTTTAGCGATCTCGAGATATACCATCATTTTCGAATCTTTTGCTTGAAAATCACCGTTAATTTGATTCACCACTAGTAACGAGTCACTTCGTACGTGCAGACATCGTGCCCCCGAGTTATAAGCTATTTCCAATCCAGCAATTAAGGCTTCATATTCTGCTTCGTTGTTGGTAGCCTTGAATTCACATCGTATTGAGTACACCATGTTCCCCCCGTGTGATGATTTCAGGACAATTCCTAATCCCGATCCTCTGATGTTAGAGGATCCATCGACGTACAGAGTCCAAAGCTGATTGTCCTGAACCATCACATTGTTGATTTCATCGTGCGATGGTTGCTCTACTTCTGGACTGAATTCTGCCACGAAATCTGCCAATGCTTGAGACTTTATCGCCGTTCTGGGTTTGTATGTGAGATCAAATCCACTTAGATAGATACTCCATTTGGCTAATCGACCCGTAAGTTCAGGCTTATGAAGTACGGTCTTGAGAGGATAATTGGTTACGACTATTATATGATGTGATTCGAAATAATGTCGTAACTTTTTAGCTGCTGTCACGAGACCTAAGAGCAATTTTTCCATCGATGTATATCTGGTCTCAGCATTTAGAAAGGATTTACTTATGTAGTAAATCGGATGTTGTTGCTGATCATCTTCTCGTCGAGGACTGCACTTACCGCATTGTTGCTAACGGCTAAGTATAATTGCAAGCTTTCGCCTTCAATCGGTTTTGTTAATAATGGAGGGGAGGCCATGTAGTGCTTCAAATCTTGCAATGCTTTTTCATGAGCCTCTGTCCAGCTGAAGCCTTGGTTTTTACGTAGTACATTGTAAAATAAGTGGCATTTGTCAGATGATCGTGAGATGAATCTGTTTAATGCCGCCACTCGTCCAGTAAGCTTTTGTACTTCTTTCACGTTTCTTGGGGATTGTATCTCTATGATGGCCTTGATCTGCTCTGGACTTGCTTCTATCCCTCGTTGAGTGACCATGTATCCAAGGAATTTTCCAGCACGTACTCCGAAGGAACATTTCGTAGGATTGAGTTTCATTTTGTATTGTCGTAAGATATCGAACGATTGTTTCAAATGATCAATGTGATCATGTGATCGTTCGGATTTTACCAGCATATCGTCGATATACACTTCCATCGTTCGACCAAGATGTTCTTTGAACATCATGTTTACGAGTCGTTGGTACGTTGATCCTGCGTTCTTGAGGCCGAAGGGCATCACTTTGTAGCAGTATATCCCTTTGTCCGTCATGAAGGCTGTCTTCTCTTGATCGTCCGCGTGCATCAGGATTTGATTGTATCCAGAATAAGCGTCCATGAATGTGAGTAATTCATGACCTGCCGTTGCATCGACCATCGCATCGATGTGAGGTAATGGAAACGGGTCTTTTGGACATGCTTTATTTAAATCTGTAAAGTCGATACAGACTCGCCACTTTCCATTCTTCTTTTGCACGACTACCACGTTTGCCAGCCAATCTGGATACTTAACTTCTCTAATCTTTCCTGTCTTCAGTAAGTTATCGACCTCGTCGTTAATAACTTTGTTGCGTTCTGGCGCGAACTTACGTCGTTTCTGCTTAATTGGTTTAAAGGATGGATCCACGTTCAGCTTGTGTGATATGATGTCAGGATCAATCCCAACCATGTCTTCGTGCGACCATGCGAAGCAATCTGAGTGTTCCTGCAAAAAAGATATTATTCTGTTTTTTATCTCAGGGGTTAGTGTTGCTCCCACGAAGACTTTTCGATCAGGATGTTTTGGATCTAGTACGACTTCTTCAAGTTGAAGGTCATCGTACGATCGCTCTCCATCCTGGCTCTGTAATTGCTAGATATCCTGGGGTTTAGTCTTCATCGTGATCTTGTAGCACTCACGAGCGATTTTCTTTTCACTGACGATCTCTTGCACGCCCCAGGGAGATGGAAATTTAATCTTCTGATGATAGGTTGATGGTACGGCCTTCATATCATGGATCCAGGGTCTTCCGAGTATTGCGTTATATGCTGACGGACAATCTATGACGTTGAATTTAGTTTGCTTGTTGATTCCTTTGGCGAAGACTGGCAATACTATTTCTCCGAGTGTACTTGTCGCGTCTCCATTGAAGCCTACTAGAGTTGTAGTCCGTCGTACGATGTTGGATCTGTCGATGCCCATGATCTTTAAAGTATCTGAGAATATAACGTTAGTGGAGCTACCTCCATCCACCAATACTCTTTTGGTTAAACAGTTTCCAATGGTTAACTGTATAACTAGAGCATCATGGTGTTTTTGGTTAACGCCCGATAGATCGTCTTGATCGAACGTTAGTTTGGCTGTATCGAGTTCTTTTTCAGCTGCAGTCTTTGAATCTTCAGGAATAGGATAGCCTTCAGGTCCTTCTCGTGCGTGTCGTTTGGCCGTAGAGTATGTCAAGCCACATACTTCGGATCCACCAGTAATGCAATTGACCACTTTGGTATGGATCGGAGATGCTGGCCTTTTTGCTTCATCACCGATAATACCTTTTAGGTGCCCATTTGTTTTGAGGTAAGCGATCTCCTTTTTGAGGCTAATGCATTCGTCCGTCGTATGTCCATGATCAGCATGGAACTCGCACCATTTAGTCTGATCTTTGTCTTTGCTAGGATTCTCCGGCTTCTTGGGCCATCGTACGTTTGCATCGATCTTTCGCAAGGAATCCACTAGTTCTTTGGATGTACCTGCAAAATTGTAAGTAGATAAATCGGGATATCTAATTCTTCCTGTACCTTTGCTCATGCGAGTTTTGGATTCTTGTCGAGAGTTTCCAATTTTGTTTACTCTCTTAGGTTTAAAATCGTGTTTCTGTGCGCCCAGATTTTTCTTTTCGTTCGAATGCTTCCGTCTGAAGATGGCGTCGTCTTCAATTCTCATGTGGGCTAACGTTCGAGCTCGTACATCGTCAAAGTTTTCTGGTGGATATTTTGTGAGATCCGTATATAATTCCGAAGAATTATCGAGCCCACGTTTGTATGCTTCAATTGCGGTTTTTATATCGCAATTCTTGACTTCGATCATTTCTGCATTAAATCTGTTAAAATAATCGCGTATCGTTTCTCCAGTTTTCTGTACGACATAGTACAAGTCACTGGTTTGCTTTTCCATCTTGCGACTGCTCGCGAACTGTCGAGTGAATTGGTTCACCAATTCAGCGAATGATTCGATACTCTTCGGCTTTAAATTTATAAGCCATTGTAGCGCGGCTCCTGTTAGAGTAGATCCGAAGCTTTTACACATGCATGCCTCTTGATATTGAGATGGGATCGAAGCAGTCCACATAAGTTGTTTGTATTGCGCGACATGTTCCACTGGGTCTGTTATTCCCGAGTACTTGGTTGTAAAGGCAGGAATGTTGTACTTCTTGGGTATTTCCATAAGAGCAATTTCATCAACGTAAGGTGAAGCTTGAAATCCTGTCTTTGGTTCGACTTCAACTGGTACGGCTGCTCCAGGAAGTTTTGCGAGCAATGCGAGCATTGCTTTGTTTTGCTCTTCTAACATCTTTAATCGTACGTCCATAAGGTTTTCAGTAGGCGTTACTCCAATATTTCCTTGATAATTGGGTTGGATTGGAATATGGGTTACGGTGGTATTTATCGTTGGTATGTGTGGTATTGGTTCCGGGATTGAATAGAAAGGTCGAGGAACACCTTGAGGTTGAACGTAGGTAAATACAGGAGGTGGTCCTGATGGGAGAGGAGGAAAAATGGTTTGGGATTGGTTATTCTGAGGTGGACGTACGTTGTTTTGAGACACTTGTGTCATCACTGGTATTTGAGAGGCTTGAGGCATTGAAGGTATTTGTGGTGTTCTGAACTGATTTTGCTGAATGGGAGGTGGTCTAGGGAGCGGTGCTGATATCGCAGGATTAGTTTGAGAAACTTGAGGATTTAGACCCCGTAATCGTACGATTTCGTTATTGGCTTCCATGTTTTGATTAGCCAGCTGCCGGATTTGTTGCTGAGCAGCTGCTAGTTGTTGTTGCAAAGTAGGTTGGAAGTTACTCTCCATAATCCTGCAATGAATACTCAAGACAACTAGAAGATTAGTAGACAAACGTTTTATCAAACGAAATTTTCTCAGAACGGGGCCCCACGGTGGGCGCCAAATTGTTTTGGTAAAAATTTACACAATTTAATATCGTAAGATGTTGTGAGGCGAATCCGTCGAGAGAAAGAAATTTGGTTCGATAAAACGTGCGATGAAATAAATGACAAGACAATTTGATGACGCAGGAAAAGCCTCGAGGTCGAGGAAAAAACCTGCGGTCGACTAAAAGAGTATAGTCGACGTTGCACTAAGTATCACCAATAAGGGGTGATGTCCTCGAGAGTTACAGTATAGATCGTGCGATTACAATGAAACAGAATGTCAATTACAAAGAGCAATATTAATATTGTAGAGAGTGTTTGCTAGCTTCAATGTAATCAGATGTCTTCAAATGATGGCTTCGAACTCCTTTTATAGCTGACCAGAGTGTAACAGTCGTCCCTTAATTGTGCATTTAATGTAACGGCTATAGCGGTAGCTAGATTCTCGTTCGTAACAGCTGGAGTTTTATGAGGAGCGTATCTTGGTCGTTAACGGTCATTTGTTCTTCAATGTTTGTTGTTTACCTGTTACAAATGATTAATCTCAAGATATAATTAACTGTTAGTATCATATCGTGCGATATCGTATGTTTTGTCGTACGATACGGTATAGAGATCGTTCGATGATTGACTGTTATCGTTCGAAGGTATATTTGTCCTATCTCAGGACCTTATCTTAATACAGGATTATCATCCTGGAAGATATCTTAAGATTTTAAGTCGGTCGTCGTGCGTCGTGCGATTTTTCACCCAAACAACGTGTTAATATAATGAATATGTAAAATGAAATCTAGAAAACTAAAAGGTATAAAGTAAATAATTACATAACTATAAGGGTATAAAATATATCTTACATAATAATTAACAAAAAAAAAACTTTTGTTGGCACTGTAGCTTATGAACAGTGCCAACAAAGTTGGTAAATGTTGGAGTTTAAAATTGGGAACTTTTAATCCTTATCGATGTAACACCCCATACTTAGCTTCTTCTTTTTTAAAAAAAATATTAAAGTTTAGTGGCCTAATGTTTAAGTGTTGTAATAACCGTAATTTTTGAATTACCGTTAGTTAAAGTCAAGTATTTGGTATCATGGAATTGGACCTCTTTTAATCTCAAATGCTTAGGGCCCAAGTATATAAATGTGAATTAGGGCTCCTAATTCCTCCATTTCTATAGAGAGGGAAAATGTGTAGTGTGTGTGGGTGAAGAGATTTAAAGAAGGAGAAATTGAAGGAAGCAAAGACTAAGGAGAAATCATCTAATTGGCTGCTTGGATCAAGAGGGTAACATCTTCCCCTAAGGCCATCCACAGCTGTACAGGTCATACCACATGTACAGGCTGCCACCTCAGCGCCACATCAGCTTTACCACTACCTTACCATTTCATCCACAACCGTACAGGTCATACCACCTGTATTATTTTTTAAATACTTAAAATTAAAAATAAAATTAACAATTAACAATTAAAATTAAAATTAACAATTAAAATTAAAATTAACAATTAAAATTAAAAATAACAATTACATTAAAATTAAAATTAAAAAACTATTGCTCGAAAGAAGGCCAATCGTATATATCGCGCAACAGCGCCTTCTCTCGCAATGTGGTCTCCAAAAGGGTACCCGAGAGATGGTTGTGCGGTGATGTGTAGAATTGGAAGTGTGCCGTCCTTTGTAACGGCGGGGGTTGCATGGTGGTTTGTTGGGGTTGCATCGCCGGTTGTTGGGGGTGCATGGTGTACGTCATCATAGGGGTATTCGACATCAAATTCGAATAATCCCAATTGTTGTCGACCATTGGGGTTTGCGGCCAACCCGACGGAGGCAACCAACTTGCAAACCCCGTAGGGTTCGGCATTTGTGGGCGATAGACACCCGACGGTGGAGGCGTTTGGGATGCCGAGATAGGACGTCGCGAACCGAAAGGGGTACCGTGTGAATCCATGTGTGTTGTGAAAGAGAAGAAAACAAATTAAGTGTTAAGAGGTAAGGAAGAGAAGAGATAAAAGTGTTAAGATGTGAGGAGTAAAAGGTAGAGAAGAGGATGTTTGAGGAGTAAAAAGGTAGAATATATATATATATATATATATATATATATGTAAAAAGTAAATAAAAATAATTAATAAAACTAGCCGTTTAAGACCGTTGGAAGGGGGAAAAATGGGTTTTGTGACCTGCAAGGGCTCACCGGTCACCCTTGCTACCGGTCACTCACCGGTGAGCCTCGGTGGTGTTACCGGCTGCAAGGGGCCGGTGCAGCCGCACTCACAGCCGGGCCGCGGATGGCCTAAGGTGTGAATCTAACTCTTGTGTTCTAAGTTTCCATTAATGGAGTTCTTCAAGTTCCTTATTAGGATTTAAGCATTTAAGTTCTCCATTTTGTTGGGTTTTGATTTCGTAATGATATGGTATGATTTGAGATTTTTGGGTTTATTTTAGTTGGTGTCCAGATCTTGTAAAAATCGTAATAAATCGCTCGTACCTCGGTTTGAGGCGTGTAATATGTCATTGGAACTGTATCGAGGTCCTCTACAAACTGTATGTTTTGAGGAAGAGCTGATTCGGACTGTAAATAGGTCAAAAATTGAGTTTAGTAGAGCAGCTCAACTTTATAACGGGATTTATCAATAAGCTTTCAAAATTTTGTATAAACTTGGTTTTTTTTCTCCGTTTTGCGTCGGATTCGAGGCCTAGCCTAGAGGTTTATCTAAGGACATTATTAGGGAAGTATTAAGGGTTTTTAGAGGGATTTTAACTGTTGGGAACCGGAGGCGATAAACGCGCAGCGGAAAACATAGATCCGATTCCCAATTGAGGATCCAATCCTAAACCTTTTAGATACAATATGAGGGTGGTTGGTGTGTTTACCTTTGCGAAAATAATCTCCGAATTGCTAATAAGGGATACACCGCTACTGACACCGTTCGAGACTGGTTGCTAGACCACCGTGGATTATCCCGAAAAAAACGACTCCGTTCACCTAGGGGTGTTCAATATTTGAATGTTATTCGTATAAACCGAAATTCGATTCGACTCAAACTCGAATAATCTAATACAAATCGGTTTGTTTGGTTTTCAAATCGGTTTTGGACTCGATTCGAAAGTTTACATTGGTTTTCGAATCGAATTTTGAACTTATAAAAATATTCGAAATCCGACTCGAAATTCGAGTGTATATATATACACATAAGATTGTATATATATATAGATATATAAATTTCAAGCTTTATGATTTCTAGTTATCCACATTATGGGATGTTTTTTCTTTCGGTTTTTGTTGGTTATCTACATTGCAGGAGGTTTTTTGGATTATCTGGAGTTTGTTATATGATATTTTGTTGTTGTTATATGGAATTTTGGATGCTTGTCATTGTTAATTGTTAATTGATAACTTGTAATATTGATATTTGAATGGTTGATACTCAATTTGAGTGAATGGCTAAATTTAATATCCCTTTTTTGGATCAAATTATTAGTTTTTATCCCTTGATTTTGGAGTAGAATACTTTTTTCAATTGAATTTGGATAAACCCGAATTCGACTCGAATTCGACTCGAATTCGATTCGAGTTCGACAATGCGAATTCGAGTCGGTTTTACATGTTCCATTTCGAATTCGAATCGAGTTTCGAATTTACCTAAAAAACTTTCAAATTCGAACAACCCGATTCGAAGAATTCGAGAAACCCGAAATTCGACTCGATGAACACCCCTACGTTCACCCACCGTGTTTGGCCGCCAGTTTTGGGAAGGGAGAGAGAGAGAAAAAGCTTTTCTTGGGGAATAAGTTTCTGATCAATATTCTTGTTACCCCTAGGCCTTTATTTATATGGATAAACCTGCCAGTGTTTGATTCCATATATAATTCCTTATAATTATCTCTATAATTAATCAAATAGATTAATTATATAATTTAGATAATTATCAATTAATTAATCCTAACTGATTACTTAATTACAAATAAATAATTTAACTAATTATTTATTTATTTCTTTCTCTCTTTAAATAATTAATAACCAATTAATTATTTCTCACATAATCCAAACATTCTCATTTTAGTGTGCAGCGGTGTGACCTACTAGTGTCTTATAACATTGGACACGGTAACCCTGTTACTGTCTCGCACATAATCCTAACAGACTCCCACTTGTGCTAGACACGTAACTGAATTGTCACCATTAGCCTAAGGAGGTCCCTAGCCAGACACTTAGGTGGCGTTTGGTTCGCAGAATGGAATCTGTTGGAATTGGAATCTGTCAAAGGAATTGGAATATGAAGGAATTGGAATGGAATTTAACAATCTTTGACCATGCGTTTGGTTGACAGGAATTGGAATTGGAATTGGAATTTGTCAAAGAAAATTGAATATGTTTGTTTAGTTCAATTAATATAGTATTGGTGGGGGATGGAGGAGGTGGTGGAGACGGCGACGGAAAGTGGTGGTGGTGGGTGGCGGTAATGATGGTGGCGGGAGGTGGCAATAACGGTAGTGGAGGGTGGCGGTTGCAGTAACAGTGGTGGAGGGTGGCGGTAATGGTGGTGGCAGGTGGCGGTGGCGGTAATAGTGGTGGCAGGTGGCGGTGGCGGTAACGGTGGTGGTGGCGGCGGGTGGCGGTGGCAATATACTAACGAATGTGATGCTTAGCTACAAGGACAAAAGGTGGTAATGGTGACGACAATGATAGTGGTGGCGTGACAGTGGTGAAAGGTAGTGGTGACAACAATGATGACGGATTGCGGTAATGATGATGGTAGTAGTGGCGGGAGCGATGGTAGGGGGCGATGACAACAGGTGGTGATGGCGAGTGAAGATGGAGAGTGTGGTGGCGGCAGTAACGGGTGGTTGTCATGGTAGCAGCGTTAGGGGTGTGGTGGCGGCAGTGACGGGTGGTGGTCGTGGTAGCACCGTGACGGGTGTGGTGGCGGCAGTGAAGGGTGGTGGTCGTGGTTTTACCGTGACGGGTGTGGTGGCGCTGGCAGTAACGGTTGGCGGGGTAGCAGCGGTAACGGGTGGTGGTTGTGGTAACAACGTGAGGACAGTGGTGGTGGTGGCAACGACGGCTAGAACGGTGGCGGCGGCATTGACGCCGTGGTATGTGGTGGCGTCAATGGTGGGTGGTGGTTATGTTACCAGTAGTGATAGTTGTGGTGGTGGTGTCCGTGACGAAGGTACCGATGGTAGCCATCGGTAGGAAGGTGGCGGCGACGGTGGTGAAGACGGCGGCAGCAACAATGATGGGGATCACGGTAGTTACATCCATCATGGGTGAATGAAATAGAACAATATAGTTTTTTTTAAAAGACGGTAGGAAGGAATTGAAATTCCTTGCTAAAACCTAAGGAATCCACATTCCATCATTTGTGGAATTTGAATTCCTTCTGAAAATTCAAAAGATGAACCAAACGCAGGAATGGAATTTGGTCAATGGAATTGACCATTCCAATTCCTTCAAATTCCGCCGGATTCCAGCGAACCAAATGCCACCTTAGGTTAACCAGGATATAAGATCTCTTATATCCAGAGATACAATTCACACTTGAATTTGTACACAGATTCATTCCTTTTGCACGCGATATTTCTAAAATGAATTTGAGACATGGAGTGGAGGATTCATTTCTCAAAAACAAGTATTTCTTGACTCTGATTCAGATTGCCTGCAGTAACGGATATTACTAAATAACAACTGTTATTTTATCCGAGCGTGGCCACGCGTTTTCTGCAAATCTTAATCGTCAAGGGTCCCGGAAATATCTCTCTTCTAAAAGAGGTGCAAATCCCTTCTTGACTATCTGCATTTGGATCCACGGCTTCCGCTGCATCTAGTCACGTTCCGTATGGCCGCCCTGTTACGGTGCAGCATTAGAACGCGTTAAGAGTACAGTAGTCCTCATGTTCCCAAACCAAATATCTCAGGTCTAAGGACAACCTATCATCAAGTCAATGCTTATGACTGGGGCTCCATGAAGCAGACTTGAAACTGGTCACTTCCAATACTCAAACACTCTGATGAGTATCTATAAATACTTGGTCACATCGCTTGTGCTTTTACTCTCTACTTCGAATAAATCATCAAGTATTTATAATAGCGTTAAACTCCCTATTGAAATTCCCATTTCAATAAGTGGCTACGGAAATTTAGATTTCATACAAAACTTTGTAAAATCATGGATATGTTAAATATGCAAAAACAGTTTAACTTTTGAAACAACCATGAATTAAAACCTCCATTATTTCTATCACTGTGAAATAAAACTTTACATGATCTAGTGTCTCAAAATTAAACTACTGTAATAATGATAAACTAAAAACTAGCTACTGGTGTCCAGGTACTGTATCCCAATGGAATTTGCATGAGCCTCATGCTTCACCCTTGCTAGCGGCTTTGTCAGCGGATCTGCGACATTGTCTTCCGTCGGAATCTTGCATATCCTTACATCTCCTCTTCCAATGATCTCTCGGATGAGGTGATACTTTATGAACACGTGTCTAGACTTGTGATGCTCTCTAGGTTCCTTTGCTTGCGCCACGGCTCCCGAGTTATCACAGAATATATCGATCGGTCTAGAGACACTGGCAATGACTCTTAGATCCGATAGAAAATTCCTTAGCCAGACAGCTTCCTTTGCCGCATCAGATGCTGCAATGTACTCTGCTTCTGTAGTTGAATCTGCAATCGTATCCTGCTTCGAGCTCTTCCACGAGATCGCGCCTCCATTTAGGGTAAAGACGTACCCTGACTGTGATCTGAAATCATCTCTGTCGGTCTGGAAACTAGCGTCAGAATATCCGATGACACTAATTTCATCCTCAGATCCTCCAAAGACCAAGAACACATGTTTCGTTCTTCTCAGGTACTTGAGAATGTTCTTGACAGCCACCCAATGAGGTTCACCCGGATTCTGTTGATATCTGCTCGTAACACTTACTGAGTAAGCAACATCGGGCCTAGTACATAACATGGCATACATAATCGATCCAATTGCTGATGCATATGGAACCGATTTCATTTTGTCCTGATCTTGACTAGAAACAGGACACTGTGTTTTACTTAACACTATGCCATGTTGCATCGGGATAAATCCTTTCTTGGATTCATCCATCCTGAATTTCTTCAGGATTTTGTCAATGTACGTACTTTGGCTAAGTCCGATAAGCCGCTTAGATCTATTTCTGTAGATTTTTATGCCAAGTATATAAGCGGCTTCTTCAAGGTCTTTCATCTGGAAACATTTGCTTAACCAACTCTTTACACTCTGTAAAGTTGGTACATTGTTTCCTATGAGTAGAATGTCGTCTACATACAAGACCAAGAAGGTTACTATGCTCCCACTGAACTTAGTTTAAACACACGGCTCGAACTCACTTTCCGCGAAACCAAATTCTTTGATTCGCTCATCAAAATGTAAGTTCCAGCTTCGAGATGCTTGCTTTAATCCATAAATGGATTTTAGCAGTTTACACACTTTATTAGGATTCTTAGGATCTTCAAATCCTTCTGGTTGTTCCATATAGACGTCTTCTGTTAACTTTCCGTTCAGAAAGGCTGTCTTGACGTCCATTTGCCAGATCTCGGAATTGAAGTACGCTGAAATGGCCATCAGAATCCTAATTGACTTTAACATGGCTACTGGCGAAAAGGTTTCATCATAGTCGATACCATGAGTTTGCGTGAATCCTTTTGCGACCAGTCTAGCCTTGAAAGTGTGTACATTCCCATCCATGTCGGTTTTCTTCTTGAAAACCCATTTACGTCCAACAGCTCTACAGTGCTGGGGTAAATCAGTCAACTCCCATACTTGGTTGTCGTACATGGACTGCATCTCGGCCTTCATGGCTTCTTGTCATTGTTCAGACTCACTGCCTGACACAACTTCTCCATAGGATGTTGGTTCATTCAAGTCTCCACTATCCTGAGAGACTAGAAACCCAAGATACCTATCTGGTTCTTGTCTTACCCTATTGGATTTGCGAAGGTCCTGTGTTTGCACTTCCTCAATCGGTTCTGATTGAGGTTCAACATTTTCATGTTGAATTTCTGGCTCAACAATTGGTGTAGTGTTTTCTTCGTCTACTACCTGTAGATCTACATCCTCTCTGGTGTTCCCGGAACTGAGAAACTTCTTTTCCAGAAATTTTCTATTTCGAGCAACAAAAACTTTGTTCTCTTCAGGGTTGTAGAAGTAATATCCCACGGTGGTCTTGGGATATCCCACGAAGAAACACTTGTCGGATTTGGGCTTGAGTTTTTCTGAGGAAGGTCGCTTGACGTAAACCTCACAACCCCAAATTTTCAGGAAAGACATTTTGGGTTTCTTACCCTTCCACAACTCGTATGGTGTCTTTTCCACCGACTTTGTTGGCGCTCTGTTCAGTATATGTGCTGCTGTTTCGAGCGCATGTCCCCAGAATGACACTGGTAGCGTAGAGTGACACATCATCGATCGTACCATGTCCAGCAATGATTGATTCCTCCTTTCTGACACACCATTCATCTGAGGTGTATACGGAGGTGTGAGTTGTGATACAATCCCACATTCTATTAGATGATTGCCAAACTCTTGACTAAGATATTCGCCTCCTCGATCTGACCGTAAAAACTTGATCTTCCTGTCAAGTTGATTCTGTACTTCATTCTGATACTCTCTGAATTTCTCAAAGCTTTCAGATTTATGTCTCATCAAGTAAACATAACCATATCTACTGAAATCGTCAGTAAATGTGATGAAGTACCGGTATCCTCCTCTTGCCTCATGACTAAATGGTCCACACACATCTGTGTGAACTATTTCTAACAAGTCAGAAGCCCTTTCATTATCTTTGTTGAAAGGCTCTTTTGTCATTTTTGTTGGGTTTTTGGTGGATCTCGGACCAAACTGGTTCGAGTCACGGTTCGAAAAACAAACTGTTAATTCGAATATCAAACCAAACTGGTTTGATCAGCGGAAGCATAATTGTGTAAAAACCCGAAAGCACATGATCTTTTATTGTTTATCTAAACAATCATATAATCCGGGGTTTAGAAAGCTTACCTGAATTGCTTGAGCTTGATCCACCCGTGATGAACCTTACGAACGGATCTTCTAGCCGATCAACAACTCCGAATTCCCGAACACCCGAACAAACTCCGAACTTCCTTCGGCTTGATTGTTGGCGTCGATTACGAGGGAGAGAGGGAGAGAGAGATTCTAGGTTTCTATGGTTGTGGGAATTGATTATTGGAATCAATGAATGAATGAAAAGGGTTTGCCTTAACCGAATATTTATACTGATACAAACAGTATCTGTATCATATTCTGTTTCCTTTTTCCAGTAATTATCCATAAATAATTCTTTCTTTTCCACTAAGAAAGATTATTTCCATATATAATTATCCATATATAATTCTTTCTTCTTCACTAAGAAAGATTTATTTCCATATATACAACTAATATATTAGTCAGGATAATTACCATATATAACAAATATCAATTAAAACCAGTTATATATTTATTTAACTAATAAATATATAATCCCTGTTTAATTAATAATAGAAACCTTTAACTTTGGAGTTTCTTACAGAAAACACCCAATAGATTTATAATTGACTATTATAAATCTTTTCTCTCTATACTGGAGTTATTTTACTTGTTCGTTTTACAGGCCTCACAAGTGTGACCCTCAAGTGTCTTATAACATTGGATGTGTAGTCTGGTTTGTCAACTTCTGCACATAATTACTAACAATTTTGCCAGATAAACATGATTCGCAGTTGTCAAAAGGTTTGAAATCAAAGGTGCCAAGAAAACCTCCTTTTAGGAGTAGTTCAACGCGTTTCTTGTTTATGTGGCCCAAACGACAATGCCAGAGGTAAGTCTGATCCTCAATATCTTTGGATCGTTTACTTATATGATAGATTTCATTATTATTGTCTTGCAGATTTACTGTATATAGACCATTCACAGGTGTAGCTTTAAAATAGAAAATATTATTTTTAAAGACAGAAAACATTTTATAATCATATTTGTAATAAAATCCTTGGTCTACCAATAAATCAAAAGACATAACATTCTTAATCATTTTTGGAACATAATAACAATTTTCCAGTTCCAAAACTAGACCCGAGGGCAAACTAAGACTACAAGATCCTACAGCTTCAGCTATCAGCGGAGTGCCTTCGCCAACTCGTAGGTTCGAACGGTCCTTCCTCAAAGTCTCTCTTCTAATGAATCCCTGTAAATGATTACAAATGTGGTTACCACTGTCTGTATCAATTACCCATGATTCATAAGAAGTGATTAAGCAATCTATCATGAAGATACCTGGAGCATCTGGTAAACCGATCTCTATCTGGTCGATTTCATCGAGTGCTTGCAAATATCCTGGCTACCGCATTCTGGGCAACTCAGATCTCCCAGCTCATCAATCCAATCTGTCTCCATGAGTTCAGCAGCTGCTGCGGGTTTCGGCTCTAAACTGGCCAAAATTTCCTCATGAAGCTTTGCCACGTCTCTCTTTGGTTCTCCAATGTATGCACTAACTGTGGTACGTATCTCGTCCGTGAGTGAGAACCACATGAGATGTACTAGCTCCTCCTGAACCATCTTATATCCCATGCGTGACAAACTTTTAAAGAGTTTCTCCATTTCCAGAAGATGATCTTTAACAGATTGACCCCTTTCCAGTTTCAGAGAATAGATCTCTTTCATGATTAGATACTTCCCACTTTTCTTATACAAACCTACCTGGTTTTCTATATTCTTCACGACCTCATGGCAGTACTTAACTCTTAAATCAGCCGTGAACTCGGGTGAGGTAGAGAAAGATAGAATCGATATTACATCAGATTCGTCTGCCAGATATTTAAAGTACTGAGCAAATTCCTCTTTGGGAGAATTGCGCTTGGGTCGTGAAACAAGTTTCTCCAAAATGTACAGCTTACCCTGTGCATCCAAGACGTTGTCAAGGTGCATTTTCCAAACTGGAAAATTTTGTCCTGTAAGCTTCCATTTACCGTTGATGAGGCGGAGCGATTCCTCAGGTGTATAAAACGGGACTACAGATTTAGACATCTACATAAGAATAAAATTCCGATTTAGTTTAAAATTATAAAACTTCTAATAAATTATAACCCTTAAATTAATTTATTAGACTAGAATCCATATCTCACATGTGTCGGCAAGCATGTGATCATGTCAGGCCGACTCATGTGATTTACGGTAGGTAAAAACTTATACCAATCGCATTTTAGTACGAAAACACGACTTCTAGATCGTCGGGACATCGGATATTCAATCCGTGCATATTTAGTCCCTCTAGTGCATTTTGGCCCGGTACCCCCCGGTGAATAAACAATTACCAAAACAGATCACACCACTTGGGGCCTGGACATACTCTGGCCGGTACCACCCGGAGATAATTCGCAGAGTTTTTATCCCCTCCAATTTCGGTTTGAACGCGGGCGATTGAAGTGTGATCACTCGCAATGCCCTACGTACCTTACACCGGAGGTGTCCCAAAAGTGGGTTGCACTTACTGATCTATGATTTTTAACAAGGGTTTCAAAATTGTCAGTTTTCAAAAAACTTGGATCCGAACACAAACTGTATTTGTATCCATCTTTGTCTTAAAATATTCTGTTTATATTTAAAACGTTATTGAACAACCACGCAATTAAATATAAGCAACCACGCAATATAAAATCAACCACGCAGTTAAAAGACATGTCATAGTCGAAAAAACCCTTAAAACTATTGTCGTTTTGTGAGCCAACACAAAACGACGGTCTCAACCCTAAGTGACAACAACACACAAGGCATGAACTTCTCGGCGCTCCCACTGGCTCCAAGATCCATTTTTGACTCTGTGCTCCGTCTTCGGTTTCTTTGGTTATTTTATTTATTAAAAATTACATAATAAAAACGGGTTGTAAATGGCTCGCAGGCCTCCCGTAACCAACAATAAATAAATAAAACATACGCACATATAAAAACACAATCATGGGTCAAAGGGTTTGACTATGACATCAACTAATAAAATCTTAACTAGATTCTATTTTATTTTAAAGTTGATTAAACTAAATAAAATTTCTAGGGTTTTAAACCTATCTGGTTCAAACCTTTACCAAAATAAACTTAACCATACTGATCGCGAACCGAGACACAACAACCAACAACTGTCAGTCACCAGTCGCGGCGCGAGGCCTCTACTCGCGGCGCGAGCTGGTTATCTGATGATTGACGATGACAGCGGCCCAAAAGCCACCGTCGCCGCCCTCTTATCGACCGGAAAACTAAAACCGGCAGTGGCCGACACCCCATTGCGGCGGTTGTCGACCACCGCCACCACCACAAACATCGTCGCCACCATTAATCCACCGGCGACAGCAGCAGCTCGGCGCCACCACCGTCGCCGTGTCCGGCGGTCAATCAACAAAAACGCCATCGCCGCCACCACCACAAACGGTGGTGTGGCGGTCGATTAGGAGTACGACGGCAGCAGAAGCAGTCGCCACCACCACCGCCGCCTCCCGGCACAAACGACAAACCCACCACCACCGTCGACGACAGTGGTGATAACCACCGCCGCCGATCGGCAGTTTGAACGAGAATCAGTCGCTGCCACCACCCGAGGTGTGGTATGGCTTCCGATCATCACTACCACCTACGCCGTCACCGGCTTTGGTGGTCAAATCAAATACCACCACCACCACAATCGGTGGTGTGGTGGTTGGTTTTGAACCGCAGCACCGTCGCCACCACACGGCTGTGTGGTGGTTTACAACAACCGCCGCTACCACCACCTGTGGTGCGGTGGGCTTCGGGTGCGGCAACCGGCGGCCACCACCAACTGTGGTGAGCCGTTGGTGGTTCGCGGTGGTTTACGGTCAACGATCGGCCTGGTGGTACGGGTGGCCAACTGCCGCCGTTCCACCGCCGATTAGGTTTACAAAAAAATCCAATTTTTAAACAAAAGGAACAGATAAAAATCGAATTTTTAAACCTAAAAATATTAAACAAACCTGATCTGCAGGTTTAGGAAGTGGCTCTGATACCACTGTTGGGAACCGGAGGCGATAAACGCGCAGCGGAAAACATAGACCCGATTCCCAATTGAGGATCCAATCCTAAACCTTTTAGATACAATATGAGGGTGGTTGGTGTGTTTACCTTTGCGAAAATAATCTCCGAATTGCTAATAAGGGATACACCGCTACTGACACCGTTCGAGACTGGTTGCTAGACCACCGTGGATTATCCCGAAAAAAACGACTTCGTTCACCCACTGTGTTTGGCCGCCGGTTTTGGGAAGGGAGAGGGGGAGAGAGAAAAAGCTTTTCTTGGGGAATAAGTTTCTGATCAATATTTTTGTTACCCCTAGGCCTTTATTTATATGGATAAACCTGCCAGTGTTTGATTCCATATATAATTCCTTATAATTATCTCTATAATTAATCAAATAGATTAATTATATAATTTAGATAATTATCAATTAATTAATCCTAACTGATTAATTAATTACAAATAAATAATTTAACTAGTTATTTATTTATTTCTTTCTCTCTTTAAATAATTAATAACCAATTAATTATTTCTCACATAATCCAAACATTCTCATTTTAGTGTGCAGCGGTGTGACCTACTAGTGTCTTATAACATTGGACACGGTAACCCTGTTACTGTCTCGCACATAATCCTAACACTAACACCTTTTAATGTGCGTCCAATTCAGGTTTCAGTTTGGATTTATTCGACGTTTTTGAGAGTTTATTAAGTCGTCGAGTATCAGGTGAGTTTCCTACCCTTAAATCCTTTTAAATGAAGATGTTTAAATGTTTTAAAACTTGTTCCACTCTTAAAAACTTATGAAATGCTATTTGATTAGATTATGAATGGTTTGTGGAACTAAATGCTATTATAAATTGTTGGATTTTGAGTGCGTTGTAATGGTAGAGTACCTCGGGGTTATTTGACCTCGTGGGAAGGACATGCCTAGGCCATAAATATATTTTGTGGTCTAGGGGGCACCGTTTGGGTGTGGGTATTTGGCACCGTTTGGGTATGGATTATTTATCATCGCGAAGGGAATGCGATGGGGTTGCCTACCATGAACGACAAATTCTTTAAATATGAAATTGGAGGTCATGAGCTCATACCTTGGTTGTTTATTGAATTGATTTCAACTTAAACGTTTTGAACTCACTTTGTGATGTATTCTGAAAATGATGGTTTTACATGTGGATGACTTTTATAACGTGATATTGGTTTTTAAATGTTTTCAAGGGAATTCACTAGACCATCTAGTCTAACCCACTCTTTTCAAACTTAAAAAATATTTTCAGGCATGTGTTTAGTTGGAGAAATGTCCTATCGGTAAAGACAAGGCGAGAAAGTGGTAACATAGGACTGGGAGTTATTCATAGTTCAGTTTCCATCAATTTCTCAGCTGTAGTAGTTTGACTTCCGCATTAATTGTAGAAACAACCCCGTACTCGCATTGCGTTAGCAACTTTGTTACGGAAATTCTTGTAAATAACCAGTTATGGCTAGGATTATGAATTGAGTTATCAATTGAAAATTGTTGAATCTTACTTATCATCTTTATTTCGTTGTTTTGAGTATTGGGCTGTTACAAACTTGTAACACCCTTATTTACACCATAAAGATGTCACGTCTTAAACATCAAAATTCATCAATAAAACCTTACTAAAGATAACAATAATAAACTCCCAATCACAGCGAAAGACTTACAAAAAAAGTAAAACAAGTCTCTTATTCTAATTCGTCCCATACCGAACTAGAAAACATTTAAAACAAAAGTCAACAGCTTGTTCTGTAACTAAAATATTCAAAAGAAAACGAATGTAAATTCTAAGCCTGTCCCTTGCCTTTGTCCACACCCGATCCACTTGCGCCTGAGATGTATACTACTAGTCAGCTAATAAGCTCAGTGAGTTCATGGTTTTCGTGCAAAACACTTTATATCCAATTACACAATAATTTAGAAACAAAACAAAATTTCATGCATTTAACATAAAACATGCATAACACCCAGTAAATCTCCTAGCTTATCCTAGTATGGTCAGGATTACTTCAACTCCTTAAATTTCTTCTTTATTTGGCTTTATTGGACGCGATCCACAACTAGCCGTTCTACTTTACAGGACTAAGCCTGTTTGTCTTACCGGCAAACCAGTTGTAATCCCGTGACATACTTAGACTCGCTCTAAGTTAATCACCTTATTAATGCATTTATATGGCATGCTATAACATTAAATAATTCAAGATAGCATGCAAAACACCAAACACTTTTTACATGTCATATAAATAAATAACATGCAATAAACTTCCAATTAATACAAGTAAACTACTACCATATAAAGCATGCTCCAAAATATCATATAAGTTACATATGTATACATCCAGTTTAGATCGCATGAAACTCGCTGAGCTTATTAGCTGACTAGTAGTATACATCTCAGGCGCAAGTGGATCGGGTGTGGACAAAGGCAAGAGACCGGCTTAGAATTTACATTCGTTTTCTTTTGAGTATTTTAGTTACAGAACAAGTTGTTGACTTTTGTTTTAAATGTTTTCTAGTTTGGTATGGGACGAATTAGAATAGGAGACTTGTTTTATTTTTTTGTAAGTCTTTCGCTGTGATTGGGAGTTTATTATTGTTATCTTTAGCAAGGTTTTATTGACGAATTTTGGTGTTTAAGACGTGACATCTTTATGGTGTAAATAAGGGTGTTACAACTGATATGCGATCTAGGGGTGTAAATGAGCCGAGTTGAGTCGAGTAGTGGGTTAATCGAGCCTAGCGCAAAAAATAATGTTGGGCTCGAGCTCGATTAACTTTTTCAATGTAGGGCTCGAGCTAGATTAACTTTTCAATGTAGGGCTCGAGCTTGAACTCGAATATTTTTTGAGTTATCGGGCTCGAGCTCGAAGCTTGTTTATGGGCTCGAACGTGCGATCGATTAACTCATTTATCTACTTGAGCTCGATAATTTTTATATTTGTATACTATTATTAATAAATATATATGAACATGTTTGGCTCGAGAAGAGGTATGCTCGAATGGCTCGGCTCGACTCGACTCGGCTCGAAAAATTTAATCTAGTTTTCGAGCGAGTTGAGTCGAACATTGGTGTTATATAAGTTTGACTCGTTAATTTAAACGACTCGATTTTGTGTTTGAGTTCGACTCGAGCTCAAGTATTTTTAAGCTTGAGCTCGTTAAAAGTAGTCCCCACAAAAACTGACACGACACGCAAACCCGACACGAAATCGACACGAATTAAACGGGTTTGGGTAACAGATTTCAACCCGTTTAAGTAAACGGGTTGACACGACACGACACGAAAATTAAACGGATAAGGTCAGGGTCAAACATATCAACTCTAAAATGACCCGACTAACCCGTTTATACATATATGTGTGTGTGTGTGTTTGTGTATATATATTATTATATATATATATATATATAAAGTTTTGTTTTACCTTTTTACTAATTTACAATTTATTTGGATATTTGATATAATAATATTGATGGATTTGGTTTAATCTTGTACGTTTGAATTATAAAATTTGTATTCCTTAACTATTGTTGATTTTTTATTTTTTTATTTTTAATTTTATAAATGTTAAACGGGTTAAGCGGGTCAACCCGTTTATTAAACCGGTCGGGTTGGGGTTGAGATTTTCTGACCTGTTTATTAAACGGGTCGGGTTAGAGTCAAACATTTTCAACCTGTTTAACTTTGAACCTGACACAAACTAGACACAACACGACACGTTTACCAAGTCTAGTTAAAAGTTCGACTTTCTTACATCCCCTAATGCGATTGTCCAAACTTCTAATTGGGAACTTTTGGAAGGGTTTTCACTTTCCTGATGTTAGTTCTTAGTTAGGCTTTGTTTGGCAAGCATAAGCTAGCTTATAAGCTAGTCCATCCAAACATGTACCAGGAAGCTAGCTTATCAGCTAGCTTATAAGCTAACTTTTTGAAACGCTACTTTGAGTAGCTTATGAGTAGCTTATTGTAGCTTTTTCCAATTATACCCTTATTAATATTAATTATTAAATTCAAATATACCCTTTTTGGTCATTTTACATACTCATAAGCTAGTTTTTGCCAAACATAATTTGTTCAACAGCTAGCTTATCAGCTACTAACAAGCTTATCAATCAACAGCTAGCTTATCAGCTATCCGCTAGCTTATCAGCTACCAATTAGCTTATAAGCTACGCTTGCCAAACATAGCCTTAGTGTGAGTTAGGTCAATGACGACACAAGAGAATGGCCTGGATTCACCCTTGCATGAGGTGGGATTACGTCAAGACATCAACTTCATAATAAAAGTAAAACCATAAAACTACCAAATTTTTATACATGAATTTTAGGGTTTAAGGACCCTGTTCATAATAACATCAAACCGTAGAGGCAATTTATATAATTTTCTTTAATAATAATAATAGAGTAAAATTATGGTTTTCAATAGGGTGTGTACGGTTTGGCCGAAACCGAATATATCGGCCGAACGAAACCAATTTTGTCGGTTTGGCCGGTTTAGCCATCATTATTCAGGCCGGTGGTTTGCGTTTTTTATAAACCATTAATATGGTTTGGTTTGTGGTTTTCGGGACAAAATCGGCCGTTTAAACCAAACCGGACCGGATGATGTGTGTATATATATATATTGTATATGATTAAATATACAAGAGGCAAACGAACAATCGGTCAATTAGATACACTCGACTTTTTTCTAATTTAAAAATCATGAATTACCTTTTTTATCTTTTCAAATTCCTAGGGGATGAGGGAATAACGACTCTTTGTTATTTTGAATTTTGATAAAAGCGAGTCAAACCGTCAAACCGGCCAAACCAAACCGGTTTATATTTGTTTGGTCAGTTTGGTTTGACACAATAATTTGGCTGGTTTGGTTTGAAAAATTATCAAACCGGGTTAGGCTCAAACCGGCTAAACTGGATCATCCACACCCCTAGTTTTCATCTCCATGATATGTTAAAAATAGAGTAAATTACATATTTGGTCCTTGTGGTTTACACCTTTTACCCACAATGGTCCTTATTTTAAAATAAATACATGAATGGTCCTCATGGTATACAACTGTTATACTTTAATATACACTTATTACTATACAATAACCTTAATATTATATTTATACATATTTTTTTTAAATAAAAATACTTACAACAATATTTAGCTATTTTATTTATTAAATTAATTAATTGTTATATTTGAATATATATATATATATATATAGAGAGAGAGAGAGAGTGGTATTCCTTTGTTAACCAAGGTTTTTGTGTTAACCTTGTTAACCTTGGATTAACCAATAGGAATGGAGATTCCCATTTGGTTTAGTGATTCACGTTTATATTAATTCAAGGGTAATTTGGGAATTTTTCAATTGGTTTTTAAATATGGATATGTAGCCTAAAATTAAGGAGATGATAATTATATGTAATTTAATTCATATATGGTAACTGAATATCATCTTCTTCCTTCATTATCGCCATCACCACCGTATTCCTTTTCCATTGCCTGCTCCGTCGCTGCCGCTCCTACCGTCGTTGCTCCTATCGTCGTCGCGTTTTCTCTCCCGTTGCAACCGCCGCCGCTCCAATCCACCACTCCTACCGCCGCCGCTTACCCACCGCTCCTACCGTCGTTGTCCAATCAATCGTCTCTTCCACCACTACCCATTGCCGCTCCGTCGACCGCCTACATCCACCACCACTCGCCCACCATCGCCGCCATCATCTCCCTTCTCTGCCGCCTGCATCGCCGCCGGCATCACCCTCTTTCGCCGTCTGAAACACCGACGACATCTCCCTCCTCCGCCGTTTGCACCACCGTTGTCGCCTCCGTTGTCCACCGTTTGCACCAACGTCTACCATCTACACATGTGTTTCGCCGGTTTGCTCCTCCATCTACACCGTCGGTACACCGTCGTTGGTGCACATGTGTTTCGCCACCTTCGTCCTCCATCTACACCACTGTTCCCGCCTTCCTCCGTCACCTAAACACATGTGTATCGCCGACTTCCTCCTCCGTTTACATCGTTGTTGCCGTCTGCATCCGCTGTTTGAACACATGTGTAAACACGATGGAAACACACGTGTAACGCCGGCTTCCTCCACCGTCTACACCCCCCGCTGCCGGAGTGCACATGTGTTTCGCCGAAGTGTACCCGAGTCCGTCGGATTGCACATGTGTTTTGCCGAAGTGTACCGGATCCGTCAGAGTGCACTAGTGTTACATCGGGTTTTGTAATTTGAATGTATTTTGTTTAAAATTTGAATTTTGAATGTATTTTTGTTTGAATTTTGAATGAATTTTAATTTATTGGTTTTTCCCAAAATACCCTCGTGCACTTGTGTTTATTAGATTTTTAAAATTGAAATTATTCAAAATTCCCTAATTATAGGGATTTGATCTTGACCGTAGATTAAAATAATCAATGGTTGTGATGGGTTAACACAGTTAACACAAAAAATGTGGTTAACAACGGAATAGGACTCTATATATATATATATATATATATATATATATTTATATTTTAAGTTTAATTTTATTATATAACATAGCTTCTTAAAATATGTATTACGTGCGCGCATATACACATACACAAGCACGCAGCACGCCCACACACACACACATACAAAGGAAGATTTTGTAGAAAATGAAATACATGGATCATTAGGTTAACTGACTTATAGCACATATGATTAAAATTGATGTTTACAATAATCAGTCCTGTCGGCAAATATATTTCACTCATAAATTGATTATTTCACTCGGTTTTGTAAAATTGTCGGCCAATATATTTCACTTATTGGTTATTTTAAACATCAATTTTAATCATGTGTTAATCAGTTAACCTAATGATCCAATGTATTTCATTTTCTACAAAATCTCCTTGTGTGTGTGTGTGTGTTTGTTTGTGTGTATGTGTGCGCACGTAATACATAATTTTTTGAAAGAAGCTATATTGTATATTAAAATTCAACTTAAAATATAATTATTAATTTATATATATATATTAAAATATAACAATTAGTTAATTTAATAATTAAAATAACTAATATTGTTGTAAGTATTTATATTTAAAGAAAATATGCATAAATATAAGATTAAACTTATTGTATTATTATTATAAATGTATATTAAAGTATAATAACTAATTAATTTAAGATGAAAATTAATATTTTTATTTTTTCAGAAATAATTACGGATTTGGTTCTTGTGGTTTGTGTGTTTTTACATTGATTTAATTAGAGGCAAAAGTGAAAAAGACAATTTTGCCCTTTGCGAATCTCGTCTCTCTCTTTATTTAACTATTGCATATAATGAGGTCGTGGTCAGAGGGACCAAAAAATAGCAAAGTTGTATACCATAAGAACCATTCATGTACTTATTTTGAAATAAGGACCATTGTGGGTAAAAGGTGTAAACACACATAGACCAAATATGTAATTTACTCTTAAAAATATAACCTTAGTCCCTATAGTTACAAATTATTGTCGTTTCGATCCCTGTGGTGTGGTTGGTTTCCACTTCCCATTTTCATTCGGGTCGGGTCAAGATCGGCATCCAAAATCTTTAACAAACAAAAACATTGCTGCAAATTTTCAGTACCAAAAAGAGAAGGAGAAGAAGAAGAAGATCGCCATGGATGACGACGAAAGAGGACCTAGGTTAAGCAAGCGATTCTCAGACAAAAATGCGGATGGAGAAGTTGATTACAAAACCAAGGCTGGAACTGCTTGGTCTCACTCTTACCTTAATCAGAAGCCATGGCATCCTCTCTCTTACCCTAACCAACGCCGTAAGTGGATTGCCGAACAGACTCACGCTCACCAAGAACGTCGTGCCGAAGAAGTCGCTCGTGAGGTACCTTCAATTTCATTCTTTCTTCTCGATTTCCCCAATTTAATTATCCTTTTGTTGAATTGAATTGCTTCTGTTTTGTTTTTTAATCCCTAATTCCTAATAATGTTTAATCTTTTGATTTTGTGATGGTTTTGTCTAATGCAGTATGCTCAGGAACAGGAGTTTTTTCGCCAAGCTGCTCTTGTTTCCAAGAAAGAGAAGGAAAAGGTGAGTTTTTCTTCTGTGTTTTTTTATTACTTAAGACTAATTGGGAGATTTAAGTTTTATCACCATGATTTGTTTGATTTTGTGCTGGTTGTAATAAGGTTAATTTAGTGTTGTAACATCTTTATTATGTTCAAACAGAGTGAAATTTGGGGTTTGCTTGGTTATGAATAAGTAGGTATAGGCTAACAGGGCCAGGTTCAAATGTGAACCCATCTAAGGACCACTAGTATCGCACCACGTGCCAATATTCGCTTTGAATATTCATGTATTATTCAGAATGATTAAAAGCTTTATTCAGTCTGAATAAAGCTTAGGCGCGCGATTCAGAGTGATTGAGCCTAATCTTTATTCACTCTGCATGCGCGCGTCAGAATGCATGATATTCGTACTGAATAAAGCTTAGGCGCCAATTCAGATTGCTACATGACGCGTATTTAGTGGTTCTCACGTTCACAATGAAAGATGAGTTCACATTTGAACTTTCCTCTAGTCTAATAAAGCTCAAAGAAGTTGATTTTCAAATTAAAAATTGAATTCATGATTAAATTTTTGTAGAAAAGTGTGAGTACAAATCAAGTTGTATCACAAGCAATAGAAATCGTGGAATGTTGGTGTTGTATTTTATCTCAAAACCATACCCATTGGCATTTGAAGATTGTGTACTTATAAAAAGTTGAAGACTTGAAGTTTGTCTTTTCGTAATGGAGAGAGTACAAGTTTACATTTTTATATATCTTAAACTATTAATTCAAGATTAATGGGAACTCAACATCAGTGTCATGTTCCACCTACTTGAGTATAATTTTTGATTCTTGAAGATTTAAAGAGGAACATTTCTCTCTTTTTGTTTTGTTGCATATGTGAAATTGATTTGAAATTTCATGTTAGATTTGTCTGTTTTTGACTTGATTTTTATTTGACATGTAAATTTAAAGATGGAGATGATGAAAGCTGTTAGTTTCATGTATGTCCGACCACCTGGTTACGATCCAGAAAGTGCCAAAGCTGCAGAGATTGCTGAAGAGAAGAGAGCTCTGGAACCCTCAGAGGGTCCACATTCAGAGGAGGCAGGGGCAGCTCATATGTAATTGATTATGGTTACACTTAGATGATTACTGGTTATATTGCTGTGATTTTGTAATGTCAAATCAGTTATGGTTATGCCACTGTTGCAGGCTGCAAAATCCTGTGCCCCCTAATGAGGAAAAGAAGAAGCGAAGGCCTAAAGATGTTTTTGGCCGCGTGTTACCAACAGAAGAACAATTTGAAGCCCTTAAAAATGCCCCAAGGTCCGTCCACTTTCTGCTTTCACACGATAGTGTTTTATTTCGGTTGTTTTAGGCGCTGCTTTATGTAAGCTCATTTAGGAGAGGATGTTATGGAAAGTGCTTACTTTATAGTATAAGTTACTGTATTTTATAGCATAGTTAAGGCGTGTGATGTTTTCGTTGAGGATATTTATGTTACCATATGCATTTATGACATCTTTTATACTTTATGTTTTGACACTATAGATGAGATTATAATGTGTAGAAGGATAGGTTTAGGTGATGGAAGTGACTTAGGCTATGTTTGGCAAAGTAACTGATAAGCTAGCTTATGACTGGTAAGGTAGCTGATAAGTGATAACTGATAAGCTAGCTGATGAATAAGTTGCGTTTGGCAAAAACTAGCTGATAAGATAGCTTATGACTGTAAAATGAAAAGAAAGGTCATGTTTAAAAATTGGTAGTGTGAAACTTTAGCAAGGGTATATTTGGAATAAAAAATAATAAGTCTCATAAGTCACCAAAACGCTAGTGAGAGTAGCTTTTCAAAAAGCTAGCTTATGGTCCATCCAAACATGTAGCTGGCTTATAAGCTAGCTTATAAGCTAACTTGTTTTTTTACCAAACAATGCCTTAGTGATGTTAGATAAAGGAGAGATGTATTGCTTGTTTATGAGTTATTGGAGGATTCTTTTAAAAAGTGATGGTTGAGAATGGGTGACATGTGTTACAATTATACTTTCTGAGACTACCCACAACAATAATCCTTAACAATCCAATCTCAATTAAAATATTACTTTCTCTTTCCTTCTCAACAATCCACTCCAATCTCAATTTTTTCATACTCCAACCACAATCTCATCCAATCCAATCTAATCCAATATATTATTTATAAAAGTCATATATTATATTTTTGTATACACATAATTATTTTTTCTAATTGTAAATATAGAAAATAGATTAAACAAACGAACAAGATAACGAGTGTATTGAAATCGAGTGAAAATTTTACATGTCTAGAATATATCAATATTGGTCTCTATTTGTAGAGAATTGAAAACCATGAATTTTGGTATATTTTATGTTTTATAATTATTTTGTTAAAGTCATTTTTGTTATTAAATAAGATTTGTTATTTATTAGTTTAACCTCATCCAATTAAATCATGCCATGTGTCAATAATAGAGATCATTATTTCCCCAATCCAAGTTTGTCTGGCGATCAGGATCACATAGGATTGATCATCAAATTTCTTTTTTCTTTTTTTCTTTTTAAATATTGTTTTGTCTTATTTACAAACTCAATTTTGAGATTGCCATTGTGGATGGTCTGAAGTAGACTTGACTGTTTAGTCTTTCGAAAGTAGAAACTAATGCCATGGGAATAGAATTGCCGCTAATCATAGCAGGCCCAAGAGAGGCTTAAAAGTGCTTGTTCATTTGATATAGGAAAGATAATCTATTGAAGAACCCCTCTCAAAATAAGCACCAGTGATACCAAAAGTTTTACACCAGTAAAGGACCTTGCTTCATTCCATTCTCTTACAAATCTTTCATATCATGGTGTTTTAATTTTGCTATTGGAATCTTATCTTCCAAAGTGACATATTGGTGACTGCTTTCTGGTTTTCTACATATTAAAGTTAGTAACTCACTAGATCACCGTTTCTTGCATCTAAACCAAATTCTGGAACTAGTTAGTAGTAAGATATATGTAACTTTTTAAAAGGTTAGATGCCACCCTCTGAGGTGCCCCCACCGAACCGGTCCCACAGTATGAGGGAGGTAAATCTCCACACCAGTCCCACAGTCATCATAGGAGAGGTAAATCATGCATATGGATTACATCCACCTCTCTACCATTGAGACAGATCAACTGGGACTATATGTATCTTAATGACATAGCCTCATAAGGCTATTGTTTAAGCCTTAACCACCCATGCTTTTTTAGCACCTAGGCACCTTAGAAGTGCTAAGTAGCCGAAAATACCGGAGAAGGGATTTGGATGGAAGAATGAACACAAGAACATTAGAAGGTTTGTAGATAGTTTGATTATTTTAGAATTTTTTGGATGCTGTACTAATGAGGGAGAATCCACCTAATTACAGAGATTAGGAGCGTTCTAGGTTCATATTACAACATATCCCCCTCCTTACAAATATCAAGAGTATACTAGAATAGTCTATACTACAAGATACAAGGAAATGCAGAAACCTTTGGAGAAAATTTTACATCCCTTTAGAGATTTCTAGGGTATTCAAGTATCCTTTGCTGGGTGGATGCTTTCTGGGGTGTCACATGGCATTATATATTTATATGTGCGTTGATTTGGCTCAACCACCTGATTTGTCAAATCCGCGGCTTAATTATTGTGAAAACAGTGACTGCATTGTAGCATTATCTTTGTTCTCATATTTTATACAGGAAAACTTTTATATTACTATGGTATTGCAGGTTGTGTAATTCAACTGGTAACATTGTTTCAGGCTAGACACAGGTGTTGCTGGAAGGGCAAGGCCATTTGGCATTGAAATACGGAACGTGAAGTGTGTGAGATGTGGGGCCTATGGCCACCAAAGTGGTGATCGTGAATGTCCGTTGAAGGATGCCATAATGCCCAACGAAGAGAGTCGGTTGAAAAGAGACGATCCCTTAACAGCTATCATAGCTCAAACAGAGTCATCTGAGGTGATTACTAACTGGTTGGTAGTTTGGATTTTTTTTAATGCAATATAAGATACAGCTGAATATCTAGCACAAAATCGTTTTTGATAACCATGCTAAATTGTTGTTTTAATAGCCATGTCATTCCAATACAACTTATTAACTGGTTAATTAAGTCTGCAGAAAGTATTATTAAACTTAGTGACATACTAGTAAGCAGCTACAGATTAATCAGAAATATAGTCCAGTTTATTATTATTTCTGGTCTCTGGTGAGTATACTCCCTCCATCCCACAATAAGTATCCACGTTTACTTTGTTCCATAGTAAATGTCCACTTACAAAAGTAAGTGCCTACTTTCCAATTTAACCCTTAACTATGAGATGGGAAATTAATTACCCCTCAATTATTAAGGGTAAACTTGTCATTTTGTTGATTAAAGGGTGTGGGTGTAGTAAATAGTAATTACACATATCTAAAATGTGTAACTTATTTGAGTTGGACTTGTACATTAAGTCGTTCTTGTATTCTTTGATAGGCTTCAACTGTTCAAATGGACTTAGATATTTGCTTGGATCTTGAAATCTAACTAGAATCTTCTTTTAGCATCCTGACAAAGTTGACCAAGGTCGATGCTTGTTTTAAGAGTCTGATTGTAGACTTTGGCCATTTTCGAAATAGAGTTAAGATCATTAATTACCCGAGGATCGTTGGTGTACCATTTTACTCTTGACACGTAATGTCATCATGAAAGTAAATCTTTTTGAAGTTTGCAGCTCCACATCGTTAACGACTGTAAATTACTGTAGTGTTTCTTCTGAGATGTGATCTCATTTTGCAGCCTCTTAAGTGGGAGTTGAAACAAAAGCCTGGAATGAGTCCACCTCGTGGCGGGTTTAGACCTGATGATCCAAACCAGCAGATTGTTGCTGAAGACATATTCGATGAATACGGAGGTAAGCTAATTTAGAACTGAATCTTTCATACACAACCATCGCCGAATAATAATAATTCTAGATTAAAATTATATAATAACCAATGGAGAAAGTATCCCATCATATTGTCTTTCCTACTCTTAGTATTTTATTTGTTTGTTTGTTACCAAGGCCGTAAAATCCTAGCGTACCTATCTAGTTATAATTTTGTTTTTAAAGTATATAATATTTATTTATGACATAACTTACACACAGTTGAATTAAATCCTTGACCTTTAGGGAGGTTGGGTACTCGTTAGCCAATGACCCTTTGGTACAATCATTATCGAAGTACAAATACCTATATCCATAGGGACCATAACTCGTGAATATGAGGAGAAAGTGTGAAAATCCATCCGATCCAATGAGAACTGACCAACCATAATTGGATGTGATACAAAATTCTGAATTCAAATTGGATCAGTCTCTTCTTGGATGGCAGTCCGGCATACAATAAAATTGAACAAACCCAGACCAGTTACCATCCAGTTATTATCCAATTAACTATTATATAAAAATTATGGTCAATAATGTTTTACAATGTTGTTTCTGTTTGATTTTTGCATGAAGTATTTTTAAGAAAATCAGGAAAATATATGGTTGCTATGGTGGATTTACATTGGTTGCAATATTATAGATCAAAATCCTGGATGGAGCCAATCCAATTCAATGGATAACCAATAGTAACATCCAATGGATGAAACCTATCTAATCCAAATATCCAATCCATTGGATTTGGTGGGCAAACTCTAACATCCAATGGATTTATTGGATGAGATCAGTTCGACCTAAATCCATTGTATTTCATCTGATGAACATCCCTATGCATCAGCATCGGTATTCAGATTGCCTTTTCGTTGCTTAATACATATATATAGTTTTTGGAGACAATTATACGCTTGCATGAAATCATGTTGTCTAATGTGTTTAGGGTTTCTTGGTGAGGAGGTGATCCCTAATCTGCTAGCCAACTTCTCTGCAAGCAAGCAAAAGAAGTCCAGTAGTAAGAGAAAACACAAAGGACAATCATCTCCAACCAGTAAAGACAATTCCTGCTCTGATGATGATGATGATGATGCTGAAAGGAGGTCAAAGAAGAGTAAAAGTCAACATAAGAAGAAAAAGAAACAAATAAAGTCTGAATCGAGCTCATCGGAAGATTCAGAGGTCGAAAGGCGTAAGAGGAGCAGAGGCAGTGGCCATAGGCGGCATGGTGGATCCGATAGTTCAGACTCTGATCGGCAACGAAGGCACGACCATCATCGCCGCCACCGGCATCACCACCACCACCACCGTCACCGTAGACGTTCGGATTGATGATGTCATGTACCATTGAAGCATGTAGTAAACCACTTTGTATACTGTTGTTTTGACATTTTTGTGTTATTTTGGGAGATGGAAAGAAAGGGAAAAAGGGGGCTTGCTTCACATTATATGTTTCTTGTTTTTTTTTCCAAAGGATTTATAAAGTCCCTACTGAGCTGTCCCAGCGATATCTGGTAAGGAGGCGGGAATCCATAAGTGAGGTCTCATGTTCAAATACAGGATCAAGCACCTGCCTTTAGGATGCTGATTTTCCTCCCTCATGAATGTCCATGTGATTGCTATAGTTCGGATCTGCGCACATCAACCTGCTTGCCTTATTTTTTTGGCACATCGTTGTTTCGTTACTTATGAACGGATGTGAGACTAGCTCATGGTGGGAAAAGTGCAGTTTGAATTTAGGCACTATCAATGTGTCAATTTTTCTCTCTCATAATTGGGGGTCGGAGCAATATAGTTTGAACCTGAGCACCATCCACCTGTCTATAAGATACCGTAGGTTTTTTTCTTTATGAATGGTTGCGAGACCGGTACAGTAGAACACTTTGGGGTTGGTATTGTGGTATTTAATTAGGGCCTCCATGTCGTCCTATGCAAGTCGTAACCAACCAAAACATGGTGTCTTCTATATTTGGTTTAAGATGACACCATTACTTTTATGAAAAGGTTATTTTTATTCATAAACTAGTTATATATAAGGTTGTAAATAGCTAGAGACATGGTGTAATATTACAAAAAGATCAACTTCAAGCCCTACTACCTTAGAAGTTGTTGTGAGGTCATGATGTTTTTCAATAGGTAGCTTAAGATAATAAACCAATAATCATAACATGTGTACATGTATGTTTTTTTAATTATTATTCATTCATATTGAACAATTTAATTTCATATAAAAAAATGTTTTTTTTGGAAGAGGTATCCCAGACCACATTGGGCCCAGACTAATCCTCGGCAATTTTGGGCCGAAGCCCGACTGCTAAAGCATGCAGCCCGGGTCGAAGCCCCCATTCCTTTAATGTTGATTACTTTTAATCTCATATCCTCTCTTAAATAGTGTTTTAGAAAAAGTTGATTCAGTTCATCTTATCCTAATGTGCATCTAATAATTGACAGCTTTTTCTAAAACACGATTAGGATAAGATGAACCGAAATTGAGTTAACCCAACCCATACACTATAATGCTTACTACATACATATCTAATTATGTACACGAGAGAGGTTCAAGGGATAATCTCAAAAAAAATATAATGAAAAACTGAAGAACACTCTCGTAACTTTTCATCTGAACCGTATACATTTATGCATAGCAGTAAATTAAGTTATTTTTTGGTTTTTATACACAATTGCATTGTGCACGTGTACATATTACTAATTATGTCTATGCACAGGTGCATACAATCCAGATAGCGAACTACAGGAGTGTTACTCGATTTTTCATTTTCATTGAGGTTTTCCTTGAACCTGACCCTTATGCACACAAGTAACTTCATGGGAGTCATTTAGCTATTAACAAAACTACAGGGGTACATTCGCAATTTTACATTAAACGAGGGTAGAAATGGAAAAAATAAGCACAGGCTCAAACACATTAGTACTACTGGCTTCCCTCCATTTTCATCGAGCTCTCTAGGGTTTTTCCATAGCACTATTTTCGCCAAAATCGAGGAGTTCTTCGAGAAGCAAAGGATCAAAAATGGCGTGGTCGATTCGAGCTTTCGGTCAAGGTTACAGAGTTTTGATGGCAGCAGCCGCGAACACCTCCACCACCACCGCCGCAGCCACCGCCACCGCCACCGCACCTAAGCGGGGCCGCCCTGCCGGCATTCTGAAAGTCGTTCCGGTGTCTCAACCTCTAGGCGAGTTCCTCGGCGTCTCGGAGGTCTCTCGAACCGACGCCGTGAAGAAAGTTTGGGAATACATCAAGCACAATAACCTACAGGTATATATATATATATATATTCATCAACGTTATTCCAATTTTATCAGTTTATTTCATGATTCGTATAAAAAAACACACACTCTCTTTGATTGATTGCTCAGGAAGTTGATATTGCTATTTGGTTTCCAACAATTTAAGGATGATAGAAATTTTGATCTCTGTGATTTAGGCTGTGTTTGGCAGAAATAAGCTCGCTGATAAGCCAGCTTATAAACTAATACATGTTTGGATGGACCATACACTAGCTTATTGAGATGCTATTTGAGTAGTGCTTAAGGAGTCTTTTTCCGATTATACCCTTGTTAATATTAATTATTATACCTCAAAATGCCCTTTTTGGTCATTTTACGTACTCATAAGCTAGTTTTTGCGGAACATAATTTATTCATAAGCTAGATTATCAGCTTCTAGCTAGCTTATTTGTCGACAGCTAGCTTATCAGCTAGTTTGTGAAACACGGCCTTAAGCCTTCTTACAAAAGAATCCAGATTCCAGAGTTGCATATATTTCAATTTTGGTTGGGGAAGGATGAACATAATTTTATTGGGGTGGGTTGGTTTGAAATTTTCAAGTAATTGCTTCCTTGCATCTTAAAGGTGATTGGCTCATAGATTCATATGGATTGTAATTTATGTTTCATCATCCTATGAAATTTGGAACTCGTTTTTTGTATGCAAAAAGATGATGACATTTATCTAGATCCATGTTATTCTCTTATTTTGTTGTGTTTTAAAAGGGGGTTTAAGACATTTTATTACCAGCCAAATACTTTGTTGAACTATATCCCCAATCAAAGTTTGCAATTTCAAGGGTTTGGTGAAGTTCTAATTGTTATTGTTGTTTGACCTAAAACTACGATGATAGATTTCTAAATTCTTAAGGTAAGTATGAACTATGAACTATAGAGTAAAAGCTTAACAATAACTTGAGAACACTGTTAGATACGGTGGTATGGACAATGCTTCGTTTCTCCATTGTAATGTAAAAAAATGTAGGGTCGTGATGTTGCCACCGTATATATTTTGTTACTACAATGGGTACACAAAATTCTCTTGGTAGAGTTGGTTTGCATGGTTTTTCTCCCACCCGTACCTAATTCGAATCCTGTTAGTCTTATTTACTTAGTTAGCTTTTAATTCTAGATTTTGTATGTATCTGAAAAAAAACTTGTAATAAGAAGCAATGAACTAACCAACAGACTAGTGACGATTTTGTAAAAAATTATACATATATTTGTTTCTTATAGTCAAATGGCGCCACCAATTGAAAAAATTTCTAGGTCCGTCTATGAGATGAAGTATGAGTGAAGTTAACCAATTTAGAAAGAGACAGTAGTGAGAGAAGGTATATGTAAGTCCCCATTTCTATCGACTTAAAGATTGTGTTATGGATCTCAACTTTTCTTTAAAAAAATTACGGCAAAGGCCTGTTGTTGCAACTTCTGGTGTCCAGAGTGTCTCTTTGGCCCATATTATTACAGGGGCGATGATTTTTTTGTTATGATATTTGAACTATTGTTTCTTTAGTGATGTTTCTTTGTGTAGAAAAAATAGAAATTGATTCTTTGAAATAATGGGTGTTCTGTAAACGAAATAAATGCAATAAAAGCTCTTTGGCCCTTATCATCAGGCACAGTTTTTCCATCTTATTTTCTTAGCAAGTCGTTGCTAGTTCATTTGACATTTTTCTTCTCATTTTGATAGCCGTGGGATATACAAGCTCATGTAGACCGGAATGTATTTGCATTGTCCTTATGTTGAGGCAAAGTTTAATAACTGATGCACTTGGTTTTACATGGATACTATTGCAAGAGAATAATACGATACCAAAAATCTATTTTTGTGTTCATGAATATATGCATGTATACAGAGTAAGTAGATTTGAACAACTAGAACTTGAAAATATTTGTAAAGAGTGGATAGTCTATTAATATTCATTCTCTTCAAAGAATCGTCATATTTGACACACTTTTCACTAGCCGTTGGTCTTCATGATTCCTCTAGCATTACGACCTTGCCACAATGATGCTGTCCATAGATCAAATTATTTTTGGAACATTTGCTTTCCCATTTGGTTAGAAGTTAGGTCTGCATACATCTTGCCCTCCGTGGACCCCACCCCAGGAGGGATATACTGTGTTCATGTGGTTTTTATTGATGATGGTGTTATCTGTGGTGTATATGTTTTACATTAACTGTTTATCTTGGTTATATCAACTATGGACATTATCAAGCTTTCTAAAATAGCTTCTGAGCATTTATTGACTTCAAATGAATGTGGATCCGATTGTTGATTTAGATATATACATATATGTTTGTGAACTGTGCAGAACCCATTGAACAAGAAGGAGATCCTGTGTGATGCCAAATTGAAGAAAATATTTAATGAGAAGGAGCAAGTTGGGTTCTTGGAGATTGCCAAGTTGTTGTCACAGCATTTTGTCAAGGCTAACTGATTGTGGTAATGAAGCGTTACTTAGAATTCTATTAGATCTTCTCTTTATGTGGATTTCGGGTTTGAAATATGGTGTTGGCAACATCCTGTTTAGAATGGTAATATGCTATCGCGATCGCTTTTTGATTTCGATTGAAATTTTGAACAACTTGCCAATGTTGCTTCTAATACAGAAAGTAACTAAAACTCGAATTCTAGTGCATGAAACTTTTAAACCTTTTCATTAGTGTACCATATTTTGTTGTATTAGCAGTGTATAAACTTTTTTTATGTAATCATTCAATCCCATCCAATGAATGAATGGATGATTGGATCGGTCTCATTCATTGGATATTACTGTTAGTTATCCATTGGATCATATTGGGTCGATATGGTATTTTGATTCAATTTTATTACTTAATCCACCACCATTTTCACCGAATATGCATATATTTTTGTAATTTTCTTAAAAAACAACAAATTCATATATCAGTTAAAACAATTCCATATCATATTAATAATGATATGTACTTAGTAATTAGATGGTGTTTGAATTGGATCGGTTTGGTTTTATTGAAATATGGATTTTCATCTAAGAATTAAGGGAACTAATTTGGATGTTGAAATTTTGGATCAATATGATCCAATTAGGGTAGTATGGTTCTAATTAGATCGAATGACTTTCTACCCATCAACACCAAGCGGTATAAAGGATTCCCTTGTATAGTTAGTGTACTCTGCGTAGTATACTTATCGATACATATTTAATCAAAACAAATCCTTTCAAGTTGGTTGTTGGTTTGCGGATCTAATTTTCTTTTGATCTTTTTTGTGTTCGCATTCGCGGTCCTGTTGCTTGATATAGTTTCTTGTTATCCGGTGCTGAATTTGATTTATTGTTGTTCATGTTCTTAAACTCTACTATTAGGGGCTGTTTGGTTCGCGGAATTGAATGGTATTCGAAGGAATTGGAATCACGAATTCCATTGACCAAATTCCATGTTGATGTTTGGTTCGCGGAATGAAAGCTAAGGAATCCTTCGAATTCCTTCAAATTCCTTGAATCAAGGAATTTGCCATTCCAAGCCAAATCCCATGGAATTCATTGGAATCATCCATCCCCTCTCTCGTTTTCTCCATCTATGACTTTCCCATCTCCATCCATCATTCTCTTATTCCAAATCTTTTCTCTGTTCGGTCTCGGTTTACTTATTTATTAAATAATTAAATTATATATATAATTAAATAATCAAATTATATACACACACATATATATATAAAGCGGTTAGGTATTTGGGAAAATCAAGTATGTTCGGTTAGAATTTTCCGGTCGAGATGGAAATTAAAACCGAAATCGAACCGTTTCCGGTTCGGTTCGGTTCGATTCGGATCGGTTTTTTCCCGGCTAAGATGGAAACCAAAACCGACATCGAACCGACTACGGTTTTCGGCTCGACTCGGCTCGGCTTTTCCCGTTCGAGATGCAAACCAAAAATGAAATCGAACCGATTTCGGTTTTCGGCTCGGCTCGGCTTTCCCGGTCAAGATGCAAACCAAAAATGTCGAACCGATTTCGGTTTTTGGATCGGCTCGGTTTCTCTCCGCCGAGATGGAAACCATAAACGAAATAGAACCGATTTTGGTTTTTGGCGGGGTTCGGTTTTTCCGGTCGAGATGGAAACCAAAAACCGACATCGAACCGATTTCGGTTTTCGACTCGGTTAGATTTTTTCAATCGAGATGGAAACCAAAACCGAAACCAAACCGTTTTCGATGTTGGATTCGTTTTTTTGTTTCGGTTGCGGTTTTTGTTTCTTTTTTTCTCGATTCGGTTCAATTTTGATTTTTGCTCACCTTACTTTTTACATTTTTATTCCAATTCCAATTCCAATTCCGTCCAACCAAACACGACCAAAATGTGTGGTCAAATTCCATCAAATTCCAATTCCAATTCCTTCAAAGTCAAATTCCTTGACGGATTCCAATTCCACCGAATTTCATTCCGCGAACCAAACGCTACCTTAGAGTTCTAAGTGGATACCCTTTGAGCTCCGTTAGAAGTGAGATTAAAATTTTTTATTATAATTTAATTGAGCTCAAGGTATATGTTTATCATCATACTAACTTTATTATCAAATTTATAATCATTTATCATTATTGTATATCACATGCATGAGTAGGAAATAGATTTCACAAACCCTTTGACAAAATATTACATCAAGAAAGTCTCTGATACAAAATTAAACATTATAAAAATTCTAAATTATATATTTTTGAACTTTATTCTAAGTTTTAATGCCATATTGTTTATTTAAAACTTTTGTAAATGTACAATAACTAGTTGATAAGCCCGGGCTTCGCACCGGGTTTATGAACAGCAGCTACCAACACTTTAACATATTTCAGTTAATATACTATATGACTAAAACGTAAAATGAAATATAAAAAACTAAAAGATATAAAGTGAATAAATATTATAAGTTTAGGGGCTGATATGCAAGTTTAAAGGTGGGTATAGGAATTAGGTCGGCTGTGGAACGTACATATGTCGTATATAATAAAATAAATACATGAAAAAAGTATTCAATATTAGGCTCATTTCGATCTTATCGATGATACGATCATAATGGCGCAGTTTGTTAACACTAAAACGTATTTTTTTTAACATATATTAGATCGTAATGATGATACGATAATAATGGCGTAATTTGTTAAAATTCTAACGTATTTTTTTAAACATGGTCTAACCAATATACGATATATGAGTAAAACATAAAATGAAATATAGAAAAGTAAAGGTATAAAGTGAATAAATATTATAAGTTTATGGCGCTAATATGTGAATTTGAAAATGGGTATAGTATTCGGGTCGGTTGGAGCTTATATATAGTATATAATAAAATAGCTATATCAAAAAATATTCAATATTAGACTCATTTCGATTGTATCGATGATACGAACATAATGGCATAATTTGTTAAAGTTAAAACGTATTTTTTTAACGTCTTTATGCCAATACACGACATATGATTAAAACGTAAAATGAAATATTGAAAAATAAAGGTGTCAAGTGAAGAAACCTTATAAAAACTAAGTTTATGGGGCTAATATGTGAATTTGAAAATGCATATAGGATTTGGGTCGGTTAGAAGTTGGAACGTATATATAGTATATAATAAAAATAACTACGTCAAAAAATATTCAATATTAGGCTCATTTCGATCGTGTCGACGATATAAATATAATGGCGTAATTTGTTAAAATTAAAACGTATTTTTTTTAACGTTTTTTAACCAATACACGATATATGACTAAAACGTAAAATGAAATATTGAAAAGTTGAAGGTAAAGGTGAACAAACTTTATAAGTTGAGGGGGCTGAAAACGTAAAATTGGAGATGTTATTATATGCTGGAGGACGCGGGTCTAGCTTGGATCATGGGGCGGGTCATGGCCGGGTCATGATGGGTTTGGGTCAAAATATGTGAGAGGAAATGGTGGGTTTAGGTCGGGTCGCGGGTCGGGCGGGTCAGGGCGATGTTTGCGGGTGGGGCGCCTGATGATTGTATAATATAGATAATTTGGTAATAAAAATAGTGAAAATTATTATTATACCCATTTTTTAAAATTAAATTCCCGTCCTACCCTTTCTCTCCCAACTCTTACCTTTATACCCACCGACCCGCCAAAAATTGAGTCTCCAATAGCGACCCATTTCATAAACATACATTCCGGCAAAAAAATTGAATGGGCCGCCAATTATTTGAGTCTCCAATAGAGACCCACTTATTTGAGTCTCCAATAGAGACCCACTTCTTTGACAATCATGAAATGGGTATGTGTTTGGCCGCCAAAATGTGTGAGAAAGGAGAGAATGGGCCGCCAAAAATGGGTAAATGAAATGGGCCACTATTGGCGGCAGGTGTTTGGCGGCTCGGTGGGTATATAAGTAAGTGTTGGGAGAGAATGGGTAGGAGATAAATTTATTTAAGGAGATTGGCTATAATAATAATTTTCTCATAAAAATATAGATATCGAAGGCTTTAAAAATACTCATAGATATTGACAAGAAAACATTTATGAATATAAATACATAAATGCATAATCCAAAGAATGTGATTGACAACAAAAATATAACGATTAACCAAAAAAAGACATACTACACGGTTTCAAACTCTAGATCTATGCATAATCCAAAGAATGGCTTTAACCCTTAGGCATTAAGGCATAGAGTATATTTTATCGATACCGTATATATACACACACTGATAAACATCTGCACAAAAAAATGACCTTCTCGGTAACTCGCATGCAAAAAAAAACACCTAATGAATCCTTGATGACTAGCTTCTGTATATACCCCTACTCCAATCATCCTTTGAGCTTAGTCCTTTCGTGTGAAAACCTTGTTTCTTGTCAACATAATCTCAATCTTCTCCACCATGATTGTGACCTACCATCATTTTAGAAGTTTTAAACCTACCTTTTTTAGTTTTTTTAGTCATAAACAACTATTTTTAGTTTATAAAATCAAAAAAGACAAAAATAAAAAAAGATTAAATGATTTCATCCTAGCGAGGTTTTTTTTTAAACTAAAGTTAGTGATAAAGACATGATTTATAGAAAAATGAGTAAATTACGGATTTGGTCCTTAAGGTATAACGAAAATTACGGATTTGGTCCTTTAACTTCAAAAATTACATAGATGGTCCTTCAGGTATGCATTTTGTTACGGATTTGGTCCCTCCGGCAAACGTCCGTCAAATATCTCTGTTAAATAAAGGGCATTTTTGTCCTTTTACTTTTTCTATCATTTTTAATTTGTTTTCCGTTTTTTTTTCTTTAATCTTCTTCTTCCTCTTAAACCTTCATCTTCTCCAAGAACAAATCCAAGAACACCACTATAATCCAAGAACAAACCCAATTCCAATTCCAATTCCAATTAGTAATCTATTACAAATCCTTTTTTCGTAATATGCTCTCCTCTGCTTCTGTCGATTTTGGGGTTTTTGCCCAAAATCGCAACCACCACCACCTCCATCGGTGGTGGATTTCTTCAAAGTGACAAAATCCATAACAGAGGAATTAATAAAGATATCTTCAGGAAACTAAATCAAATCTTCAATCAAATTAATATGGAAACCCTAAATCAAATCTTAATCAAATTAAAATGGAAAACCCAATCCCAATTCCAATCTAAAATCCAAATTCATTTCAAATCCCAAATCTCCACATAAAAAAATAAAAGGTTAAAAAACCCAAACCCAATCTCATCAAATCCAATCCAATCCAATCCAAACCTGTATTTCGATACAAAAAACGTGGACTGCAAGAACACCATCTCTACAACTGATTTCAAGAACCAAAGAACCCATAAATGTTGAGCAAACTGAAAGAGAGAGCAATCTGGAAGAAAATCTTCAATCTGATTTCAAACCCAGAACCCTAACCGACGGAGGAGACGAGATGGAGGTTTGAGACGCAAGAAGGCAAGAACCCCAACCGACGAGATGTAACCTGTTTTGGTCCCTATTCACGTTAGATGGTGGCGGTGCAGAAGGTTTAGATCATCGACCGGAGGATGGCTACTCGAACACTGAAAGGGTGGATGAACCCTCGTTTCCAGTGGTCTTTGAACACAGGGGATGGGACTCGCCGGAGGATGGAGCACGCCGGAGGGTGGGGCCTCGCCGGAGGGAGGCTGAGAAAGATAAACCTGGGTTTAGGTTTTGAAGATATTATATGAGTTTCAAGTTTACAATTTTGGTCCCTATTTTTCAACAAAAATGTTTAAAATAAATTAAAAACTAAAAAGACGAATTTACCCTTGTACTTAACGGAGGAAGTTGACGACCGTTAGTATGAAGGACCAAATCCATAACGATTTACATACCTTGAGGACCATTTATGTAATAAATGAAGTTTAAGGACCAAATCCGTAATTTTCATCATACCTTAAGGACCAAGTCCGTAATTTACTCTAGAAAAATTAACTACATGAGACATGTTTTTTTCAAAATAGAAACAAGATCGGTTAAAGCACCGTACCTAGGCATGGGAATTGTCCCCGACCCATCGGGGAACCCGGTCCACCCGCCCCGGTCGGGGACGGGGATTCCCCGGTAAATCGGGTATTGGGGACGGGGACGGGGATCCCCGTTTTCTCAAACCGGGGATGGGGACGGGGACGGGTTTAGCACTCCCCGCCCCGCCTCATACCCGTACCCGTATATATATATATATATATATTAATTATTTATTTAAATTATATATTCACTTTCTATTATATCGGAATATGGTTGTTCCAATTTCGATAAATTATGAATATTAGTTGATTGGCATTGACTATTAATTGATACATTTTGGTACGTGCGTCATTAAAAATTGTTTTAGGATTAAGTTTAATTTATTTTGATATTACGTTTATAAATTATTATACGATTACGTCTATAAATTATTACACGATACATTCTTAGTTTTTATTGGAAATATGTGAGATTTAAACACGTAAGGTATCGCAAAACATTTAATTTAAAATAGATTTATGAACGTACATAAAATCCCCGTTTCCCCGTGGGGATCCCCGCTACCCGTTGGGGACGGGGATGGGGATATGATTAAATTCCCCGGTGGGGATAGGGAAGGGGACGGGGATGACGATGAGGGCTCGGGGACGGGGATGGGGATTGGGGTCCCCGCCCCAAACCCGCCCCATTCCCATGCCTAACCGTACCACATGGATGAATCATGTAATGCACTCTTTGTTTTACAAGTTTATAGACTAAAATACATATTTGGTCTTTTAGTTTAGGTTTTAATGGATTTGGTTTTTGAATCAATGTAAGTACTCATTTAAGATATATGGTTTAAGTTTTTGTACTCTCGAAGTCACTCCCTCTCATCAGTCAACATAATTAACTCAGTATCTATGATAAAGTTGAAGTATGTTATTGCTTCAATTAAAAAAATAAAAGCTTAATGTAGCGACTTTAATATTAGGAATAACAACTAGTTAATTTATTTTCCAACAATATATCAAAGGATTAATTACATCGGGGTGTATCGAACTTGTCACGTTTTATCATTGTATGTACCAAACTTTAAAAATTACCAATTAATGTACTGAATTTGCTAGAGTTGCCATTGTGTGTACCCAACTTTAGAATTAAACCACAAATTGATAATATTAGCAATAGCAAGAGTACACACACTGGCAATGCTAGCAATGTTTGCGTACACACAATGGCAATTCTAGCAAGTTCAGTATATTAATTGGTAATTTTTAAAGTTGGGTACATACAATGATAAAACGTGACAAGTTCGATACACCCTCATGTAATTAACCCTATATCAAATAAGGACTTAACCTCTTTCTAAAAGTCAACATTTGATTACCTATAATGGTAATATAATATTTAATCATCAATATTATATATGCCAACGCTTACTATAACCCAACAACGAACGCTACCTCTTACGTATATGAAAGATGTCCATAGATAGCTAATTCTTTGTCATACCTCTAACTGGCATACATCTCATTGCATGCAATGCTACTAATACCCTTCCCCAAAATCCTAACAAATAAAAAGAGGTAGGTTTTAACATCTAATGAGTTCAAACTATTTTCATCTTTAATAAGAAACAGTAAACCGAAAAGGTATTATTTAAATGACAATTTCCAAAAAAGCAAACGTATTTAGTATAAAATCAACATCCTTTCCAAAACCCATTATTTTCATGATAAAAACTCATAAATCAAACATTCATTTATCATGAGACCAGAACTCAAAATTCAATCAAAACGATTAATACGGTTAAGTACTATAATACCAAAATATGGATATAACTCTATTATCTAAAACATCCAAAGAACTTGGGTAAAGTTCAATACCCAAAAGAAGAAAAATACCTATCTAAAAAAATAGTAAGGGGGAGACTCGTTTCTATCTAGTGCTGCACTCAATACGTCACATCGAGATATTGACGAGCAAATCACCCCCAACATACAAGTCTTGGTAAATACTCTATTTGAGGTAAAGATAAAAACATCAAAACTTCTTACTTAGTCAATTCCCAAGTTACAAGATAAGGACATCAAAACTCCCCACTTACCTAAAATCAAAGGTTCTAAACGATAATATTGAAACTCCTCATTTTTCCCAAACCCTTGAGCAAGTTGGGTTCTTGGAGATTGCCAAGTTGTTGTCACAACATTTTGTCAAGGCTAACTGATTGTGGTAATGAAGCCTTACTTAGAATTCTATTAGATCTTCTCTTTATGTGGATTTTGGGTTTGAAATATGGCGTTGGCGACATCCTGTTTAGAATGGTAATATGCTATTGCGATCACTTTTTGATTTCGGTTGAAATTTTGAACAACTTGCCAATGTTGCTTCTAATACAGAAAGTAACTAAAACTCGAATTCTGGTGCATGAAACTTTTAAACCTTTTCATTAGTGTACCATATTGTGTTGTATTAGCAGTGTATAAACTTTTTTTTTATGTAATCTCTCAATCCCATCCAATGAATGAATGAATGATTGGATCGGTCTCATTCATTGGATATTGTTGTTAGTTATCCATTGGATCATATTGGGTCGATATGGTATTTTGATTCAATTGTATCACTTAATCCACCACCATTTTCACCGAATATGCATATATTTTCGTAACTTCCTTAAAAAACAACAAATACATATATCAGTTAAAACAATTCCATATCATACTAATAATGATATGTACTTAGTAATTAGGTGTTTGAATTGGATTGGTTTGGGTTTATTGAAGTATGGATTGTCATCTAAGAACTAAGTGAACTAATTTGGATGTTGAAATTTTGGACCAATATGATCCAATTAGGGTAGTATGGTTCTAATTACTAATTAGATTGAATGACTTTCTACCCATCAACACCAAGCGGTATAAAGGATTCCCTTGTATAGTTAGTGTTCTTCATGTACTCTGCGTAGTATACTTATCAATACATATTTAATCAAAACAAATCCTTTCGAGGACGGGGACGGGGAATGCAAAACCTGCCCCGAACCCGCTCTGTTGCCATTCCTATTCGGTATATACCCCTAATCCAATCATCCTTTGAGCTTAGTCCCTTCATGTTTTGTGAAAACCTTGTTTCTTAGGCCATCCACAGCATACAGGTCATACCACCTGTACAGGCTGCCACCTCAGCTTTACCACCACCTTACCACTACCATACCATTTCATCCACAGCCGTACAGGTCATACCACCTGTATTATTTAAATAATATATATATATATTCTGTGTGTATATATATGTGTGTGTGTTTGGGATTTGTTGTTGAACGGTACACGGGTACCGCTCGGCCTTTGTACCGATGGCCTACCGGCACACCTCGACGGTGTTCCCGCCGGTAGGACCACGTCGGCCAGGTACCGCCTTTGTACCGTGAAGGCTGCGGATGACCTTATCACCATAATCTCAATCTTCTCCACCATGATTGTGACCTACCATCATTAGAAGTTTAAAACCTACCTTTTTTAGTTTTTAAAGTTATAAAGCATCCACAGTGGTGGAACCTTCAAGAACCCCACTTACCATATTTTTTTCTTCCACGTCATTGCCACCTCAACATACCAAAAACCTCTTTAAAATTCTACAATGGAGGTTATTACAAAAACCTCACTTCCCTTTTTTTATTTATAATATAATTTTTATTTATGTAAACTATTATATAACAAAAAAAGAAACTATTACAAGAACCTGGGTTCTTGTTTAAGCACCCGGGTTGCAATAAAAACCTGTGACTGGGCAAGAACCTCTGTCTCACAGTGGAGGTTCTTGTAAAAACCCCATGAAGAATCTCACAAAGAACCTCCATTTTGAATGCTAAACAACTATTTTTAGTTTATAAAATCAAAAAAAGACTAAATGATTTCATCCTAGCGGGGTTTTTTTAAAACTAAAGTTAGTGCTAAAGACATGATTCGTAGAAAAATTAACTACATGAGACATGTTTTTTCAAAATAGAAACATCGGTTAAAGCACCATACCACATGGATGAATCATGTAATGCACTCTTTGTTTTACAAGTTTATAGACTAAAATACATATTTGGTCTTTTAGTTTAGGTTTTAATGGATTTGGTTTTTGAATCAATGTTAGTACTCATTTAAGATATGTGGTTTAAGTTTTTGTACTCTCGAAGTCACTCCCTCTCATCCGTCAACATAATTAACCCAGTATCTATGATAAAGTTGAAGTACGTTATTGCTTCTATTAAAAAAATAAAAGCCTAATGTAGCAACCTTAATATTAGGAATAACAACTAGTTAATTTATTTTCCAACAATATATCAAATAAGGACTTAACGTCTTAACCTCTTTCTAAAAGTCAACATTTGATCACCTATAATGGTAATATAATATTTAATCATCAATATTATATATGCCAACGCTTACTATAACCCAACAACGAACACTACCTCTAACATATGAAAGATGTCTATAGATAACTAATTCTTTGTCATGCCTCTAACTCGCATACATCTCATTGCATGCAATGCTGCTAATACCCTTCCCCCAAATCCTGACAAATAAAAAGAGGTAGGTTTAACGTCTAATGAATTCAAACTATTTTCATCTTTAATAAGAAACAGTAAACCGAAAAGATATTATTTAAATCACAATTTCTCAAAAAGCAAATGCATTTAGTATAAAATCAACATCCTTTCCAAAACCCATTATTTTCCTGATAAAAACTCATTAATCAAACATTCATTTATCATGAGACTAGAACTCAAAATTCAACCAAAACGTGAATATGGTTAAATACTATAATACCAAAAATACGGATATAACTCTATTATCTAAAACATCCAAAGAACATGGGTAAAGTTCAATACCCAAAAGAAGAAAAATACATATCTAAAAAATAGTAATGGGGAGACTCGTTTCTATCTAGTGCTGAAACACTCAATACGTCACATCGAGATATTGACGAGCAAATCACCCCCAAGGCCCCAACATACAAGTCTTGGTAATTACTCTATTTGAGGTAAAGATAAAAACATCAAAACTTCTTACTTAGTCAATTCCCAAGTTACAAGATAAGGACATCAAAACTCCCCACTTACCTAAAATCAAAGGTTCTAAACGATAATATCGAAACTCCTCATTTGTACCAAACCCTTGACTTTTCATTGTCACATCAGCGTCATATCAGCTTTCCACTTTCCAACCCTCATACCTTTACCTTATCCTCAAATCCCATACCACTAACCTTTCATACCCTCATACTCTTACCATTTTTTATTATTTTAAATATAAGTATAGAAGAGAGAGAGAGATAGAGAGAAAGAGGAAAAGAAGAAGAAAGAGACGGGTTGGAGCGGGTTTCCAAAGCCACCCCTCTACCGGCACCATGGAACCCGCCGTGGCGTACCACATGCGGGCTTGAACCCACCTGTGCACCCGAACACGGTACACATGGCCTAACAAATTATAGAAAAAAACCTTTTATGGCTCTTAAGTACAACCAATGGTTTCCTTAAAAATTGCTATTTTCATCGGAAAGTTTTGATTTTATTAAAAAAAACCTCATGACAAGGAAAAGTTGGATAACAGTTCAAATTATCGGATTCCTGAAATTTCTTTAAAAAAATAATTTGATCTTTAAAATTTTAAAACTTAAATCCATATGAGACAATTTCTAACATGTCATTCTGATTTAATTTAAAATCAATTTTTTTTACAAATTTCATTTTTTTAAAACATTTTGCAAACCAAATGCAATTTTAATAAAAAGTTGAAAATATTATATAAAAAAATAAATCAAAAATAGGATAGTTACAATTTTTGTTGAAAGAAAATTCCATAAAGATTCTTTTGCCCATCTCCATCAAACAGATATGCTATAGACTCCATTGAATTGAAAGCAAACACACACACACACACAATAAAAATGAGTGAAGAACACTTTGACGTCCTCACTGAAACTGGTCAGAAAACTGGATTCTCTAAACCTAGGTCAGATTGATTGATTTCACTACTCTCTTCATCTTCTAATCCTTTTTTCTTCATTTTTGTAATAGTAAACTTATATATGCTCTTGCCTTTCACTATCCATTAGTCAAATTTCAATTTCCTGCAGGTACATGGGAAAAAAACCAACTTATTATTTGATGATTATTTTTTATTGGGTTTGGGAGAAAATTTTGATAAGGTCAACTGGTTAAAGTTCCAAAAAGATTCTCCAGACTTGAGAAGAATATGACGTATTCACATGTGAAGAGTAATAGGCTTGGAAGCCATTCACATAATTGTTGAATGCCCTTTTTGATGTTCTTTTAGGGAGTTCTTATTATGTAGAGCTCATAACCCTTCATGATTATCATACCCCAATCCTTTTTGTTTCTATATGCATTCTTAATAATCATTTTGCTATGATGATGACACATTGGGATATGTCTGTTTATGATTTCTTATGATCTTAAAAAGTAGTTGCTTCAACTTGTGATATAAGTAAAAGTTGAAAATCTAATTTGGGATTGAAGGTGGGTCCGAGATCTTTTCCGAGCATATGCACCGGATCATAGGCCCACAAAGTCGTGTTTTTAGCTGAATTCCACCATTTTTTTATTTGTTTTTTGGTTGATCACAAGATTTTTTTTCTTCTGCTTTTGGGTGGTTTTCCTGATGATACTTATATGATTATAACTTGATTGTATGTATAGGGGAGCGGTTCACAAAGATGGAGATTACCATCGAGCTGTTCACGTGTGGATTTTTGCCGAAAGTACGCAACAGCTTCTTCTCCAACAGCGGGCCGTTTGCAAGGATTCATGGCCTGGATTATGGGATATCTCTAGTGCTGGTCATGTATCTTCTGGGGATGCATCCCTTATAACGGCCGGTAAATTATTCAAACTCTCTTCGAAAAAACAATTTTTGGATAAGTATTGATATAACTAATGGATCATTTGAAATGGGATGGTTTATGATAACAAGATTCGAAATAGGTTGAAATGGTTTGAGGGTGATTTGGTCAAAGCGTCGTGTACAATAATATGAATTGTTTGTATGTTTGTAGGAGAGAGCTTCAAGAAGAGCTTGGTCTAACACTGCCGACGGATGCCTTTGAATTGCTATTTGTTTTCTTGCAACAAAGGTAGACTTTCTTTCGATTGGCTGCCAATTTGCTTATAGCAATATGAAAAGAGGAACACTCCAGTAAGCGTTTATTTGTATGGTATGCACATGTGCATACAAGTAATTGAAGATGTTTTCTGGTTTTTATGCATGAGTGCATGATATGCGCATGTTCATACTATAAAAATTACTTGCACATTACTTGTATATACATGTGCTGATGTGCATCTTGTACAAATTAGTTTTTCATCTTTTGTGGTTTTCCCTATATATAATTATATAAGTATGTATCATTTTAGTGAGTCCTTTTTTTTTTCTTTAAATCGTATGTTCTACCAACTTGTTTTTTGTTCTACAAAGATTAAATGTTATGATTCTTCTTCATAAAATGCTATTATTGTGTTTCCATTTGATTGCAGTGTCACAAACAACGGTAACTTCATCAATAACGAATTCGATGATGTTTATCTGGTCACAACAGTTGCCCCAATTCCCTTGGAGGCTTTTACTCTTCAGGTGATGAATAAATAAATAATTCAGTCATTATTTATTCTGGGAATAAATATGTTCATCTCTACTTCACTACTTGTATTAGTGCTCTTATATAAAGGCTTCAAATTTGTTAACATACATGTGATCAATATTATCTTTTAGGAATCCGAAGTTTCAGCGGTTAAATATATATCCATTGAAGAGTATAAGCAGGCACTTGCTAAAGAAGATCCTCATTATGTTCCAAACAGTGGAGATGGACAATATGGTCAACTATTTGACATAATTACCAAAAGGTACATCGTTAAGCACTATTATACAATATGTTCCACAAAAATGTTTGAGATCAACTGGTATACTGTCATAAGGCCTGTCTGATTGGAGAACCATGATTGTTTTAAGGGCAGCTGAATTCTAATTTATCAAGTTGAGTAGTTTGCAGACTTGCTTATTCTTTTACTTATTTGTTAGAGGAAATAATTTATCTTGGTCTCTGACTCTCTGTATGTTTGAATATTCGTTATCAGATTTATTATTATCTAGTAAACTATTGTAGGTACCAGTGCGATGTGGAAGCACGGAGTTTGGATCTACAAAAGAAGCTCAATCGTTATGCTCCTATCTCACTTAGTGCAGAGGTTGTACATTGGCTTAATATTCGTACTTTTGGGCACTGTTAAGCTCTCACATATTGGCTTCATACGTCTACATGCCACAAAAGACTTTGCTTTCTTTCACAGACACACAGACACACAGACACACACACATATATATAGGGGAGCGATCATTTGCAGACCACTATTAAAATACAAACTATACAAACCTCCTTATCAGCCTTGATTTTAAAATGGATGGTGAAGATTAAAGGAATATTTCTAATTAAGTAAACTATGGATATTACCATAAATATAGGACATTTAATCTTCACCATTCATTTTAAAATTAATAAAGAACAACGTAATAACCATTCATCCGTACGGTATGCACAAGTGCATACAAGTAATTTGTCAGGTATGCACATGTGCATAACATGCACACATGTATAAAACCATTCTTCGGTTACTTGTATGCACGTGTGCATACTTTACAAATGATTGGTTATTAGGGTGTTAGCTAGTTTTCAAATTTTTGCGGTTTTCCTTGAACCTGACCCTATATATATGTGTGTGTGTGTGGTCTTTCTCTCTCTCTCTCTCTCTCTCTCTTCTATATATATATATATATATATCATTTCAAGCTTTTATCCTTGTAGGGGCATCTCCCTTTATGTAAGTTTGATCATTCCTTTATGCTGTAACAAAACTGAAAAATTGGAATTTCATCATAATCTTGTATGACACAGTTGACAGGGCTGAGTGAAGGGGACAAAGAAGCTCTGGTTTTAGTCATCCACGCCGCAAGATTGATGGATGACATCTTCCACCAGCAGGTCCGTCTTATTGAATTCATACCAACTTCTGCTTATATCGATGTGGTGCATATCTAATTACTTTGACGAATAACGAATTAACGATAGAATGTTTTTCTCATTTATTTATTTATTTTCTCTTGAATCAGGTTTGGTGCAGCAATCCATCTCTTAGGGAATGGCTAAAGCGGCGTGCTCCAGTGTCCCAATTCGACAACTTAAAATGGCTTTATTACTCAATAAACAAAAGTCCATGGTAACATAGGATCTCATCTTCATATCTTTGATACCTATCCTATTTTTAGTAATTTGGGACTAACCATCCACTTAATATAAAAAACTAACATAGGTGGTATCACTATTTTTCGTCATTAATGTAATAAAATTATCAAATCTGATTTTTGCAGGTCTTGCCTTGACGAAAATGAACCATTTTTGACGACTGCAGACTCTGCCATCAAACTACTTCCGGAGGCAACAAAGCCGGTAGCTGGATGGAAAGGTCTTGAATACAAGGCAGCATTTCCCATGCAGAAGCCACCCGCTACTAATTTCTATCCTCCGGATATGGATAAAATGGTAATAATTTTTTTTTTAACTTCATTGGTGACGAAGTTGTCTCGTATTGCAATTAATCATGTCTGATACTTGGTTACGTGTTTTTCTTTCTTGTGTCAGGAATTTGAATTGTGGATGAAAGGGCTCTCAGGTGACGAAAAACAAGATGCAGCTGGTTTTTTCAGTGTTATTAGAAGGCATAGCGATTCTGGTTCCAATAAGGTGGCTGGTTCTGCGAGTGATCTATATAGTGTTCCTTATTCTCAAGAATATTCTTCGTTTCTTGCAAAAGCTGCGGAGTTATTGCATAAAGCGGGCGATTTGGCAAGTTCACCTAGGTAGAGGGTTTCTTGAATTCTGTAGTCATTGTGTTTTAAGAAGGTGTCGGATTTTAATGTCGTTCATGTTTCTTTTTTGTAGTTTGAAGAGACTGCTACATAGCAAGGCTGATGCTTTTCTTTCTAATGACTATTATGAGTCCGATATAGCCTGGATTGAATTGGTTAGTGCTTACTTCATCTCCATATATATATATATATATATATATATATATATATATATGGAAAATTGAGGAACACCCTCGTAGCTGTTCATTTGGACCGTATGCACCGGTGCAAAGACGCAAATCGAGCTTTTTGCACATGTGCATATGCAGTGTGCATATTATGAAGTACGTCTATGCACAAATGCATACTGTCCGGATGGAGGGCTACAAAGGTGTTCCTCAGTTTTCCGTTCTTTGGAGGTTTTCCCTTGACCCTGACCCTATATAATATATGTGTGTGTGTGTGTGTGTGTGTGTTTCTTTGTTTATAGGTATTCTGTTTTATGTGTCGGCTTACATAAAGTAGGAGGATTCTTGTCTTTTGTATATGATAGCAGCCTTTATCCCACATATATTGAACTAGCTCTATGTAAAGACATGTTATGTTAAGAAAATGTGCAAGGGTACTTCAAAGTAGCGCACAACTTTGAAAATTCTCCTCTCTCTGCAATTTGGGCGATGAAAGAAACAACGGATTAGTCCTTGTACTTTAGACATTATTTTGTATTTATTTTTTCAAAAAATAATTAAGAAATGCTCATTGTAACCATTTTCTGAAGTTGAGAACACAATTTGAGCCAATCACAATCATAAAGTAGAGTAGTAATGAATATAAAAGCTACTAATATAAACAAGATGTAAAGAAAAGGGAAGGGTGTAAGTTTAAAACTAGTTTTTTTTTTTTTTTTTGGTTGTTGTTGAATGTTGGTTTAATGGTGTGCATCTTTCGTGTTCCTAAGGACTCTAAGGTGGACATTACTATTGGCCCATATGAGACGTATGAAGATGTGCTATTCGGGTACAAGGTATTATATATTTGCATATTGTGTCCTTGCTCATCTTTAAGTAGTTGGATACACAATGCTTAATTAGGGTCCCAATTTGATATTTTTATCTTTTTGTGATCGTCTCCTGTGGTAAACGAACAAGGATTTTCTACCTTTTTTTCTTAGGCCACATTTGAGGCATTTATTGGAGTTCGGGATGATAAAGCAACTGCTCAAGTTAAACTATTTGGGGATCATTTGCAGGTGCAGATGATAGATTTGATCTATAATTTCACTTACTTTTAACTTTGTCAACTCTTTCTATATAATCTAGTTGATCGAAAATGTAGGTTTTGGAGCAAAATCTTCCACTCGATGCCATCTATAAGTCATCAGAAGTGATATCTGCACCTATTCGCGTCGTGCAGCTTGTTTATAATTCTGGGGTGAGTCCTTTTAAAAATATAAGGAAAATTGGAAGTGTGTATTCTTTAAAAAAAGTGGGTTTGTGTTAGTTCTTAAGTTCTACTAGCTTAATGAATCAGAAAACAAATAGAGGTGGCAATGGTTGAAAACCATGTTAAAATTAAAATCTTTATGTTTTAAGAACCCCTTTGACTTCCACTTGAAAAGTGAAGCTTACATGAAAGCATAAAACTTTGAGATGTGTTTTTTTTTATATCTGTTTTTTTAATGTTAGTGCAGGATGTGAAGGGTCCCCAAACTGTTGCGTTCAATCTTCCAAATGATGAGCGCATAGTAAATGATCGTGGAACATCCATGGTGATGCTGAAGAATGTTTCCGAGGCAAAGTAAAGAAAAGAACCCTTGATCTTACCGTTAAGTCTATATATATTTGGCAACCTGGCTGATAAGTTAGTTTTTTTCTTTCTTTTTTGGAAGGGTGTCTTGGGCTATGCCTAAACTAGTCCCGGAAAATTATAGCTGTAAGACATAAGCCCCTGATAACTCAGTGGCCACAATTGTTGTGCACGCCTGGAATAGAACCCTTGGGCAGATGGGATATTCCACCACATCCCCCAGAGCCTTAACCACTATACCACAACCCTTGTGGTTCTAATAAGTTAGTTGTTAGCTGATAAACTAGTCATATTTGGTATAAACTAGTTGATAAGCCATGTGACGATGTAAAATAGACGTAGAAAAATCCATTGGAAAAATAGAAAGGGCAAAATTTGGAAAAAACTCCCCTGGATCACTTATGGTTGCCAAACATGACGTATTCGTTACTTTTACCAGCTCATTTATATATATATATATATATATATATGGAGAGAGAGAGAGAGAGAGAGAGAGAGAGAGAGAGAGAGGCAAGTTCAAATGTGAACTCAATTTTGGTTGTGAACACGAGGATGAATCTCTATATATGGAGAGAGAGAGAGAGAGAGAGAGAGAGAGAGAGAGGAAAGTTCAAATGTGAACTCATTTTTGGTTGTGAACGTGAGGACGAATCTCAGCCACTCATCCGGTCAATAAAGGCGGCTTTGACCAGGTCCCCTCCTTTAATAATCTCCACCTCCCATGAATCGCGTCAATCCTCCGTGATCGCGTCCACCGTAACCGAAAATCTGTGCCACATGGCGCGCTCTCGGGTGTCCTCACGTTCACAATAAAAAGTGGTTCACATTTGAACCCACCCCTATATATATATATATATATTTCATGGCTAACTCTTTCGTATTTTGTAAGTATTGAGTTAGAAAAATGATTTGATGGGTGAGATTGGTTTCCGAAAACAGGTTCAAGCTTATTCTTCAGCCTATAGCTGATGCATGCATCATAAAGGAACAACGAGAACTGGTGGACTTTGATTCCTTCTTCACTCACACGATTTGCCACGAGTGTTGTCATGGGATCGGACCACATACCATAACACTTCCAAATGGTCACAAGTCTACCGTCAGACTGGTCAGTTGGCTCTCTCTTTTATTTATTACCAATATCAATGCTTCTTGTTTCTCTTTTTGCATCATATATATCTTTCTAACAAATCTTTATTTCTTCTACTATCCGATGAAACAAACAGGAGCTACAAGAACTTCATTCGGCTTTGGAAGAAGCTAAAGCTGACATTGTTGGCCTCTGGGCCCTCAAATTTCTTATTCATAAGGTCAGTATTTCGATATCATATTTGTGCATATTTGCAGAAAATGATGGTCCTAAACTTGTTCTAAATTACTAAACTACCCTTGTTAAATTACTAAACTACCCTTGGGATTTGTTTTTTGGTTGAGCAGGGTTTGCTTCCAGAGAGCCTGGTGAAGTCCATGTATGTTTCGTTCCTTGCAGGTTGCTTCCGATCCGTACGCTTTGGGTTAGAAGAAGCTCATGGGTAAATCCGTCTCTACTTCTTTTAACCTATTATATTAAATGGATTTTGTTCATCATTAGTTTTCTTGAATCGCCTTCAGAAAAGGACAGGCACTACAGTTTAACTGGTTGTTCGAGAAAGGGGCCATCATTTTACATCCGGATGATGCATTCTCCGTTGACTTTGATAAGGTATGCATGATTGTCTAAGGCCCCATTTACCAATTACTTACCCGAGTAAGTGCTTACCAACAAAATTCAACACTATTACTTACTTATGGGGTAAGATTTTAGTCCATAAAAAAGGTATCGTATGCAACATTTTACCCGGTAAGCACTAAACGTGGTAAGAGACGACGACCTTCACTTACCGGGTACGACTCTCATCCTTGTCTTCGCTCTTACTCGGGTAAGATACTTGATCCTTGCGAGATGCTTTCGTAAGGTAAAATGACTTGGTAAGCGCTTACTCGGGTAAGTGTTTAGTAAACGGCCCCTAAGTTTCTTTATTTTTTGAGATAAATACTTGTTGGCACACACTTTCTATTTGTATGTTATTGAGTACTCTTAGCCCAACTTTTCAAAGTTTTATCTTATGACTCTCTCTCTTTGGGCCTTTGGGGTAGAAGTTAGGTCTGTGTACATCTTACCCTCCCCTGACCCCACTTTCAGGTGGGATATACTGGGTTCGTTTCGTTTGGTTTGCTTGCACACTTGTTTCCTGTTGAAGTTTGTTTTGCAAGCCAGAGGTCTTTATTTAAACGATCTCTCTACCCCCAAGGGTAGGGGAAAGATCTATGTACATCCTACCATTTTTGGACCCTACTTTTGTGTGGGATATACTGGGTGTGGCGGTTTGTTTGGTTAACTTTTTTACTTGTCCTAATAGATTGAAGATGCAGTCGAGAGCTTAAGTAGGGTTATACTAACGACACAAGCAAAAGGCGACAAAGATGCAGCGCAACAACTTCTTGCAAAATATTGCGTGATGACAGATCCTTTGAAAGTTGCTTTGGAAAAATTGGAAAAGGTTCAGGTAAACTAGAGTAGCACAACACCTTTTGTTGAATTCACATGAAATTGGCCCAAGTTTCTTCTGATATAGAAAGTTTTATAATAATTGCAATAGCTTTCATTTTGGGATGTTGTGTACTAGTTGCCATTGGCCCAACGGTACCCGATAACCCCACCTTACTAGAGGCCAGAGGTTCAAGCCTCATCGAAAGCGAGAAGTGCCCGAGTTCAATGTGATATATAGACACACACACACACACACACAAACACATACATATTGAGGGAGGTTCAAGGGAAAACATAAAAAAATGGAAATGAGGAACACCCTTGTAACCCTTCATCTGGATGCTATGCACTTGTAAATAAAACTAAATTAAGTTGTTTTTTGGTTTTTATATACATGTGCATAATGATTAAATCTATGCGCAAAGTGCATATAGTCCAAATAAAGAGCTACGAGGATGTTCCTCAGTTTTCAGTTTTTTTGAGGTTTTCCCTTAAACTTGACTCTGGAGCTTTTCACCTATATTTGATATTGACGGCATTTTAGGCATTAGTCCACAGTTTTTCATTCAAAAATGTACCTAGCCAAACATTTAAAGTATTCTGCAAAAAGGGTATGATGCCACTCTCGCCCCAACCATACCGGTCCCACGACCATCATGGGGCAGGTAAAATGGTGTCTCAAGAGGGACATTTTTATTTAATGCATGACTTTGTGAAGGGTTTTAGGACATTTTTTTTGTTAGCAAAATACATTTTTTTTTGCGAGGCAGCGACATAATTAATTCTATCAAAAGTTCATGCAATTAGTTTCAATATATACATTTCTTCTAATTTTTTACTAAATTATATGTTTTTGCTTCTCAATTTGATCTGCAATTTGGCATTTTGCAGGTTCCAGTAGATATAGCACCAGAGTTTCCAGTTGTTAATCAATTACTTCAAAAGAAGTAATATAAGCTTTCTGTGTCCCTTTTCATTGTGGTGCTATTCTTCCCGAATTTTTCAAATATTGTCATAAAAATTGAGTTAATTTGTATAATTTACTCAATAATGTTGTAATCGAAACTGTGATTAGCTCTTTGTGAAATGGGTTTTTGTTTTGCAATGTTGCTCCAAATATCTTGTTATACATTTTAACATAAAACGAACGTTTAACGATTTATTTATATACGATGAATGCAAAACGTATACGTACACATTTTCAAGATTACTAGATTTAAAGACTTTTGGTGGATAGTCTAGTTAATATAAATAAATTGGTTTTTATACTTTTGGCTTGTGATTGTTGTTATTATCATCACTTGGTTTTTTTTTTTTTTTTTTCTTTTTGAAACTGATTGTTAATTGATTCCTAACTATTTATCTGTGATTACTATTTCTAATTAAAGGGTTTTAAGTTTGATTCAATTTATGACTTCAAAATTTTAAGTTTGATTCCAATTTAGTGGATAAAATGCTAGGAATTTGGAGGGTTTTAACGTTTTGGTTTTCAACATAACTGAAATTATAGATATAATTCAACCTGAAGTCATCAAATATTGTACATTTCTATTTCACCTATACTACCTCCCTTTAGAATCAAGCTCTAAAGAAAACGGTCCTTCCGAGGGGTCTTCTAGGCTTTTCGATGAAGTAAGAAGCTGTTTCTTTTCAATTATACTATTATATAAGCAATTCTATCTCCAGTAAAGGAAATCGAACTTTGCCTAAAAAGGCCGGTTGAGTTTGGCCCATCTTTCAAAACTAAGTTACCATCATCAAGTACCACAGTTGCAGAATTCGAATTGTCTAAAAAGGCCGGTTGATTTGGCTCCTCTCTCAAAACTAACCATCATCAAGAAGAACAACAGACAGTTATAGAATTCAAATTAGAGGAGTTTCGGGATGAAAATGTTCAGGGGCTATTTGTCTTTTTTTTTTTAAAAAAAATTACCTCCTAAAACCTCTTTTAATTCTGAAAATTAAGAGGTTTGCAAACTTAAGGTTGTTTGTTTTATTTATAAAAAGACGTCCAAAAACTTCTTATCGCTCTCTGAAATTTTAAGAGATGCACCATCTACCTCTTACATTTTAAATGTGAAATCAGACTTCGAAATTTAAACATCTTAAAAAACAAACATAGGCTTGAAATAAAAGTTAAGATATCTCCATCCAGTAGGAGTTGCTATCTTGACGCCTTAAGCTTTTAGAGTATACTTAGGTATACAACCATAAGTGGAATTTTAATTAAATCCATGACTTATTAATTAGTGTAAAGTAAATTTTTTCTTCAATAGACCATGAGCTCATGGATTTAGTTGAGAATTGATTGTTAAAAAAATGGCATGCATGTACTTGCCTTTACAAAAGTGTTGAATCTAATGACAGACATCCAATAGTGTCTTTTTGTGGCTATAGGCAATGCATCCTATCTGTAACACCCTGCCTACCACGACACAATATTGTCCGTTTTACCCAACCACGACACAATATTGTCCGTTTTACCCGAATGGCTCACCGCTTTGTTTCTGACGACCTAACGAGGACTTCCCAGGGGATCACCCAACCCATCCTGGTACTGCTCTCACCTAAAGCACACTTGACTACAGAGTTGCATGAATCTACCATGCCTGTGGTCGTAAAACGGTAAGACCAAGTTTTTACTTATAAACCCAACATCTATCCTGTCCACAATGATATAGGATTTGAATAAGGTGTTACAAACAACCCCTTAGGGACTCATCGTTCTCGATGAGGTTTGCCCCACATCCCGAACCTATGGGTTCTTTCGATTCCCATATGTATTTATGTACCAATATGTATTTATGTACAAGGGGTTCTTTCATTGTTGTTTCTTCATGTGTTTACTGCTTTCCTTTTGTAGGAGTCTATTTTCAGCTGCGTCGTATGTCCATTGATGAGGAATATTCTTGTCTCTGGTTATCGCTAATATTTTGTCTTGTAAGCTCTTGCAAAAGCCACAATTCCTTTTCTGTAACGTCCTGTATGTTTTTACCCTGAAAATAATGAAAATAATTGGTTTATATTGGAAACAGTGACATTATTTATAACGATGGCATTAGTAAAGTGGCGGGGTTTACGACCTCCTCTATGTTTCTGATCTGCATTGATGTCGCTGTAATAAACTTTTCAATTATTGGTAGAATGGTAGTGTTAGCATGGTTTTTATTGTTGTTGTTCCATCTTATATCTTCACAGCTACCCTTGCACTGAAAGAAAGTTTAGGTTTGTTAGTATGTTGTTTATGGTAAGAGATTTGATGAAGGAGGGCCTTACATAACAGGACTTCACATTCAGTCTTGCATGTTGGACATTGCACGATCCAGGTTACGTCAGCCTCTAATGGTTTTAAATAGTTTGGGCAGCCTGTATGTATATGATGTGTCTTGAGATTGTGGTAAATAATCATGTATGTATTCTTGTGTTGTGGATTTATTGTGTCCACTTAGCATAGCTTGCCATTAAATGATGTGACCTTCGGTCTCAATCGACCAAATATGATTCTATCAAGTTCTCTACGATTTGTCCTTCTTTGTCAGCGAAGAAATTCCATAGGGTTAAGATCATAGGGCATTTCCTGTTGCAGAAAGATATTGCAAAGTTACTTATGAAAGTGTAATGTAAGAGGTAAATGTTAAGGTGTTTCAACATACTCTCTATTGACGATGACAACATTGCAAAGTTAGTTATGAAAGCGTAATGTAAGAGGTAAATGTTAAGGTATTTCAACATACTCTCTATTGACGATGACAACATTGCAAAGTTAGTTATGAAAGCGTAATGTAAGAGGTAAATGTTAAGGTTTTTCAACATACTTTCTATTGACGATGACTACATCTTGTTTTGTTACGACTCTTGAAGTTTTTTCACGTTCTTCACTTAGGAAGCATCTCACAACGACTCCTTGCATGTCTGCGTCATGAAAATTACAAAGTCTCATTTGTGCAAAGTGATGTTTAGTAGTGTAAATGTACGAATTTCCTGTAAATTGTCTTACCTTGGAGCGATTCTGTTTCCATGTGCTTTGCCGATTCTGCAAAAGGTGTGAACTCAAAAGTGCACGGGAGGACAGGTGGTATCTGTTCAAAGTATTCCTCCACATATATAATATCACGTGAGAAGTGCCATTTTTGGTGAGAAGTTTGGGAGATGCTTTTAAACCGTTGATCATTTTTAATTTGATACCCTCCCATGAATTGGGGCTTAAAAGGCAATTGATCCAATGCATCTCGGTGCATGTTATTTCGACGCATCTCATCCTAATGTTGGTCCATTTTTCATCCAACGATTGATAACCACTTCTTACCTGTAAGTTCTGCAACCGTGCTTAGTAGTTCTGGAATTCCACAATGTGCATAGCCATGAAAATCTCATTTGTATAAAAAAGTAATCAAATATATTCTTGATATCTAAAATGGTAATATAGAGCCAGATATATCATTTTGGAATTCCACAATCTACACATACTTTAAATCACATGCACACACCATTAATTCACTATTGTAGCTGTTAGGCTATGCGCACCGGCATAGTGGGTTTCAAGCGGCTAAACCCCCCGGCTTCAAAAACACCCGGCAGGTTGGCTGCGTGGTGTGGGTAGCCGGCGGGTTGGCGGTGTAAGCGGCTTCTCCAACCCGATGTAGCTTATGTGTGTTGTGTGTGAGAGGGTTGGGTGTGTGTTGTAGAGGGTTATGAGAGGGTAAAGAGAGGGTTGGGAAAAAGCTGATGTGTGAGCTGATGTAGCATTAAAAAAGTGAGTGGGTTAAGTGGGTTGATTGGGTTGGGTACAGGTAGCCTTAGAATCTTCAAGTACTTGTTATACTACCTATCTTATAAATATTTTTGACCATTCAAAGTTCATCACCAAATACTAGTGCTGACTGCTGAATGATTTCCTCATACAGATAACAGTTTAGCTTAATATTGGTAATGTGAATGCAAAATTATAAGGAGATAAAGATGAAAAAGAAAGATAATGAAAACTTATCAAGAAGACATAAATTACTTTCTGAGTTCTTTTCATGGGATTTCTGTGATGGCCATAATATATAAGATATTTTGAGACTATAAAAACATAAAAAATCATTAGAAAAAGAACTTTTAACTTAACCCATTTGTACTTGGGGTTTTGGTTTTCCTCCATTAAAAGTAAGAACTTATCACTTAAGTTTAAAGATTCTCTATAACCAAAATTAAACGTAACGATATATATTCTTACAAATTTCAAACCCATTTACAACATATAAAAACTTCAAATAATAGTTAAGAGATTTATACCTCAAACAAAATTCTAAACCCTTCAATTTGCTGATTTATTTTCAAATCTCCATTTCTCTCACATGCAACTATTTTCAGGGTTTTGGTTTACGAAATATGAAGTTACTTCCAAGAAAGAGAGGATATTAGATTTATGGTAAAGGGTGTATAGATTCTTTTTGCCACTAATCAAACACCTATAACCCCTTAACAACACGTGTTCGGTGTTACCTTCTCTTTATATAATTTACACAACATGCCCCTAGAGTTTAAGATTTGTTTAGGCAACAACAATTATGTTTCCTCAAATTTACACCTAACCCACCCATTCACTTCAAGCTTTTTGTTTGAATTTTTAAAATATTAAATTATATCAAATATGACATTGTTTTACTCTAATATAAGCATATCAAATCATAAAACTATCAGATACGTACTTGCATGTGACGTGGCACTGGCACAAAGTATCTCAAATCGAACTCAAAAAAGTTGTCTTGTTTTCATGTTCGATTTTATTTTCTATCAGACAAAATCAATTTTATAGTTTTATGTAATTTTGGGTCGTGTATTAGATGTTTAAAATCAAGGTCAATTGGTCAAAAAAAATGAAAAAGATTCGTTCAATGATAGAGTTTCCAAACCCACAACACTTATTGTTTTAGCAAACCAACCTATGTAGTGATAGTTTGTATTTTTGTAACTTTAAAAAAAATCAAAATTTATGTTTAACAAACTCAAAATGCATTGTAAGAAAAATGATAAAAATACTCATAAGATATTTATCTATAATGAAATATGAGTAATAAAATTTAAAAAAGAAAGAGATAAAAGAACATTTCACTATTGATTTCCAAGACTCTGATATTCCATGAATAGAAGAACTATGCATGAAAATAAACTCGGAAAATGTAATTTCATATCGAAAAAAATCTAGATTCTCAATCTACTTAACTTGCATTAACGTATTTAGAGAGGTAGAAAGACTGGTTTGTTTTCAAATATTGTAGTCGCAAAGAAAATAAACCTTAACTCTTATAAAAGTGGTTTCTAAAATTCTGTTTATAAAAGTGTTTTAAAAAACATTTAAGAAGTTATCAGAGGAGATGCAACAATGTGAAATATAGGCTATGGAAGGCTTGTGGTGGTTGTAGAAAGAAAAAAAAAAGGCTAGTTTGTCGTTGTATATTTGTTGTTTATTTCTTTTAAGGTGTTTGATTTGGTGGACCGATCAACTTGGATAATTATGGACACTTAGGTTTAGTCATTTAAAATTTTGTTTTATAACGAGCTCTCTTGATAACAATCTTAATATAGAGAGAAATAATATGTCAAAAATGAGTTTATGACTTTTAGTTTTTGTGGTCTGGATTAGATTTTTAAGTTCAGTGGCGGAACACGAGTAAGATAATCTAGGGGGCCGAATAATAACATTATAAAAATATAAAGGGTTGAAGGTGATATTACAAATTGTGTAGTTTGTATTTTCTTGGATGGTGATCACGAGTATGTATTTCATGGTTTATTTTCATTTGTTCTTATAAAAATATCTTCTATGAAAAACGGTAACCAAAATATTAACAACGTTATATTTTATAACATTCATAAACTTCGAAAAAAAACTGATAATTTAGTATAAATTAGAGGATCTAGATTATTAAGATTTTTGATATAATCAGTTTTATTAAATCTTTGTGTATCAACAAACATCTAAAAAATTATTATAATACAACTGTCAAGTATACCAACAAGTTTATTTATAAATTTAAAATACAAAAATAAGACAAATGATTTATTATAATAGACTTGAACCCAAAAGATTTCTTTTATATGTTAGAAATAATATCTACACTATTTCAATTAAAACTTACATTTAGAAACTTGTCCTAATAATCCCAAAATTATGTTTTACCTATAAATAGGTACCCTTACAGAAAGGGATTGAACCCGGGTGGCCAGTAAATAAGCATGATGCTGAAACCAACAAGCTATAGGCTTATAATAGTAATACTTCTGTAAAGTTAATATAAGAAGGTAAAATATCGGGGTGGACATGGCCTCCCACAGTCCTCATTGTGTTCCGCCACTGTTTAAGTTCAGGTTTAATTTTTAGTGTTTGAGGTATGTATGCTGTGTCTCACATTGTTGGTGATCGAAAATCGAGGTTGACCCAAAAAAAAGGTTGATTAGAGAAGATCATTAGAGAAATGGTCTCACTAGACTTGGATGAAGAAGGGAAATGGTGGTCTTGCCCTTATCCCAACAAATTGAGTTAACAGTCATCAATGGCAAGAACCAAAAATGCAAACGTTAGTCACCAATTTGGAATAAAAAACTCTAAGGGCTAAATTCA